>JAHLSL010000009.1:7958087-8000765 GCA_025920805.1 Petroica traversi | reverse complement strand
ATTATTATTATTATTATTATTATTATTATTATTATTATTATTATTATAATATATTTGAAAATTCTGAAAGTGATGCCACTAAGGTTTTTAACATGTCATGTAAAAATAGGACTGAGACCCCCAACTGCTGCCTGCTTGTAACTGTGATTGCAGTATGAACATTGCAAGTGAAATCTCTGAAATTGTTTCTTATATAAAATGATGACAGGTTTCTGTCATATTTGGGTCAACTGACATTATTCTTCCGCCTCTGGAAAAAGAAATAAAACTAGACCATGTACCTGGGGAACTTGTAAAGAATTAGGAGACCTCTGTGTGTCACACAGCAGAGCTGGTGATACTGGTCCATGTAAAAACTATTCCTAGCAGACAAGTTCCAGGTAAAATTAGTTAAAATTGTCAGAGTTTACTTATTTAGTTAGGGGTATGCTTGCTGCATGTTGTACTAAGTTGCATTCATCCATGTTTGTGTTACAGGGTGCACAGTGTCTGGTCTGTGACCAAGTGAAAAAGCCTGCTAGAACTGTTTCGATGGAGTGGACGGAACTGCCCAAAGGAGAGGATCCAGACTATTATATTGTGACCTACCAGCAAGCAGATGCTTTCAGTCAAAAAGTATATTTTATCAATCTAAGCAATAAGCTGTTCCATGTTATTTAAGCTGTAGATACCAGTAATTAATAGCACTGTGTGGTTGGTTGGTTTGTTGTTTTTTTTCTAAAATAGAAAGTAAAAATAGCAAGAAAATTTGGAAAAATTTATTGGATTTTTCAATTTATGTCATTTATGTGTACACTTACAGAGTCCTACTGATGCTAGTGGGACTCAAAAGTCCCTTGAGTATCCTGTTGAATAAGGATGAATTGTCTTATGCTTAAAGTTAAGAATATGCAAGTTCTTCAAGGCACTGTGGTTTGAAGGAGGAGTCTAACTTCTTCAGGAGAGGAACAGGCGCTATCCCTTAGATCTCTGTGGGAAGGAATTGTCCTTATTTTGAGCACAGGATGTTCTAGAATTTAAAGAAAATATGGGGATTTTAATAAGAAGGTGTTATTAATGTGATTTCTAAAAGGCTTTGTTTTAAATGCATTGGGTATTTTGCAGTGTAACTGCAGCCTCGAGTTTGACGTGCAGCAATATAAGCTCTCCTTCTAAAAGCTTCATAGATCGCTTATAAACTACATTTTATTACCTTCACTACATTCAGAAATTCTTTTAACTTGCAGAATTTAAGAAACATTTCTAAAGTTGAACAGAAACCTGTCAGTACTACAGTTCTGCTCAAGGAGAGTAAGAAGTATGATATTACAATAGAATCCCTGAAAAATGGCCGAATCTTAAGAGTAAAATCATTTAACACACGTAAGTCAAGTAGCACAAAATTATTTTGATATCTTTATTGTTAGTCTAATACTGAAGATTAAGAAGTACGAGTTCAGATCCTGAGGTTATTCATGTATTTAGAAACTTTGCATTGATGTATGTTTTCAACCAGGAGGTGTTGAAGGAATAATTTTATATAATGTTGAAGGAATAATTTTATATAATGTGTTTGTTTAGTGTAACAATTCTAAAGTATGGGACTGTTGTGAAAGTTTGGGAAATTTTAAAATATTACAGGTTTTGCAAAATACAGTAATTCTCGGAGAAGAAATTCATTAAAGAGGACCATGGAGAAAGTTACTTAGAGCCTGGTAGTTTTCTAATTACATAAGGTCATTGTCGTATATAAATTAAAAAATAAAAAATTCTTCAACTTTATAACAGTACCTCCTTAAAAAGGATTAATAAATGTCTTGAAGATCTTAGCATTGTGACTAACTGGGACAGACTTTCAGTATAAGATTTTATTAGTTTAGCCACTGAATTTATAAAAATGTCATTTACAGCTGTAAATCCATTCAGGACCACAAGTCACACTGGTTACTAGGATGAAGGGGCTTTCCAATCTTAGGTTTGTCAATTAAAATAGTTTATAGCATTACCTTTGTACACATTGCAAGCTCACACGAGCTTTGGAAAACAGATTTGTATCTGAATTCAAGCAATACAATTGGAAAAAATATGTAGTAAATTGAAAGCATTCTGCAGCCATCGACTGCTGAAAGAACATTCTGCAAGCTACAGGAATTGATTATGCTGCTAATGAGTTACTGCACTTAGAATACATTACTTAACTGATATTCTATCAAAATATGTACTTTTACAGCTAAAACACTCCTGAAACTGTCCACTTTCATCTCTGATTGCTTCAGACATAAGTTAGCGTACCATGAAAATAAAGAAAAACATGACTTTCCTAAATGACACTACCTTTCTTTCTCTACTGGGTCTATCCCTCACCCCTTCTCAAAAGAAAAAAAATAATAATATTGACGGAACAAAACTGTGAGTTAATTATTCCTTTGTGGTAAAAATAGTATTTATTTTTCTTCATCTACTAGGTGTAATTTCAGAAAATGACATCAAAACATTTGTGACAGCTACTACAGTGTCTTTTAATTGGAGTATGATGATCAAAGAATTTTCAGTTTCTCTTTTCCTGAATGGTACTTCTCAGATTATAAAAAGCCCCACTGGATTCTTTGTATGGAGAAATTTGACACCTGCCACCACATATACATTTAAGTTTATATTTGAACAATTAAATACTGAATTTGTAAATGTGTCTCAGTCACTGGATATTCAAGCTGAAACAGGTATGTATTTGAGTTTCTTGTAGTCACAGTGAACGCAAGTTAGTACTGCATATTTTCTAGAAGAGTTAAGAGTAAATTGTAAAATTTTGCATTCCATTTGATGTATTTTGGTAGATACGGATATTATTTCAAGAAAGAGGAAATAAATTGAATATTAATGACATGAGAAGGTTTTTCTAATTAAGACTTCCTAGTGTTTTAGGAGCAAGAATTCAAATTACCATGTGGAAATATTTAAAGCTAACTATATTTTTGCAGTGTAAAATAGAGTCAAGTCAATGTTGAAGTTAAGTCTTGTAATTATTGGAGTGTATGGGTTAAATTTGCTGTGTAGTTTCAATGAAAAGGCAAAGAAAATCCTTTGCTAAGGATTTGGATTTGGAACACTTCCTGCAATATTCAAAATGATGGGTTTTTTATTGTTGAGTGGCAAGCTTAGCTGTTCTATTTTGTTAGAAGTGCTGAGAGGGAGACAAGATTCTGAGGATATTATGGCTTGGTTGTGTATCCTCATTCCTGTAAACTTAGAATCTTTAAAATTAGATGACAAAAGAAAGAATTATATACACTCAAATTCAGGGAAATAATCATTTTTCTAAACTCAAGCAGATATTAAAAGAAAATGATTCTTTAAATTCATTTTTATAATTAAAAAATGGAACAGTTAGAAACTAAATGTAAAAATTAATTTCTTTTCTAGAGTATGACAAAGATTAATGGATCTCTTCTGTTTTTTCTTCACTGGGTTGCAGTTGTAGCTTTTAATTCAGTCAATCAGATGTTTTAAAACACTCGGGAGCATTATCTTATAATTACTGAATGTTTGGGTATTGAAATAATGACTTAATTAAATGCTATTTAATTTGTTTTATTCATGTCTTAAAAATGCTTGTGTAATTATAAGAAATCAGTACCACTGCCATAATATGAGTTATATAGCATATCTTTAAAATCTTTAAACCTATAGGTACCTGTTCCAAAGGGTGGGTGGCATTCCAGAGCAGCTGCTACCGAATGGGTAAGGAGAGCAAACCATGGAAATTGGCACAACAAACCTGTGAAACCTCTGCACAAGGGGCACATCTTCTTGACATAGGGAGTGAAGAAGAACACGGGTTTGTGTTGTCATATCTCCAGAAAATTAGTCGAATAATCATGTTATGGACAGGTCTTAATGACCTAAAGGTCAGTATATTTGATCTTCTTTGCTATTACAGATATGGAAGCAGGAGAACTTTGAAACAGGGAAGCCTATCCTTTGGAATAAAAATTACTGAGCAGTACATTGGTTATTTGTTCATATAGTTACTGATAATTAGACAAAGAGTCATTGTTTCTTCCTATTTAGAAAATATTTAGAGGATCATAGCTGGAGAAGAAAACCCATGGTGTACAGTTAATCTGTAATTGTGTGTATTTCCCAGGGATTATTTCGCCTGTAGGTGGTGCTGCATTATCAGATTTTAAATCTCAGTTCACACTCACTTGTTACTGTTGATATCAAAGTCTGGGATTGGCTTTCTCAGTTTTGGTGCAGGTCTGAAATGTTGAGTGTTGATCTTAGTGAGGTCTGTCCAGTACAGATGGAGCAAGGTGTTTCTGCAAAATATTTCCTGTTCCTTGTATTTGGGATATGAAGGTTCTTAATGCCACATCTGCTGCTACAGAATGATTTGGTGTGGTTTGTGTGATTTGGGAAGAGCTACAGACATAAATGAAAGTATTGGGAAAGCTCTTGGAAAGATGGAGGCACGGTGCCAGAAATGTGGGACTCAAGCCTCTGTGATCTGGTTTAATGAAAACTTATTTTGTGCTAAGTATAGAAGGTTGGGAGAAAGAGAGTGTTTTTTGGCTTAAAAAAATCTGCACTCCGAAATTTAATTTAATATTGTTTTGGTACAATTATTTTAAAATGGTTTTATAATTTTTTTACTGTGAACAGAGTAAAACCAAAGCAAACTTTATGTGTAAGAGTGGGAGTGGTAGTGTCACATCGCATGTCATAAAGACAGAAAATTTCCTTTTTGCAGATTCTGTTAAATAATGGGGCTACACAAACAAGTCAGAGCGGGATAGCAAGCAAACTGAGGAAACATTAAGCTGTGTAGGTTACAGAAGCACTGTAGCTATCCTGGTTAGTAAAGCACCAGGAATATGTACACTTTATATATCATATTATTTTGTAAATATGACTCCAAAGTCACTTGGTATTTTAGAAATAAGGTAGCATTTTTAGGAGGCTGTCAGAAGTAGATGTCCCATGGCAGTATTATATTTTTGTATGAGAAAGTTGCTCTTTTACCTCTGGAGAGTGCCCCAGTGCCATGCCTAGATGTGTTGGGTTTTCTATTTAATCCCCTGTAGATGTCAGAATAAATTACTGTCGTGTAGACTGAAGCCTGTGTCCCACTGGAGGACTCTGCCTTGCAATGCTGGAAGCAGATTATGCAAGCATTTCTCCTCCAAAATGTCATGTTGCACCACTCTAGTGTTTGTAGAGCTCTGCTGGAAAAACAAAAAGTACCTCAAACTTTAGAAACCTGGAGTGAGGTGGGAGTGTGTGTCCTAACAGCTGAGAAACCAGCAAACAGGGGAAGGGGGAAAGATAACATTTCCTCATCTGATTGTGAATCTAGCCATGGGTTTTTTCAGCTAAATATTTTTGGTAAGAGGCTCAATTTGTGAGCATTTTTGGCTGACTGATTTTTTTAAGTGAATACCATTTGTAGAAAATAATCCATAAAAGATTATTAAATTATTTGATTATTAGGAATTTTTAAAGGCTTGTTGGAAATGATGACACACACTCGTGGCTTATAATAAAATATTATATCGTGCAATATATTGTGATCTTTTGTAATAGAAAGGATAGAATTTTATAGTGAAACCTTTATTAGAAGTAGTCCTGTATAATTAATTTTTATAAATTAAGTACATAAATTTTGGATGTTTAGGAGATATACTTACTTAATGAAGGAAGCCTTAATAATTTATAAACAGAATCTAAAAAATATGAGGTTTAATTTAATTTTTTTTAATCTAGGAAGAAGGTCAGCTCTTGTGGACAGATGATTCTCCTTATCTTCTAAAAGCTGGTATCTCATCTCTGTCAATGATACCAGAAAATCAAACTGACTGCTATGCCCTTCAGAGAGATCCCATTGGACCAGATTATTTCTTCACAGGATTTTTCTGCTATGTACAGCTACCATATATTTGTGAATATGAATGTAACTATATTTTTTCAATCTTTTGCATTTCTTTTAAAAAACTTGCTTACATTAAATGATTGCATTTATATTTGAAGATATAAATTTAAAAACTCCATTTTTTCTTGATTTTTAACATTTTTTTCATTTCTGATGTTCTTTTTCAGTACCTGTGGTACCAGAAAACTTCATGTTTGATGTGCATGATGTCAAGACAACTGAAGCTGAATTTGTGTGGAGCAATACAGGCCCATGGCTTAAGTCAGGCTTTGCACTTACACTGAAGTACTATTTTCATCAGTGGAAACCATACATTCTGGACTTGCCTGTCAATACAACTCAAACAAAAATTGGACAGCTGTCGCCAGGTCTTTGCTATAGTTTCTTATTAGCAGCAAGGAACCCAGAAGGAGCACAGACTATCTTAAGTCCTGTTCTGAAGGTAGAAACAAGTAAGTTATAAAAATAAATAGCAGTAATAACCAGAAAATAATGCATTTTTAACATTTTTCCTTTGATTACAATGTTTCCTGTATTGATATTTTGTCTGAAAATATAAATAAATCTGAATTCTGAATCTAAGATTTACTACTATTCATTTTGCTTTGTACTAAAATGCTTTGTTGGAATTGATGAGGAAAAGTTCAGAAGTTTTCAGTGGCTGTAAGTAGAAAGCCATACAAATTCTGTTTCTGTGAAGTATACCTTAAAATCTCACTATCACAATGATTTTATTCACAGAGTTTATACTGATGTTTAAAGGTAAAGCTGGATGTCAAAGTAGCAAAGTATTTTTTGCCATGCTGGTGAAACAGAGGCATGTTTTCCAATCTGAAGTAAAAGATTTTGTTGGAAAAAGCAGAGGTATCCCGGAATATCTGAAGTTAAGATGAAGATGTTCTTTATCCTTTAAAAATACATTGTGTTTTGACCTGCTGCATGATGCACTGTGGCATAAGTAATATTCATTCATAATTAACTTGTGTTCTAGTAAAGTCTATCTGCATGAAGCCAAATGAAACCTGCCAGTTGGTAGAGGTGAAAAATGCCTTTGCACCTAAAGGTGATAAAGTGGAAATATCGTCAAGGAAAAACTACTTTATTGATGCAATTTTAAGTGCTAATTTTCTTCATGTTCCTGTTTCTGTTGTACTGGGAAGATGTTCTCATTTTCAGAAATTAAAGAAGAGATAGTGCCCTCATGTTTTTACCAGTTCTGTCAAGACAGTCCAAATACAGGAGGCCTATTTCTTAGAGTCAGAACAAAATACAAATTAACCTTTGGGAAGAGAAGCTGTTCTTTTCCTCCAGCAAGTACATCTTGTACAGTTAATTTCCTCCCCCAGAGTGCTTTAGTGCACTTAAAAGTCCTCCCATCTCCTGTACTTAACAGACTCTCTCCTCCATAATTTGATGGGGTTTTTTCTACATATAAAACCTTACCATACAAGTTGCCTCTGTAACAAAGGAAATACAATCCTGTTTTCTTTTATGAGAAGCAAATATGAGGGGTGGGCCTGTGCAAACTTCATGGAGCTCAATAAAGCCAAGTACAAGGTTCTGCGCCTCAGCTGGTGCAATCCCAACGATAAGCACAGACTGGGTAGAGACTGGATCAGGGCATTGGACAGAAACACTTGGGGACATTTGTGGATGAAAAGCTTAATGTGGTCCAACAGTGTGCACTCACAGCCCAGAAAGCCTGGGCTGCATTGAAAGCAGCGTGGTCAGCAGGGCAAGGAGGGAGGTGGGAGCCAACAGGAGAGCTGGAGAGGGATTTTGCATTAAGGCTTGTATTGACAGGACAAAGAGGGACAGCCCCAAGCTGAATGAGGATAGTTTAAATTGGATAATAGGCAGAACCAGTGGTGATGTGCTGGAGTCAGTTGCCCAGAGAGGCTGTGGGCTCCCATCCCTGAAAGTGTTTAAGACCAGGCTGGATGGGACTTGGAGTAACCTGGTCTAGGGGAAGCTGTCCCTGCCCATGGCAAGGGGGTAGAAGTAGATTGTCTTTAAGGTCCCTTTCAATTCAAACCACTCTCTGATTCTCTGATTGTATGAACTTGGGTAATGCATGCCATTTGTCTTGGGTGGTGTTTGTGAACTGACTGAAATACAAGAGTGGACCTAAATGGGGAAACTGGGTTCGACATAAGGAGTGAGTTGAACCAGAAAAACCTCAATTAGAGAGCAGGAGTATTGTCTATTTATCAATATTCACTGTCACTGATACACTTTCAAGGTTGCTTTGTTAGATTTGCTCTAATAGTATTTAGCCTGTATGTAAGTGTGTATTTTAAGGTTTTCAGGCTTTATTTAAAAAGAACAAACAAACAAAAAGACACAACAAAACACTCCACAGTTATTGGTGAAAGGCATGAGGAGCTATTATCATATTTCTGTTCCTAATCTTATTCAACAGGGCCGTTGCACTCCCAGAAGTTAGAGGCTACGTATGTTTCATCTGCAGAAATACATCTAAAATGGAAGCCTCCACAGCATTCATCCAGTGTTTCTTTTCACTACTACCTGGTCAACATATTGGATACTGAAACCAACATCTGGGAACAGTTACCAGTTGAAAAAAGCAGGACTTCAATAATAATACAAAATATAAAGCCTTATCACCAGTATCAGTTATATTTACAGAATGTAGCAGAGAAAGGAACTCTAAGCTGCCACGAGAAGCCCATATTAATCACAACAGGTGATGTATTTATTTTCTAGTTGTTTTATATCACTAGACAGAGTTTAATTTGAAAATACAAGGCCTAAATGTATTTTTAAAGCCATGTCAGATTGTGGTTGTTGGGATACTCTTCAGAACCTTCCAAAATTGTGTGAGTACCAATCCTTTAATTTACTTTTTCATTTGCATAGTTACAGCATATTGATATAAATGAAAGAAGTGCCATTCTACTTGATAAATTCCGATTTATAGTTTGTATCTTTAATTTCTCAAAATTTTTAGGGTAGACTGTGTAAACTTTTTACTCCATATATATCCAGTGGAACAGAATATGCTTGCAAAATGAGCCCCTATTTGTTATGAGAAAACAGAAAGCAGAATCTGCCTGTAACAAGTAGTTGCCTGCAAACTATTTTAAGAAATAATTAAATTAATCAGTAGCTTAAAATCGTGACATTTTAGAAGAAAAATAACAAACCAAGAGACATTATTGGAAAGTGATTGTAAATTGATAGTATGTTTGATGTATGTTTTGATGGATGTTTTTTTCTTTGATCAAGCCGTCAGTCCACCTACAGCTGTTTATATTCACCCAGAGGATGTAGAGGAAGAGAGTGTTGTCCTTCACTGGAAGCTGCCACAAGAGTGTCAGGAATCCTACATCCAAGTGAAACCTAATGCAGGCATAAGTGAAACAAAAAAGTTTTTATTAAGTACTAAAGAAGAATTAAAGGTTGATGGCCTAATTCCTGGAATGGCTTATGAAATAGCAGTGGCAAGTGTGAAAAATGGAACTATGAGTGAACCGAAGACCATTCAATGCACTTTAAGTAAGACATTGTTTATGGTGGAAAATACAGTCTATAATACACATGTCGGTTTCACTACTGTTGCTATCACCTAATAGATTTTGAAAATCAAGTCAACTTGCTAAGTAGCCAAGGATCAAAACTTAAATATGAAATGCAGAGATCCAATCCTACATTTGCTAACAGCAAAGCTAGCAATTTTTGCAGAGCACAACCTTGGGGAACATATTGGTACTAGAGATAATTGTGATGGGGACTACAGCTTGAAATCCTGTTCCCTCTGGCAAAAGAAGTTGCGTGAATCATTGATTTGCATTGAAATAGGAAAATATTGGAATGATTGAAACAGATTATTGATTTCTGGATGCTAATTGTTATGAGAACAGTGAGAAAGAATTTCCCTACCATTAATGAGAGGCTGCTAGGAAAGAATTAGAAGTGATAATAAAATAAAAACTGAAAATAGAAGCTTTGGATTTTCTGTCAAAGTATCTTTCCCATTAATAGGGAAGGGTTTATTGAAAGGTCTTAGTTTACCAAAATGTTGAAATGCTTTTGGTGCAGTACAAATCTTTTGCCTATGTGAAAGGAGTGGGGAAGATTCACTTATACATGCAGTATGTAAAGGCTGCAGCTGTCAGGTTATAGATTTATGAAATGCTGTGTTGTCATTTCTTTCTAAATGATTACAGTATTTTGGAGGGTAATGGTCCAGAATTTTTTTCCAGAATTTTTTATATAGGCTTATATTTAATACCTCATTGATGACACAGATGACAAAATTCTAGATGAGATATTTCACAGCTGTCAGAGCCAACTGAAAGGGAAGAAAATGAAACACATCAATGTTGTATCCATCAAATGCATCTCATTCTCCACGGTCATCTCCCTATCTACATTCCACATTTCTGTATAGTTTTCCAGTTACCCTGCTTACCTTCTTGGTGCAGTTGTGGTTGAGAGGGAAACTCCAGTAAAAAAGATCAAGTTGTTTATCGTTTCTAAGCAATGACATGTTTTACTATGGTAGCTATCAATTTGCACTCAGCAAGAATATTTCTCAGGGCAGTTGCTTTAGATGCATTATGTGGTTTTCATTTAATTTATTTTCCAGTGGTTTAACATGTGGCAATTTTTTTTCTTCTAGAGCCCAAGCCTGTTCAAATTGTAGTTCCTTACATGCTCTATAGCAATGCTGTGGTACTGTTTGTTCGCATGCCCGACATTGGCGTTTTTGATGGCATATATCTTACAAGTAAAGAAGGACGTAATGCAACACTCATTTTAAAAAGTGATGGCAAAATAACAATTACAAACCTTACTGCAGGAAGAGAATATGATTTCTGTGTCTCCACAAAAAGTGGAAAAATGTTGAGCTCCTTTTACTGTATAAATGGTGTAAAAACATGTAAGTATTTTAAGTTCTTATAAAATTGCACCATATAAAATCTTGATTTTTGAAGTTTTTTCTTTATTTTTATTTCTATGGAATAGACATGCTATTCAAAAATCATCTTGATATATCTATGTAAGCAATTTGCAGTTGTACTAACACTAGCTGGTTTTAAAATAAGACTATAATGTGATCTGAATTCTACCTAACAAGACTATACTAATTAGGGACAAAGTGTATTAGTCTAGCCAGATCTACGGTGTTTTGCTGAGCCTTTTGTCAAAAGTTAGTGTATTCTGATCACTATGGTGGTGCTGTTGGAGAGATTAACTTCATCCTGGATTAACTTCATCCCACCTAGCTATGCCACCAGCTCTGTCCTCAGAGAGAAATGTAAATTCAAACTAATGTAATTTAAAGATAAAAAGAGAGCAATTTTCATTATTAGTGACAATACTATATCTTTTATCTTCCTCTAATTTTTCCTTCTCTATTTTGGAATTTCTCTGTGTTTGATCGTCTGAGATCAGATTTTGCCATCCGTTAGTCTGCTACTGATTATCTTCACTTGTATGTCTCCCCAGGAGACATGAAAAGTGTTAGATTGAGCAGTGCCTGAGATTGAACAGAGATGTGTTTTGTATTCTTCTGTAGGTCTGGCAGCTCCCCTGAATGTACGAGAGGGTGAGGTCACTGACACTTCAATTCAGCTCTCTTGGGACCGCGCTGACGGAGATTTCGAGCAGTACGAGGTTACCTGTACCAACTGTGCAAGTGCTTTCAAGGTATGCTGGCTAGAGCACCACCTGTGGATAAGCACTGCAGCTGTTTTTGAGTATTCTATTAAGTAGTCAGAGGCTGAATTAAAAGCTTTATTTCTCATTGAAATAGTTGGATGCATGGTTTATATACAGTAAGCAAATTTTGTAAGCAGTTCTGAGAAAGCTGTATTTGGTTTTCTAGGTCCAGAAGGTCAAGCAAGAAACAGCAACGTTTTCCAACCTTAGTCCTGGTAAGCTGTACAGTTTTGCAATTCGAACAGAGAAGGAAGGTTTCAGAGACAGTATTTTTGTGACAAAAGAAATACAGACAGGTAAGGCCACAATGTTGTCAAATTCAGCATTTGTTTTACTCCATCTATATCTCTTTCTTTCTTCTTGAATTTTATTTTTGTCTCAAACAAAGAAGAGTAATTCAGCCATCTTTGTAATTTTCTCCTTATTCCCTTTCATTATTATTTTTCTTATTCTTTGACTTCAAGGGACCATTTAGAAATCCCCTTATAGCTCCTGTGTAAAATGATCTACCAATATTAACTTCATATTGATTCAAGCAGTTGTACAGCCCAGTAACCAGCACTTGCACAGTGTCTGGCTACCAACATTAGAAAAATTTTTTTTTTTTTGGTCTTCTCTTTAATGCCTTAATTTTTCTCTTCAGCTATGACTTTGAGCACACTTAAATGTCCCGAACTAAATTAGTTTTATCATGTTTTCTCATTGGCCTCCCCTTATAAATTTGGGCTTTTCTACATTTAGCTTTACTTTGGGTTAGGGCATTTGATTGTCAGCAGTGTTGTACTCCTCTCTTCTAGTACTTCTAGCTGACTGAACCTGGGAACTTGGTCTCTCAAGCTATTAGGTCTGGCATGTTATAGTTTCCTCTAAAAGGTCACTAATGTGAAAAAATCAAGCATAGTCGATGTGATTGAAAAGGTTTAACATGTGATCAAAGATATGTAATGTTTGGCTTTTAAGGAACCACTGAGTTAAAACTGATACAGGAACAGTATGAAATCATTTGTGAGAGGATAAATCATGGAGAGGCAATTACAGAGCAAGTAAATAATAATTCTCTGGCATTTCCTTTTTCAGAACTAAGGACTTGAAATTAGAAAACTGAAAGTAGAAAAGAAGCAAAAGAAAATGGTAGTTTATTAAATTTGTAGATAAATTGCAGAACTTCTGGTCACAAGGTATTTTGTCTGATAATTGTGATCATAGGTTCAAGAGGAGACCAAAGACATTCATAAATCAAAAATCTGCTGAGATTTACTGCATAGAAATAGAAATCTCTTTTGGTTCATGACATCCTTGGGCTGCAAACTGCAGTCTGGGGAACTACTGAAAGGAATTATCACTCTATGCAATTCTTGCTTTTTCTGGAGACATATGCTTTTGGCCACTGTTGAATGAAAGGTCTTGCACTAGTTGGGACTTAGGTCTCTGGACAGTTTGTCACCTCTTGTACTGACATTTCTTTTCTTGAGGAATTGTCCATATTTGAGGAACTCCACATGAGAGTTGCCAGAACTGTGCTAAGCAGCATTACAAAACAACAAACATCTTGGCCCTGGATTTCCTGGATAACAAAAGTCCCTGTACATGTTGCTGCAGTGGTAGCAGTCTGTATGTCCTTGAGATAAGGAAGGACATGACATAATTTGTGTGGAGTTTTCACTGCGTTCTGATGATGAGAGGCCTGTCATAAAGAAATGTGTTTAAAGTATATTTTTGAATCGATGCATTTTGTTTTATTGTCACACAGTACCACGTGCAGTAGAATATCTGAACTGCAGCAGAGACTCTGAATCAATAACCCTTACCTGGCCACCAGCCCTGAGTATATTTGATGGATATGTTCTTTCAATAAACAGTAAGGTCTTCAATGAGAAGAAAATTTTACCTTCTGGTATGAGGTATGAGGATTACATTTTTAAAATAACTTATATGAACTCACAGCAGATGTTTCCCTGTATATTTAAAATAAGTAGCCTGTGCTGTTATATATAGAATATATGTATTTTATGGTTTAGTTGATATACATTACTATGCTTATTTATTTTAAGAACTACATTTTTAAATCAAATTGCAATTCTAATTTGATATTTTTATGCAAAGGAGAGCAAACAAAATACTGCATTGGGATACACATCAGTAGAACCTGTGTGCCACTCTGGATATTTAAAGCCTTTCTAGTACTGGAACTTGCTGTGAGCCATAGTGGAAAGCACCCTATTTAAGATTTTATAGTACTAAAATATTTTTTGACTCACAAGATATGTACATGTATAAACATATCATGTATAAATAATATCCTTAAAACTATAATTAACATATGAACATACATGCATTTTTAGAACCCTAAAGGACACAATCTCTTCTTTTAATCTTTGTAGGATGCATAAATTTGAGCATCTTCTGCCAGGCACTGAATTCTTAATCAATATTGTGACAACCAATGGATTAAAAAGGAGTCGCCCTACCATCCTCAAGATTAGCACCTGTATGTTCAGTTTATTAATGAATTTCCACAGTTTCAAATAATTAAGGTTTTTATATTTTAAGGTGTTGTCTAAGAAAATCTATTCCTTATTAAATCCATGTGTCTTAGCAATGTCTGAATTAAGGCATATAAGTTTTCTTTTCAATCCAAACATCTTTGAAAGTGACTAAGTATATAAAAGCTTTAAAAACACAAACAAGTTTCCTCTGCAATGAGTGGGATTTTGCCCCTAACTGAATCAGCAGTTATTTTAGGAGGATAAAAATTTTCAATAAAAATTGACAAATGTTGACTTTATTTCTGATTCTGTTTCTAATATATAGAGGTGATTTTTATTTATTTGAAATTCCATTTAAGTACAAAATGAAATATCTTTCTACACAGAACTATAAAATAGTGAATTACAGCTGTAATTTGTAGATGTCAATTTCCTTAAAATTAGCATAGATTATTTTAAATCTAAATTTTACATCCTCAGATCCTGATCCACCATCAGATTTACAAGTGTTTGGACAAGAAGAAAATACAGTCTATTTTTCTTGGAAATTACCAAGAGGAGGATTTGATAAGTTTCAGGTGAGATGAGAATGGGAAATAATCAATGCAGGGTTTTTTTTGTAATTTCTCAATTAAATTATCATTCTGCACATGCTGTAAGACCAGCAATAAATATTTATTTTTTTAACCCAGGTAAATATTGCAATGAAATACTGCTATTGGAAAAGGTCAGCTAAATATGTATGTTGTATTACATAACAATTAAAAATATTTTAAAATTATACTTCTAATAGCTCTTTAAACTGGTTTTTCAATTAGTGTGATATAAAGAAGGTCACAGGTCAAGGGTTGAATGCAACTGCAATGTAATTTTAGCTTTTCAAATTTGTAATGCAAATGAATTTAACTGAAGTAAAAAATAAAAAATACATTCCATATAGAAGAATCTAAATGCTTGGTTTAGAAAGTTACAGAAAAAATGCAGCAATTTATTAGACAAAACTGAAAATCTTTGTTACCTCCCATACTTTTCTGACCTTGGGCAGTAGTAAATAGTTTAGGGATTTCCTGAGTGATAACTTGGAACTGGATATGCAAAAAAAGAAAAACAGAGGCTATTTCTGAGGGTTTTTTTTGTTATTTATACTTTATAATTTTGTTATAGCTTGTTTTAAAAAAATCTTTATTTTAAACCTGTTAGTCTTTAGCAACTTGATGTATTAGAAATAGCTATTACTTCTCTGTTCACCATACCCATACCTTTCGTGATTTATAAACGTCAATTTCTTCAATTTCTCATCATTTTTTCTTTCAGTTCTCTGTCAAAAATGATCCACATAGCATGGATCATGTTTCACTATGTCATGCAACCAGCCTCTCTTTTGTATCCTGGCTTTTGCACTCTGTCTTGTATTATGCTCAGCATTTTATATCAACATGTGGTCAATAAAACTCAGTATACTGCTGTTTTAACATGTCACTTGAATCAGTATGGATTTCTAGGTAAAATCTTTTACAGTTAATTACTTACTGGGATGTTCTTTGGTACGTAGCAGTACCATGACACAAAGTACTTGGCTTTAACAGCCTGCATGGTTTTTACCCCAATATCATAGTGTCCAATTATTTTTCTTCGGTTCTCCCATGGCTTCAATTATATCCTTAACTAAACCTGAAATCTGAATAGCCTTAGAATAGTTCCTTGACATTTCTTCTCTCTTCATTAGTGTAAAGCTGCATCGATCTCAAAGGATAAGAGCATCCAGTTAACCTCTCACACCATTTGCTGGTGCAGCCTGGAGCATATTTACAAATTTTAAAATTAAATTTAATTATCTTGTTCATGTTTTGAACCAGTTCAGATACACGTTTGAATGTAATAATGTTATTTTTGCCACCCTGTGGAAAATAATTGTCATCTGTCATATTGATCTCTATGTCACAGTATTATTGTTCAGCAT
The DNA here is from genome assembly GCA_025920805.1 of Petroica traversi. Lineage (NCBI taxonomy): Eukaryota > Metazoa > Chordata > Aves > Passeriformes > Petroicidae > Petroica > Petroica traversi. Next base: position 7,984,723 of record JAHLSL010000009.1, on the reverse strand, counting down.
CTCATAGAGCAAGCAGCCACATTAGACAGTGCTTTGTCTGTATAAATGAGCTTATCTCTAAATCTTTAATGAGCAAGGCTTTCGTAGGCTGGTTGCTTAGTAAGGTGCACCTGCATAAAAGGATCATTTTACTAATCATTTAAAATTAATCATCCCTGCTCACCAACTTTCTATGCAATATATTGTAGTTTGTAAAGCGAAGAGTGCACAAAAGGTACTTTCCTAACTTCTTTATGCTAGATGTAAATCTTTAATCTATAGCTTTCCTTCTAGCATCTTGCAGTGCTGTAATTCTAATAAGGTGCTGACAGTTTCCAAGATTTTGTTTGTATAAACAGGCACTATGCTGGTAAAACAGACAGAAAGGGAAGTGGATCATTCCTCCCCGGATGAACAGCAGCTAACCCCAGTGCTTTCAGGTCACTGCCATGTGTGCAACATCCTTCTTCTGCTGGAAAAAATACCTGGTGGCAGGGCAGCACTCTCTGTGGAGGCAGCTGCAGCCTTTCCTGGTCTCAGTATCAGGAGCCATGCCTGAGAAATGTGTGCTGTTTGTTGGAAGTGCTTCCCAGTGCCCTCCTCTGCAGGGCAGGCACGGTCTGCACCTCGCCTCTCACTGGTGCTGACAGGAGCCACTCTGCTGGGACACCTCTATATGTCCCCAGAAAAAACTGCTGCAGGAAATTTTTGGGTTACCTTGAATGGTCTGGAAAGTCAGAAGGAATCCTCACAGCCTCTAAGAGTTAAGCCCCCAGATTTCAATGTCTTGATATCTCCAGCCCTTTTATTCTCTCCAATGGCTCTTAACAAATGAATTTTCAAGGCATAGCAGTGAGCTGATCCCTTGAGAGTATTTTCAGAATCTCAGCTCTGATCATTGCACGGGTGGATTTTTTGATTGAATGGTTTTTGCTGTTTTGGGTTTTTTTTCTTTGTTTTGTTTTTGTTTTTTTTTTTTTTGTTTTGTTTTGAGGGTTTTTTTTGCCAGAAAGATACAGGGTTACTTAATTGTACAGTTCATCGGTATATCTGTGACACTGAACAGTCAGAGTACACTTAATTATTCTTCCTGCAAGAGCAAAAACCTGTAAGCTTTGACTTCCTCCAGCTACTTTTAAATATTAAAGTAATTGCTTTCACTACTGGGCTATTAAGGAATCTTAGAGGAAGAGTTCCACATGGGTGGAATACAATATAAACATAATATAATATAAAGCTCCTTGAATATTTTTGTATTTAAAATGAAGAAAATATTCTAAATATATTTATATTAACAGGTAGTTACAATCTCTGAGCATTACTTTTATGAACTTCAATAGTCTAATAGAAGAAATTCTTTTTCTTCAATAGCTTTCGTATTTTCTGATTAATAATGAAAAGCTACTTACCAGAACTATTTATGACAGCAGAGCTGTAGTGAAAAATCTGACCCCTGGGACAGAATACATTTTTCAGTTAAGGACAATTAAAGGCTTGGATTCCTCTGTGGCTATGGAGAAAAAAGTCATCACAAGTAAGGAAATACCTTATAAATTATATTTTTGAAAATCAATAAATGTTCAGAGACATTTAAATCATTGTTTTTAAGCAACTCAAAAAGGTCACAGAGTTCAAAATGAAATGTTAATTTTGAGAGGAAAATTGTGCTTCTTTTTGTGATAGTTGTTTAAATAGGGTGTACATAATTTGCTGCATTGAGGTTGAGGAGTCTAGACATGGCTGAAAATAGCTCTTTGAGAAAACCTTCCAGCTTTAACAAAGTAAGATCTTGCCAGATTAGCTTCCTGTACTTTCATAATTACCTTGTATTTAGTTTACAATTGTTCTTGCAAGCCCATGGTCTCAGACTGGAGTACTGCTCCTGTACAAAGCCCCTGAATACTTAAGACAGTAAGAGGAATTGTGCTTCAGAGAGCTTAACAAGGTCCAGAAACCATTATCTTGCATTCATTTCCTGGTCTGAGCAAACATGTATTTTCCAATGCTCTTGTGACACAACATAAGAAAGAGGCCATTTATTTGTGGCACAAATGTAAAGATTTCTTTTTTATTTCCTAAACAGCTGTGCTGCACAGATTAATGGAGGTGCTATTACTAAATGATCTGTGATTTTAGGAATCTTAATATAATAAAAAATATTATTTAAAAAGGAAAAAGGACTATCACTGAGACTATGCTATTTACTGTGTTCATGAGTAGATAAACAGTTTTCTAAAATGATATGATATAAATTGTATTTTAGAAAACTTATAAATTACTAAAATCTTTATTTCTGCTTACAAACTGTTCCACTCTCATCCTGTTGCACCAGTGAGCAATGTTACTGTTCTTAGAGAAGATATGATAAAATTGAAATTTACTTCCATAATTTGCACACAGGAAGTACATCCCCAGGTTTTATTTACCCTGTGCAACATAATTGCACTGTTTTCTGTATATCCATACAAACAGTTCTAAAATTTGTATCCATATTTCATGATGTTTTGAAATCTCAAAATATTCATTTAAGTGAAAGCCATTTATTTTTAAAAGCTGTTATTTTCTTATGTTTTAAGTACTAGAGATTAATTTTTTCTTCGTTAATCTCAAAAATTTCAACCACAGAGCCTGCTGGGATATGTGGTCTGACACTAAAAACGGTCAATACTTCTTCTGCAACTCTAATGTGGAATCCAACCAGGACTAACTTCACTTCTTATAAAGCATCTTTGTCAAACAACAGCTTTATAAAAAAGTTCAGAATTCCAGGAACACTGACTGATTTCAGTGTTACAGACCTGACTCCTGGGGGCATTTATAATTTTACGCTGAAAAGACTAAAAGGAAATATTGAAGGAGCTTCTGCTTTCCTGGAATTTGTAACAGGTCTGTATGGTTTCTTGCTTCCTCTGCCAGTGAATAGTAGCCATCCCTAAAGCCATCCCTAACAGTGCATGTTTATCTGTGTACATCTCACTTTGTAGAATTACACTGAAATTTCAAGAGATCTTACATTTAATAATTTGCTGTCTTTGTGGGTATATATTAGTTACACTCTATTTAACCTGCATGTAGTGAAACACTCTCAGAAACACAATGTCTTTAGCTGTGCTGCATTTCTTTTGGCTGTTTTTAGCATTTCGGATCTTACCCTGCAAAGAGTTACACACGAGCTGAATTTTACATCACCTTTATTTCAGTAGTTTTTTACAGTGAGTGAAGTTAACCAGGTTTAGAAAATTTTGTAGAACTAAGGCTTTGGATTGTAAACTGCTCTCAGAAATTAATTGTGGGTCTGTATAAAAAGACTTCTATAAAAGTAAATTCCAGCTTTAATGGAAGTTGAGATCCATGGAAATAATAGGCCTGATGAGAACAGTAGGACTCAAAATCTTTAAGAGCAGGCTAAAAGGAAGAGTTTATGCTCTCAGTTAAACTTGCACACTTCCACATATATTATTAATATATTTTTTGTTCTGTTAGTGTCAAAATAAAACCATGAGTTAAAAACCATACATATGAGACAAATACAGATGGAATTTAAAATCTAAAGTTAATACTTGCATATATTAATATTTCAGATTGTTTGATGGCAGAACTGGAGTAATCTGTTTGAAGCAATCTTGCAGCTTTGCAAAATCTGTGTAAAGACTTCATCAAAGATATATAATCTTAGATTTACAACAAATAAGAAAGGAATGGAAATCTTTCAGAGTTGAAGTTATACTTTATTCAGACTGCCCAGTATGATACTCATGTATAAACTAGAAGATTCAGTCTGAATTCTGAAGAACCGTATTAGAAAGACAGACAGAGGACTGAGTGGAAGGGTGACTCTGAAATGAAACAAAGAGCATCACTGGCTGGGCTTGCTCTGAGAGATGAGCCTGGGGAAAGCTGATAGTTGGATATGAGTTCCAAAGTAGAAAGGAGACAGATGCACATGGGTAGAGATTGTGCAGGTGAAAAAATTATACAGTCCTATATGTAGATAACATTTTAATGACTTACTGAAGAATTTAAAATCTCATTCATTATTAGGCTTAGAGTGAATAATACACATTTAAAGGTGCATTTAAAAGCAGAAGAAAATGAGACCTTGTGACATGAGCTGGCCTTAATAAACGGAGTTGGCAATCCAAATTTTGGGATCTTAACTGACTAGAGTTCATCGAATTACTGGGATTCCAAATACAAGAAATGTGTGTAAAAGAGCTACCAGCACTGTGGCTAGCAGCAGAACAAGCACCAGCTATATCTTGAATTTCAACCGTAGCAGTATTTATGTCAGTAGCACTGCTGACTTTAAGGTTGAGGACAGCAGAAAGCCCAGGACTGTGCAGAGATTTTTTTGTTAACTGAACACTGAGCAGAGACACTTGAGCTTGCTCTCTGTGAACGGGCATCTCAGCATAGTTGGGAGCTGTCAACCCAGTCCCAGAGGTAGTGTGGCATCTGTAGGGTAACATGCTGCCATATCCAGCCTTTGTATAGCAAGTAAACTCTTCTTGCATGCTTTTCTATTCAGTTGTAACCACTGATATATTTTAAAGGGAGTTATTTAAGTTAATGTCTTTCATTCCATAATTCTCTTTCAGAACCTGCAAAACCAGAAGGACTTAAATTCTTCAATGTTTCATCATATTATTTTTCACTGTATTGGAGACTGCCGTATGGACTGGTAGACAGATTTCATGTGGCTCTTATTCCTGATCATGCTTCTGTTGTTATCCTAGATCTTGGAGTTAGGGAGTATCAAGTATGTGCTTTTATTACAGAACTTGCAGGGCTGGCTTTTCCTTATGTGCTGTGCTGATGAATTCATGCTTCCCTCCCTAGATGTTTAATGTATATCTGAACATGAAAGTATTAATGAAAAATTGGTGGGATGGGAGAAAATTTCAGCATCCACAGTTTGCTACGTAACAACAGGTAGTGAACTTACTCTTTTTAAAAGTCTACTAGAAGGACACAGACATCCAAGGATTCATGAATAGTTTAACAAGGGAAGGGCAGAGCTATTGAGTAGTACAGACTCATTAATTGTGTACTTGCCAGGAAGATCTCTGCTTAAATCATTAATGCAGGCAACATTTCACTGCTAAGCCACCCAAAAGATATAGGAGCACTTTTTGATTCTGCTGTCTAGAACATATAATATTAACAGAAATAATGGTAGTTCTGGATGTTTTGCTTTTGTTTTTCCTTGGAACTGCAAAGATACAGGTAATTTATATAATTTCTTGCTAAAAAAGTTAATAATTATGTTTACTGCAAAGGATGGGTTAGTTGAAGGGTCAAAAACTTGTTGCTTTTTTGTTCATTCTTTCTAAAAGGAATTTTATAATGTTTCATATTTACTTTGATAATGATAATACAGAAAAACCTCTATGGATACATTGATAGGGGACTCTGGGATAAAATTAATAGTTAATTTTGTTGTTCTTTAATATTGAATGCTGTATGCATCTTATGAAGGGAAGTTGACAGCAAAATATTATAGCTAACAATATGGAAACAACTATTTTTAGTAATGAATTTCTCAAACTTTTTTGTGGGTTTTTTTTTGTGCTTTGTTTTGTAAAGGGTTTTTGTTTGTTTGTTTGTTTTGGGGATTTTTTTTTTTATGGGAGTGGGTTCATTTTTGTGATTCTTTGTAAAAGGCTTAAGTAAATCCATGTCCTATTTTAGGCTGATTTTTCCAATACTATTCCTGGAACAACATACAATGTTACAGTTTCTGCAGTTTCTTCTTCAGTCTATAGTTCACCTGCAAGTAGAACTGTGACAACAAATGTGACAAGTGAGTTAAAAATGACTGATGAAATTTTTTCATTTTCTAAACTATGCTTTTTTATGTTTATTATGTGCACAGTAACATCCAAGAAATTATAATCCGTTTTGAATAGTCATTAAAATTTTTCTTCTTTAACCATTTTAAAGTACTCTGAATCTGAAGTGTTCTATGAGAGCTTAAGAATTTACAAGCTTTTGAAACATTCGCTATTGTGTCATGTAATAATATTCAGACTCTGATTTATATCTGTAGTGGTATGTAAAGAAATTTTCAGAGCCATTTCCAAAAAAATGTAGCCAAAGCAGATGTGCTTTTAAGAGGATGTACTTTAATTGATATATCAGTTATCAAATTGGCATTAAACTCTGCTTTTTTAACAAATATCTTGAGCAAGACTTTTTTTACATTTTTATAGAAGAATCTTTCTGGTGTTCCAAATTAACTTAATATTTTTAACAGGACTCTAGCCAGAAAATAAAGCTTTTTATTTTAAAGTACATCAGTTTTCAGTAGTTTTATGAGTTTAAGCAGGCAGATGATTTCATTTCTCTGTAGAATCTGTGAATGTGTCTCCACTCTCATGAATGTTAATTCAAAATTGCTTTGAATGTGTATGCTTGTGTGTGCATATGTATGTGTATACATATACACACATATGTAATATTTTTAATTTTTTTTTTTTTTAGATCCTGGGCCACCTATGTTCCTTGCAGGTGAAAGAGTGGGTTCTGCTGGGATTCTGCTGTCATGGAACACACCACTCTATCCAAATGGGAGAATTCTCTCCTATCTTGTTAAATATAAAGAAGTCTGCCCATGGATGCAAACAGCTTATACACAGGTCACAACAAAGCCAGATAGTTTGGAAGTTCTTCTCACCAGTCTTAACCCTGGAACAACCTATGAAATTATGGTAAAAACTTTACAAATGCCTCTTAGTATTTTGATTTCTAATTTATTGTAAATCATGTGAGTTTATAGTAGGTTCCTGTAGAGTTTTCTGAGGGACCATAGTTTTTGCTGTTGCCATATAACAAAATATATTAGTGAGATATTTGTTTGCAGTAGTGTTCTTAAAATCTACTTGAAAATGTTCCAGTCAAATTTGTATTGAAATATACCTTCTTTTACTGATATTCATATTGACATTATTCATATTGGCATTATGTGGTAAAACATAAACAGCAAAGGGCAGAATTTTTGGAAACATCTAAATCCTTCCTTATCTTCATTGAGATTTAATCTTTCAAATGACTGGTGTGCTTTGCATATTAGATGTAGATCATTAAATCATCTCAGCCAGATCCAGAAAAGCATGTCTTCTATATACAGAATTTGTTTGCTTTGAGATTAGGCACTCCTGATCCATCTCAGAACTCTTCAACAATAGATGACTTCAGGTGGACAGAAATTAACTGCTATTCTCTTGACAATATTTGCCAAGCAATTATTTACCTGTTTAACTCTTTCATAGGAACCTTGGAGAGGTTCCTCTTTCTAATACCAAGAACTGATGAAATTATGTGTTGATTTGCTTCATTCCACTCAGAAACTGCACACATGAAGTAGGAGTTTCCATGTCTGTCTTAAGGTTAGGTTTTGTTTCTGAACTCTTTCTACAATACCTGCCTTGAGATGAGGTAATATAAAACAGTTTAGGTGAGGACATAGCTTCAGATTTATACAGTGTAATTTACATGCTGTCAGAATTTCCTGACTGCATGTCAACTCCCTGAAGATCTCCAGTCAATTCCCTCAGGTATTGCAATTACTGTACAAGTCATCAATGCCTAAGGATGCTTCAAGTCATTGTCCCTGTGAAGCATAAATGGGTAGGGTTGGCTGTAGTCATGAGGTGGGTGTGCATGTGTTTCTGTGGCTTAGGAAGGAGCTAGCCAGTGACACAGGGTCTTGACATCCCAGATTATGTCTTCAATGCTTTTTGTATTTCTTTAATGTGTTTGTTTGCTGTAGCTTTGTCCTTCTGTTTAATCTTTACAGTCTTTGAAAAATGCACTGTTTAGTGCCAAGAAATGATTAGAACAAAATTTCCCTTTCTGTCCTGAGGCCTTCTGGGTTTTTTTTGCCCTTTGCTATCCTCTGCATGCTTTCTGTCACCTCTACACATTTAGTTTTGCACACACCTACCCCTTCTCACCCTGGGTTCCCCAGTCTGCACTGTCAGCTCCCTGAGCCCCACGGCCACACCTTTGTTGCCTGACATTGCACTATAACCTTGCTGGAGAGCATTTCACTTTGCTTCTTCTTTCACACACCTCTCAGCATCACTGTTGGAATTTTAGTAATTTTGTAAATGGACTCATTTACTCATTTTGGACTCCTTTGGTTGTTCCTTTTACTTCTTTTCAAAATAAGAAGTTAGACTTGGTTCCTCTTTCTTTTAAAGTATTGTATGCTATGGCCCATCACAGAGTTGAATTGTCACCAAATCCTATATTGCAGTGCAAATGGCATTGTTGCTTTGTTTATCTCCATAAATCCCAACAAAGTCTCAATGTACTGCTCTTCTGTGGGAAGACTCTCCATGATCATGAGCACTGAAGCATCTCCATCAGAAAGTGCATTCAGAGTCCCCTGACCTATTGCCTTTCTGCAAAAAGACATTATTTCCTTGGGTTTCAGCTTTGAGGAAGGCTGACATGCTCTTGCTAGCCTTCAGGAGGCAGAGAAATAAAAGGGAACTTATTCTCCTTTTTACCCTTTTAAGTTCTAGTAAGTAAAATAGGAATGCAAAATCTGGTTTAAGCATATTGTGGTAAGAAAAAGGATGCTACTGATTTTATTCTTGTTGATTTTTTTGCATAAAATAGGGACTCATAATATAGGGATCCTCTTTTGATCTGTGAATATTCACAGTGGGTTTCTTATGCTGTTACATACCTTTTCCCTTTTATTTTCTTTACATTTAAACATTGCGCATAAATTATACAACACAACTATAAAGGGCATGTTAATTTGTTTATTTACAGTTGAAAAGCTAAAAGCTGTATCTCTGTGTATTCTTAGGATTTTCATATTCCCTCTAACTGCATATAATGTAGATTTTCTAATTTGGGTTATTTCCTTTTTTTCCTGTAGGTTGCTGCTGAGAACAGTGCTGGTATTGGAGTGTTTAGCGATCCTTTCCTTTTTCAGACTGCAGAAAGTGGTAAATTTAATAAAGCTCTTAATTATTTTGATTAAAGCTGCTCTAGTTTGCTCAAATAAATTATCCATGGCAAATTTCGTACTTGAAAAAATTCCAATGCATTTAGAACAAAGTCCTTATTATTATTCTGTCACTCAGTGACAAAGGCTCATTTTGTTCTATTTGCTAACAAGAACATTTAGGGTGTTCTCATAGGGGTGTTCTTTGTACACAAAATCTGTTTCTCTTGGAGTTTTCCTATGCCAGTTTCTAGGGAGGCAGCTTCCAGAAAACAAGGTCACAGCAGAGCAAAGCTACCTATCAAGTGGATCCATCTGCTGTTGCCTGCAACAGTTCTAGGAGAAAGACTTTGTTGTGGGATTATCTCTGCCATTGTCCGCTTAAGTCAATCTGTATTTGTTTAGTGATGGATCCTAAGAAGCTCAACATAGAATTTATTTTATTAAATTTGTATCTATTAATTCTGAAGGTTAAAAAAAGATTCCAAAATCAAAATTTGAGCTGGTGGTTTTGTAGATTAAAACACATTGTCTGAGTTTGCACAATCCCTACTAATTTAGTTTGTGATCTCACTCATGCTCCAGGAGCAGTTGTGCCTTGGCTGAAGAGCTGGCACCAGTCCAGGTGTGAACCAGCCTCAGTGGAACACAAAACTCATGCTGCCAAGGCAGTGACTGTTCATCTGTGTTTAGACTGCTTTCTGTTTCTGTGCAAACTGCAGAGTGAGATATCTCAATTAATGGCAGAAAGTCATCACTCTGAACACATAATGCAATAAATTATGAACCCAATATAAGGAGGAATAGTAAACTTGCCACATGGATCTATGTGAAATCATTCTTCACTATTTGTGCATTATTGCTGGTAAAAGCCTTATTTCTGTGAGCTTTATTTCCTCACATTTGACAGAGGACAACGCTGGCATTTCTCTGTATGAGAACATAAGATTTTTACTTTTGGAAGCACTTCTGTCTCCATTTCTTATTAAACCTAAAATGCCTTACTATAAATGTAATTGGAAAGTTTCTTCAAATTCTTGGTGAATTATATGCCATTGGTATTACATTTATACTTTTACCTTCTCAATTGTTTTTTGTTCTGAGCCTTTCTTTTATGGCTAAAGAAATCCAAACATCTGAATCAACATAAAGATGGAAAACATAAAATGAGAAAGTTAGCCAGAAGTTAAAATTACTTAAATATAAAGGCTATGGTTTGGGAGGAGGAGAAAAGAGGTAAAAGATCTGGAAAAGATTTAGCAGGACTGAAAACACTAAATATGAGGCTTGGAGGAGCCTGTGGAGTTCACCTGTGAAGGTCAGTAATTGTGGAATGCTTTATCTTTTAAAAGAGTGAGAAAAGCCTTTTCTCCTTAATACCAAGGCAGATATTGCAGAACCTGCAGCTGACTCTGCCATGAGTAGGCAGGACAAAGAGAGAGCCACAGGGCTCTAATCCACACGAGAGTTCAGCATGTAAAATAGCATGCAAAATCTGATTTAGATGCTGCATCTCATTCCTTTGTGCTGTGATTAATCCTGATGATCTGACAAAAGGTCACAGAAACTGTCACTGATACAAAGAGCAGCATTTATGCAGTAATAGTGAATATTCCAATTTAAATGAGTTAATTAAAGCTACCAAAAATCTATGTGCAGCTGAAAAGATGAGACAGGTAAGGTGAAATAAAACACACAGTGTTGTCAGATCCAGAAAAATGAGTAAAATTTTTCTGCTTCTGGAACAGTAGACAACTTTCTTCTAAGAGGAATATTTTTAAGTTGACCAAACCATTTACTATAAATAATGTGAGATTGAAATAATTGTATTTCTCACATAAACTACATTGAAATAGAGCTCATTGTATATCAGCTACTTTACATGTGTTTGTGAATGATTTTTATGTATTTTCTTCAGAATTTGGTAGCTAGAAATGTTTTTTTTTTAAAAAAAGGAATTTGCTATTTTTCAGTGCTGAGAAGTTTTGTCTCACCTCTTTTGTTTGTTTTGTTTTCAAGCTCCAGGTAAAGTAGTGAATCTCACAGTTGAAGCCTTAAATTCTTCAGCTGTAAATCTGGTCTGGTTTCTCCCTCGGCAACCAAATGGAAAGATAACTAGTTTCAAGATTAGTGTGAAACATGCAAGAAGTGGAATTGTAGTGAAAGATGTCTTGGTTAAAGTAGAGGACCTTCTGTCTGGGAAGTTACCAGAATGTAATGTAAGTGCTATAAACTTTTCAAGTTAGAAATAGACTCCAACCACAAAATGTAGTTTTACATTTAAAATTTGATACATAAAAATGGGGAAGCTTGCTTTTCAGAAAAATTCCAAAAGCCTCACAAACTTTGTCTCAAAACAGGATAAAATGGGTGAAGAAAAACCTTTCTGTTCAGAGTATTTTAAATGGAATAGTTTTGCTTGAAATGCTCAGTTTAAAAAGTGCAAATGCTAAAAAAGGTTAAATTTGGCATCCTTTTAACAGAAAATCAATAAATAGAAAATTTCTAAATTTTTTCAGCTTTGAATTTTTTATTTTTTTGTTTTATACACAGATAAATTAGAAAAAACCAAGAATTTATTGGGTTTGTTTTGGCCAGTGAAGACATACATTATTGTTAATGTGTCATTTTCTATATAGTATGATAATGCTTTTTATATTTTAAAAGTATGCATTATTCTGTGTATCACATTTCAATATTTTTAAATCATTCTCATATCAAAATAAAAACCAAGCATTATTATCAGAGCGATTTTCAAAAATGTGGTTGTAACCTGAATTGTTCTTATTGAACTCAGACCTGTATCCATTGTAAACTTTTGGAATTTCTTGAAAAAAATTCTCTCTTCTAGAAATTTGTTTCTCTTTTTCCTTCTTTCTTTGAGCACAGTTTTGCAATTCCTCAAATGTCAAAATATCAAGTAACCAAACCTTTTTCCTTTTATCTGTTTTTTTTTTTTCAATTTCCTACGCTTAGCGCTTTAATGAAAAGCAAAGTTTTAAGTGACAAAAGTTATCCCAACTTTGGTTTCAGTTTTTATTTGGAAGATCATCTTAGTTCCTGACTCCAGGCTGATTTAATCCAGCACTGAGAAGGCAGGCTGCCACCTACTGAACCATGAGCATTGGTCACCACAATGCCGAGCAATTTTTCAGAGTTGTCTCCTGCCACTATGGTTTGAGAAACCCCTGTCTGGTTTTATCCATGATGGATGGATATATGTATGCTATACATGTGCATGCACAAACACATACAGAACATGTATGCAATGCAAAAGGACCTCACTAGGGAGCTTTTTTCCAAGAGAGACACTGAATGCTGAATATGGAAACTGGGTATAATTGAATGAATCCTAGAGTGATGCTTCTGCTCAGTCAGATTTGAGATCTTTTTGAATAAGGGAGGAAACTGTAATGCTGTCACTAACAGCTTGTATTAGCACAGTGTGCCTAAATTTGGAAACTAAGTACAAAAAGGAGAACTAATTTAGGGTATTTTTTTCTCAAAGATTATCTGCCTTTTTTATCTACATATATTTAAAATTATGGCTTATAGATGCAGCTTATTATGTTTCATATTTTGTATTATAGGATAAGAGTGAATCATTTTTGTGGAGTACTACCACTCCTTCAACCACTTTTGGGAAATCCACAATTCTTTCACAGACTACAGGGACACCAAGCCCAGAGGCACCGAGTCAAATCAGCTCTGTTTGGAGTGAACCAATCAGCTTTGTTGTCACCAACCTCAGGCCATACACCACTTATCTTTTTGAAGTCTCTGCAGTTACCACTGAGGCCGGCTACATTGACAGTGCAATTGTCCGGACACCAGAATCAGGTACTTTAAATACTGCTTTCAAATGGCAATAAAATTCTCAGATTTATGTGAAAAACTTAAAAATATTAGTTTGATTTTCTGCTGCAAGATGCTTCAGTCCAAATCTGTCTTCATCTATATCATGCTTTTGTGTTTGCGTGATTGCTTAATTTTACCTGATGGAATCAACTGAAAATGTGCATATATTAATGTATGTAATGATGTACAGTGAGTGAGTGGCAGTTCCGTTATTGTTAAGAGTCAAAGATACCAAAGTTATGCTCAGGACAGATAAAATTTTATGAAAAACTGAGGACAATTTAAGAACTGCAATGAATAGAATAATGGTAGAAGAATTAAAAATAAAGACGAAGGAAAAAGCTGTCAAACATAGCATTCTAAAAGTATTTGTTTTCTGTACATAGTAATGCATTTAAAGCTTCTTTGCCTTTGTAGAGAAATGAGCAATAATAAAGAAAACTCCTGCACTTTTGTTCCCAATCTGTACCTATTGCAGAAAGTTGTTCGGTGCTGAGGAAATCATTAAGCACTAGGTGAAGTTGATTTTTGATTACTTGCAATGCACTTAGAAGTTAGAATTGGAAAAGGTCCAAGAGCAGCACTTTTATAATGGCTTAGGTAGTGGGAACAGTGTTAATAGAGCTGTACAGAAAAGGCATTCCAGAGGAATGTTATTCTGGCTGTTTGCTAGTACATCATTTTTTGCTTGACTTGGTTTGATGTTACTTGGTTCCCTTTCATACATACAAAATAGAGAGCACTGTTTGGATGAAAAGAAGTTTTATTCCCTCCTAGGAATGTTCAGCTGAATTGCTTTGATGGAATTTCAATAGCTTTAGTTTGCTGCTCTATCTGGGGTTAATGAAATCATGGTCAGTTTCACTTCTAATGATTTCAGGGCTAATTTCCACACTATTTTTCACCTTTGTCTCTCAGGGATTATTAGCACATTATCAATTCTCTTGATACATTTCTTGAGAATTACCTTAAAACAGAAATCAAGTAATTTTAATGAGATACACTTTTATAGCTTCCCTTCAGAATATTTCATGCTTATGTTTATGGGGCTCTTGGGCATCCTAATACAAAGTATTTTATGTTCAAAGACTTTTTCCTATATTGTTTAAGTTCCAGAAGACCCACCACAGAATTTTGCCAAGAGCAACATTACAGCAAAGTCTTTCTCAGTAATGTGGGACCCACCAACCATAGTAACTGGGAAGTTTAGTTACAGAGTTGAGCTGTATGGACCATCTGGTAAGTCAGAGTTGATGCTACCATTTCTTTTGAATTTTTAATGATTATTTCCTTACACATTCTTCTGTGCCTGCCAGTCAAAAGCGGATAATCAAAAGCACAGTTATGTATTCCTTTTTTTAAGGGAAAAGTCAGTCCATCATGAGGAAGAGTATAAACTTAAATTCACATTCTCCATAAGAATGGAGAAAATCAACTTCTCCTCAGTCTTTCAGGAGATAGCAGGTTAAGCACAGATGAATTGCTGTGCTTTTATATCCAAATTGTTCTGTATCTTACCTTTACTCTTTTCTGGGGAATTTTCATTCTCATGCAGTATGCAATCAACCCTTTAAGTCTGTTCTGATTTTTTTTTTTGTGCAATTTTTTTGAGCTCAGACATATGTAGATAAAGAAATTATAGAACTGCCTCTAGTTAAATAAGATGTGAGCTGTATTCTAATGTTTTTATGGGACCACACAGGAAAAGCAAGATTTTTTGTTTTTTTAAATCCCTTCCTCTTAAAACTCTCACCTCATTGAAGTGATTTGGTTGTTTGTTTGTTTTTTTGGTTGTTTTATTCCCCATATATTCAGCATTGTTCCACTGAAGTTGATTCCCAGTCAGCTTTTCCCCAAACAAATTTGTCTCTATGTTTTTTCATCATCCTGGAAAGCAACCATGGGCTGTTTCTATTTTTGAGCTAGAATCTCTGTTTTTCATTCCAGGCCATGTTCTGGACAACAGTACAAAAGACCACAAGTTTGTGTTCAGTAACCTTGTGCCGTTTACCACGTACGATGTGTACGTCAGTGCTGAGACAAGTGCTGGGCTGGGGCCGAAGAGCAACCTCACAGTTTTCACTCCTGCAGATGGTAAGTAAGAACAGAGAGGCAAAATAAATGGAATGAAGTGCTAAAGGGTTTCAGTTTTCCCTTCAGAGCCTTTAAGATACTTTACAAAGGAGAGAATGGCTATAAGAGCACAAGAGAAAAACCTGAAGAAAAGAAACTAGCTGAAGGTTATTATGTCATTTATATCTTTGTTTTTGTCAAGTTCATACTCTGCCAGTACATTTATCCGCTATCATAGGCCTTCAGAGATTGTGAAAAAGATGTATTTTCTTTCTAAACGAAAGTAGTCAATTTTAAATGCGATAATTAAGTTGCAGGGGCCCCTCTCCCCCGTTAGATGGCAGCAAGAGGAAAAGAAAGCCCAGCGCAGGTTCCCGCAGCTGCCTCGTTGGGACCCCGTGCTCCTTATCAAACCTCTCCTTTGACAGATTGTCACCGAGTCCCCGTCTCTGACGGTGCCACCCCTACCAGCGACTGTAGCTCTGAAGAACGCCCAGCATCGAGGTCTTGTCCCAGTTCAGTCAAGTGTTGGTTCTGCCCTGAGCCCTCTGTGCTTTGGGACTTGTGGTCCCAAATAGTCAACTCACCGGCTCAGAGTCCTTGGTTACATGGAAATTCAGTTTTATCTTCCCTGTGTGTGAGGTTGTGTAGGATTCCTGGCCAGCATTCGAGCATGCAAGGAGGAAAAATTAAGAATTGGTGTGTAATAGAGAGGCAGTTTCAACATGGTTATTTCTAGCTTACGTTTATGCCACACAACCCAAATTCAGAAAATCTCTGCCTCAGATGTTGCTGGCAATGTTTGTTTCCCAGGTGAAACACTGGGAGGAAAACCTACCTTTACTTATGGTATTCTTTGCTGAGTGATCAGCTTTTGGCAGCTCTCAGAGCCAATTTCCAGAGATGGCCTGCCTGACTACAGTCACTCATTCTCATCTTGTGCTGAAATGCACTGACAGAAGCCAAAGGGAATTTTGGTGGGTTTGGGATTCTTTTAGCATAACATGTCTCATTTAATGCCAAATCTAAAAATCCTCCTTATGCAAGTAATTTCAAAATTGTCGTTTACTTAAGTGTATTAGGAAAACAATTTTTCTTTTTTGTATCAAATCTGAATATCATTCTATTGAATGCAAATGTATTTTATATCTGGTAGTCTTATGGAAATTACAATATAATTAAGACTGAATGTTTAATGAAGAAATTAAATTATATAAATTCTATCTGTACTTTTTATAAATATATACTTTATATCTATAATTAAACACACATATAAAATATATATAATATAAATAAAATTATATAAACCCAAATAAAATTATATAAACCTGTTGTAAAAGGGAAATTAACAAGCTGTATCACATTAATTTTTTCCTAATTTTTCTAATTTTGTTTGCTAAGAAAATATGTGAACTAAGTCTCCTGCACAGGGTCAGCTCAAAAGATAAGGAAATGAAATTTGATTGTCTATTGCATTCAGTGCTGAAAGACCTTGTAATAATCACAAGTGCTTAATGAACTTAAATTTCTTCTTGAATATTTAGTCCCAGGTGCTGTATCAGATTTACAATTATCAGAAGTGGAAGCCACATATATAAAAATTGTTTGGAGGAAGCCACAACAACCAAATGGAATCATTACCCAGTACAGAGTTAAAGTACATGTGCAGGAAACACTCATCACTCTGGAAAACACTATTCTCAGAGATAAAAATAAGGTATTCTTTTTTTTTAAAATATAGATATTTCGTTAGATTAAATTTGCTCTCTGCCTTACCTGACATTTACAGAATATTCAACTAGCTCCCACAGATGAGTTGCCAATGTTTCGAAAAGCCACCTTCCTCAGTCCACCCTCTCTCTGTGACTGGCTTTCAAAAAGGTCCCAATAATGTTGTTTCCACAACATGAAAAAATAAATCATTCTGGCAGAATGATCCAGCTACTGAAGGCAGGAAGCCACAGCCCAGTCTTGTCCTTCTGAGTCCTTGAATTCTTTGCAATGTAGGGTGGCCAGACTATAAGAGTAAAGATTTGGGTGCCTAGACTGATACACAGCCACTCGATCCAACCTCTGGAAGATGTGGGTAGGAACCCTGTGAATTCAGCAGAGGTGTCCAAAGGCTGCTTAAGTGTTTTACTAGCAAGGCACACAGGCCTAGACTTTCTGCCTCCTTTTGTACCCTTAAATTCACACGTGTGATGCTACATGCTGAGCTCTGCTGTTGCATACTAAGGATATCTGTGTACATTTGTGGGATCACATCTCTTAGGGGACCTACACTGTCAATCAGTCAAGCTTCTGGATTTTGGGCGCTGATGTGCTTTACGTGCTTAGAGGAGCAGGTCTGAGTATGCAGCACAGAACTGCAGACCCCTGACAAACATTCAGCTCAGGATTGAATTCCTTCGGAGCTAGGGTTTTTGGGGCTGAATTTTGAAAACAGGTGCCCAAAGTCTGCACAGCTCCTTATTTTTTCAGACAGTGCTGTCTTTCACTGGATCTGAATTGGAATCTAACTTTTTGATGTAGAGCTCAGGGAAGCAGTTCACTTTCAAGTCAAATGATATACATTAAATAGAGCCCTGGAGTCAAACATTAAAAAAGGAGCAAGGGGAAAAAATTAGGATAGGGATCCATTCGTTAAACCAGTCAGGCATCCTTGGAAAAGGAAAGCATATAACACTGTAATTAAAGATTGTATCACAGTCCAGACACAAAAAATTGAAGTAATCTGCACAAAAAATATTTTAGTGATGGAATTTCTTCATTTTTGAGTTCTTAGTGCAGCATCATTACTGCTTTATTATAATTTATTGAATTCCATTTTCTAATTAAAAAGCAATGCAAATCATAATAAACCTTGCCTTATCTAGAACACCATTGGCCACAGCTTAGAGCATCTACAGGACTTGAACTGGCAGACCCACAGTGCTAATGGTACTCAATAACCAGTAGCAACAAAAAGCTATTGTCTTATATGTGGAGAAATCCTCATAAGCAAAAAGTATTTCCAGGTGACCTACTATTCTGCTACAAAATGCTGGTGAAGATGAGTAATATATAGTTTTTACCTCTTGGTACTTAGGTGAGATTGCTGCTCTGTCTGTGCCTGTGGCCAATGCACCCCCTGATAAAGGAGTAAGGAAGTGGCTTTGCCTTTTCTCTACCCAGAGTCTGTAGGGAAAGGACTAATGTGTATTAGTTACTTCACTGTAAAAGCATCTCTTTCTGGCAATGAGATGGGACATATGTGAGAGTGGGGAGTGTCCCAGATGACAGCAGAACAATTCAGAGATACTACAGTCCTGGATTTGGTCCCAGATTTTGGAGGGGCATGAAGATCTGGAGCTAACACACCATTTTGTACCTATGCTCTAGCCTCTCTCTCTTCTGCTTTTGTTTCTCCTCTCTTGGTTCTTGTTCCACTTGCTGCCATCCCTTTCCAACATTTATTCTTTGCATCTTCTGTGCTACAGGCCCTATATCACTTTACCTCCCTTTCACTCTCCCTTTCCACATATACACACACTTATTTTTCCTCTCTCATTTATATCATTAGCTCCTGGTTTTCTCCCTCTCCTCTTATTCCCTCTCAGAGATCTAGTTCACCTGCTAATTCTTATATTGAGGGACTGGAAGTGCCATCTGAAGTTCTCTTGTTTTCAATGCCTGCTGCCTTCTTTCAGAACATAGTACAAATAGAATCTCATCAGTTCAAATGTATATCTATTCAATATAGCTCCAAAGATATAGCTTTAAATTAAAGGCCTTACACTAAATTGCCACCTTAATATAAAATACATATATCTGATGTTTGATTAAACAATAACTGGAATAAAATATTGTAGGCTACTGGCAGTTGAGCATTTTTATGATAAAGATTTCATTTTAAAAATTATTTAATTATCAATAATGTTTGTATGCCAAAATTAATATAGTATGTATATGCATGCACTAATCTACAAGCATTATTTCTATATTATATATAAATTAAATGATATAATTTAGTGATGACTAGGTTTGTGATTTCTTTTTATATTTCTAATTTTTAGTATCTGATCGATTCTTTGGAACCGTACACCATAAATGAAAATATCAAACCTTCTTCTCCCCCTTGGAATTCAATGGAAGCAGACAATGATTTATATGAAGGTTCAGCTGAAATGTTTTCCAGCATACAGACAGCTTCCCCAGTAATATTTACAAGTGTGTCTGGTGATAACTTGCCTAATATAAATGGAGCTGCAGAATTACATTCTGCTTTGGGTAAGATATTTTAGGGTATTTTTCTACCTGCTTCTTTGTTCTGAAGGACCCCCATCACTGTCCTAGATATCATCTTTAGCACATGGTACAAGCAAATTATAAATGGGTCATTTGCTGGAGTCAGATTTTTTTTACTACCAAATAACCTTCTGAAGCAAATGGGAAAGCCACCCAGGCAGGAACCAGCCCCTTGTCACCCAGCTGACCTTCCTCCCAGTGAAGGGAGCGCCCGAAAGCCATCAGCCAAGCTGCATAGACAATCAGTTATTACAGTTGCCAAAGCAGGTGTGATTGTCAGGGATTAACATATCTCCAAGCCCTTCAGAGACCTTGATTTCTCTAAGCCTTTTGACTAATAGGTTTTCAAATGTCAGTGAAGGTAAATAGGTCAAAAAGTTACAACTTTGCTATATGGGTTACAAACAGGTGGAGATGACCCCATGACACGGTGATGTCATTAGTGAGTACACTTGTTCTGTATTATCAATGGACCACTGTTTCTTTACCAAGTATGGATATTTGCAAATCATTAGGCAGCCCTCAGCTGACAGGCAGGGATTTCAAGTAACACTCTACATTTTTACAGTGTTTTGAATAGTGGGGATAAAATAAAGGTTTTATTTATTTTTAAAAATAATTTAATTAAGTCACTGAATTCATCTATATGCACCAGTATCTAAAACCAGAATTGAATCCATTATTTTAAATACAGTGGATATTTTCTGTGCTATGTTAATCCTGAAGAATCTTCTTTGTCACACACAGGAAATGTACAGTGTTTTAAATGTAAATCTTCTTTTTATGGCCTCATTCAGCTTGAGGTATTGAGTTGCTAAAAGCTGTCTGTGTTGCTGAAAATTGATTTCAGACAGTGTCTGTGTTCTAGCACACAAGCATTATTTTATAGGAGTTATTATAGTAGTTAAAGCTGTTGACAGCCAAATTTTCAACAGGGTCTGCTGATTTTTCAGTGCCTTCATTTTAATGCCCTTCTCACTGAACTCTGAGCCTGATATTCAGGTATGTGAAGCATCCACACATATTCATGTTGCACTGGCATAATGACTACTTTATAGCAGATGATTTTGGCTAGCACATTTGGATTGTGGCTGACTTTAAACTTCATTGTAAGTGCATCTAAATCTCTTTGTGGGCATGCATGGCTTCATCATTCTACTGACCCCAACTCTTCTGCTAAAAATACCAGTGTGAAGGGATCTGTGAAGGTGGCCTTTCAAAGTATAGTTGTTCTAGCTCCATTGGGAGGGCAGGAAGAGGGAATCTGTCTTTCTCAATCAAAAATATTTAAAACTCCTCAAAAACTCCATCAGTCTGGGAGCCATCTGAAATCAGTGGAGAGACGAGGCCTTGTACAAAAGTACCCTTTCCTAGTTTCTAGGGGATTACTCACAAAACCTCACAATTCTACTTGTCGCTCATTCATTCTTTCATTTAGGCCCATCTATCTATTGTATGCATGAAAATGGACCTATAATAAGCTCTCTTTTTTGGAGTTGGGAGGTGGAATATATATTCTTTATATTTTTACAAATTACGTGAAAGTTAATTATGTTTAGAATAAAATAGTTCCAGGTTGCCATGCCAAAGTGAGTTTAGGATGCATAATAAATAAAATTATTTTATGAATAAGTAGCTATTTCTCTCTGTTTACTCACAGAAAATCAATATAACATCGACATTTTGGCTGAAGAACTGTCATATGTTATAAAGGGCCTCACACCTTTCACAGATTACACAATTAGTGTGTCTGCTTTCACTGCTGTTGGAGAAGGACCTCCATCAGTTCTCACAGTCAAGACACATGAACAAGGTAAATTGTGGCAACTCTGGTATTATCAAATTTAACATACATCACTTATTTCACTGAAAGTTGGAATTTTTTAGTAATTTATTTACTTACTGTTGTATTTTTATGTTTTTGTGCAAGTCCCAAGCTCTGTACAAAATATATCTTACAAGAATATTAGCTCCTCCTCTGTCTTGCTCTATTGGGATCCTCCAGCAAATCCCAACGGGAAAATCATTCATTACACTGTTTATGCAATGGAACTGGATACAAAAAGAACATTTCATGAAACAACTTCAAACAACAGCTTACTTATGACAGGTACAGTGTCTTTTGATTAAAAAAAAATATAAAAATTTAAACTCACAAGTATATTTTACAATGTTATTTTCTCCAATTTTATATAATGGAGGCATTTGAAAAGTACGTGCATCAAATCTCACACATTCACACACATACAACAAAACTGCACATAAAAACATGGCTGGGACACTACTCAGACTTGTTTACTGTGGAGGAATATGTAGGGTATGTGAGATGGGAGAAGAGAGCTGGTTAAGATAAACAGTGATTTTTGAAATAGTATAAGTAATAATTTGTGAAATGGATTTTTCCTTGGAATATTTGCCTCAGTCTCTATTGACCCCATAGGAAAATATTCCTAAATTGTCAAGTCTTTCTCAGACTTGAATTCTTTTTTCACAGTATTTATCTGACATTAATAACAATTTTCTTACTTAAAGGTGGTAATTTTTATAGTAATTGAAACACTTTCCTAATGAAATTTCAAGCATTTATTGATGTTAACCAGAATAATGCATACAGACTAAACCCCCTTGTTTGGATGTTCATATATGCATCCTTTGATGTCCTTGACAAATTCTCAAAGTTATTTACAAGGTTGAAGCTAGTTGACTAACTTCAAAATCTACTGATTTAACTGCCTGTTTGACTGTCACCAAATAAATAGTATTGTATATAGTCTTTTAGGTGACAAAGGTGTGTCAAAAACTCTTAGAACAGTATCAGTATTCAATATTATAGCTTTATAAGCAAAATAAGTCAACCGTCTTGCTTACGAAGTTAAGAGTCAAGATTTTTTTAAATTAATCTTTTCAGGTTTAAAAAAGTACACAAATTATAAAATGAGAGTGGCAGCCTCTACGGCAGTTGGAGAGAGTGCTTTGTCTGAAGAGAATGATGTTTTTGTGCACACCCCTGAGGACGGTAATACGTTGTTTGCAATGGTGATTTGTCTTCTGTACTGAAGCTTGTGTTTGTTCACAAAGAAGTGTGGTGTATACAAAAAAGGGGAACAAAATGTATAAATAAAATCAGTGTTGAAGTTATTAGTCTTGTATCAGACTTTGTTCAGACCACTTTAAGGTAAGTGCTAAAAAATAATAATGAAAGCTGCGGCATGACCTGCAATCAACTATTTTCAGCTGTGATAGACAAATAAAAGGAAAGCTGAAGAGCTGAGGTTCCCTCCCTAGCACCCATCCTAATCATAATCTTTGTGACTTCATCTTATCTTTTACTTTTTATGTTACCATGTGTAAATTAGATTGGTTTTGAAGCATATGGGCATGTCACCTTTCAACAATTCAGAGGCCACATTGCCATTTATAGGGAAAGATGCTGATAAAGTGAATATTTTTTAATGCTGAATATAATATGTAATTGTGCACGGGTTTTATTAATCTTAAGACTGGACAATAGTTTTAATGTTGGGTATAATACTACATTACAAAGATTTCTGTATCTTCCTTTCTTACTTGCAAAGCAGTTTCAACCCATGAAGGCACTGGGGCAAGAGATGGAATTCTCATTGGCTTCTGCAAAGGAAACAGGAATTTGATTTGCAGAGCAGAGCCATGAATATTAGTCTTTTCTTGTTTGTATCAAGTTTGTATTTTCACTGGTTTTACCAGAATTATTTCCAGTTTTTACTGAAGTAATACAGAAGGTGATTGCTGAACTGTCATTTATCCCTCTCATTGTCTAATGTACTACAATACAACAAAAATAATTGAGTGTCAATAAAGGAGAGGAAAGGACTACAGGATTAAAAATCAAGGGTATTTTTAAAACTTAGGTGATTTGAATAACCACAAAAAATAGAAAATTAAATGGTGAAAATTTAAATAGTTGCAAATCTTTTTCGAGTATACATTTTTCTATGTTGTTATTTTTTTTACAGAGGAAAGGCATATCACAAGAACTGAAAAATACTTGTAAAAATATTATTTTCTCTGAAACTTTACAATCCCTTGCCTGTGAGTGTTAAAGAAACTTTACAGTGCAGAGTTTCTCTCTTCAGAGCCAGCAGCCAACTGTTCATTCAGTCATAAAAGAGCCATGCAAAGCTTGAGGAAACTAGTGAGAAACCCACCAAGAATTCTTGCCTTTTTATGAGGCTGTACATAATTGTTTATCTTCTCCTTCTTTTTATTTAGTTTTCCTGAAGTAATTTAGGCTGAGATTCAAATTTTAGCCGACCTAGGAACAAAAATTGGTTTGACTCTTGAAAAGAGAGATACCTCCAAATAAAAGATTCACTACAACTGTCTTAGATAACTTGCATCAGGATGGAAGAAACTAGGCTGTGTTATTTAAATATTTTACCCTGCCAGATAAATGGCAAAATGCATTTCAATTAAAAATTAAGCTTCTTCACATGGGAAATATCCATGTGGGCAGTCTTGTCATCCAGAGAGCAGTGATCTGTTACAGTTAACACTTTCATGTGCTCAGAAATCAGGAATGAAAGGGATTTGTGAGACCTTTTGGGCAAAAAGAAAATCATGATGAATTCTAAAATATCTGCATATGGGTATTTCTATACAAACTGAATCCTATGATCCTGGGTAGGTAGTATATTTTTATTTTGAGTTTACAGATTTTTTTCAGGGGTGAAGTGGTGAACCCTTCAGAGGCATCAAAGTTGACATTCAGAGCTGATTTTATTCATAAGTGCAGCCCACTCACTCCTTCAACACTTCCATGCCTTATTATCTCACTGGAATCACATGAACTCATGCACTGACAGTAGATTTAGCCACACACCACCCTGGAGCTGGACTTGCTTTGTGCATGACCTTCACACCAGAATATGCAAGATTTACACTGGGTCCACTAAAGGGAATTTAGTTACTATGCATACAGTCCCTTTCTTGGTTCAGTAGTTGATTGAGTGAAGTACTAAGGGTGGTTATTTACATAGACAGCAGTAAGAGGACTTTAATCCAAATTTAAAGGACTGAATATTAGGAAGACAATGAGAGGACTTGAAAGATCAGTCTGCATGAGACTGGTAGAGAGAAGAAATTTTTTTTCTTAGTAAGTGCAGTTTCAGATAAATTTAGAAGTCGATGAGAAAAGAAATTACAGAAAAGCTAAAGTGTCATAGTGCAAAAAGATGCCTAGTTTTATGAGAGGAAAAGAGACATAACAAAATTAACTGAGGTGAAAAATGGTGAGGCTTTGAGAAGGAGAGAGAAAATGAGTATAGCCTTTTTGGTACAGTTAGGATCCAATGTCAGGATCCAATAGGTTTATGATCTCAGTTTTGTATTCAATTATTTGAAAAGGGTTTTTTTCTGATATCTGTATTGCAGAACCAGACTCCCCACCTCAAAACTTAGAATTAATAAATGTAACTGCAACAGAAATAAATCTGAGATGGTTACCACCTGAGCAGCCTAATGGTCTCATAACTCACTATGAAGTTCTGTATAGTGATTCCAATGACTTTTTTATTAAAAATGCCTCATCTACAAGCATATCACTAAGTGAAATGAAGCCATATACTCTCTACAACATCTCAATAAGGGCATTCACCAAACTTGGCCATGGGAATCAGTCATCTTTTCCACTTCTGGTCAGAACTTCTGAAACTGGTGAGTTCATTATATTTCTTAAAAAATGAAAAATTTTTAAAGTATTTTCTTGGTTCACAGGACAGTGAGTTAGAATCCTGTTTTTTATATAGAAAGCAAAGACCAAGACCAGGTGCTTGGTGCGGGATGGGGGACCCTGAGTCCCAGCAGCCAAACTCCAAGAGCAGGGACACTTTCAGGGCTCTTACAGCAGTTTGTTAGGTTCCCTTTTTTTTCATACATTTATACCGTTTATGTAGGGAAAAGAAAGAAAATACATGTTGCTGATGCAAAGTGTAAATTGTGGTAGCACAACATGGAAAATCTCCTAACAACAACTCACTTGAAGAATTGAAGTGATTGTTCTGGAGTATTAGAAGGAAAGTTCATGCTCCAGGATTTTTAAAGATGGCATATTAAGATGCTTTCTATCAATTTTTTTTTTTTTAAATTACTTCATTGTTACTGTGCGTGTCTAAGTGATTTTTATCTTCTAATTCAGCCTCTTTTAAAATGTATTTCATAAAAAATTGGATACCAATCAAAATGTTTACACATATAATGAAACTGACTGAAATCTTCTATATTTCTTTTCTTCTAGTTCCTGATTCTGCACCAGAAAACATAACCTATAGGAATATCTCATCTACGGAAATTGAATTATCATTTTTTCCACCATCCCTTCCCAACGGAATCATACAAACCTATACAATATATCTCACAAGGACTAATGGGACTGAGCAAAGAGTTATAAACACTACTCTTCTGACACTACGTATTACAGGCCAGTATAAAATGATCTGGAACTTATGGCACCTGTAAGCTTTTCTGAGAAGTGTGCAACAGACAGAGACATATTAGTTCATTGGTTGGACCTGATCCTTCTTGTCCATACATAAAATTTTTTCCTCCTAGTCCTGAGAAATAACTTGTATTCTGTCATAATGTGTCGAAATGGGCATTGAATGGTATAGAGTTTAATATATATCTCACTATTTTTTAGATGTTTAAAGTATGAGGAACTTCAATAGATACATTTGCACACCTATCATTGTAACAAAGTAAACCCTCGAGTCACCTGCATGTCTTTCTGATCTTATTTTGGATAAAAATGTTGGGTAAAGCATTCTGGATAAAAAAATTCCATTTCTACTCACCTTTACATCTTTTTCCTAAGTTCTGTCATTGTGGCTGAGGTGTAGCACAGCAATTAGTGCTGGGAGCTCAGTACCTTCACTACTTCATTTTCAGAGTATAACCAAGGACAAACTGCAAAGCATTTTAGGAATTTGAGGTATTAACTGGTAATTAGGGCTTTGCCCCTTCTTTTACAAAATATTTTGTGTTCCAAGCTTTCCCAATGCTTATTTCAGTATCCAATGACACAGATCCATGTGATAGGATAATTCACCACTTCAAAAATACTTACGGTTCATTAAAAAAAATGAATTTGTCCCATTGAATGGCTGTTTTACTGAATTATCCTTTTTTTGTTTAGATTTAAATAAATATACAGAATATACTGTAGAAGTGTCTGCTAGCACCACAATGGGGGAGGGCGTTCATAGTTCACCTCTGCATATACTGACTGATGAAGATGGTAAGTCAGAACAGAAGCTTCAGTGCATCATTGTCTGCCTGTATTCTTAATTTACTCTTACACTTCATATCAGATGTCTATAAGTTTTATGCACTTTTTTGGAGTTATGTCTCTCCCTTGCCATCTGTATCAATGTATTTACACACAAACATAATTTATCTATCTATCTATCTATCTATCTATCTATCTATCTATCTATCTATC
>JAHLSL010000009.1:7862096-7958077 GCA_025920805.1 Petroica traversi | reverse complement strand
ATCTATCTATCTATCTATCTATCTATCTATCTATCTATCTATCTATCCATCTATCTATCTGTCTATCTATCTATCATGCATCCATCCATGCATCCATCCATGCATCCATCCATCCATCCATCCATCCATCCATCTAACTACCAATATATTTATCAGTACAAGATGTATGAAATGTTGCAATAGCTGTGCATGAACTTTTGTTCTTACCAGTATCTTATGACTCTGAAGAATCTTACTATACTCATTTTAATCTAATACATGACACGGTAGATTTAAATACTGTGTTTGGTTTTTCAGTCATGTGAGAACTGGGGAAAGAGAAAACCACAAAAAGGCAGTTTGAATGGTCCAGGAGCATTTCTGTGGGGCTTCTTGGGGGCATATTTTTTGTATTCTTCTAATCAGATGCATGTACAGGTACACATAGACAGATAGATATGGAATTATTAAAATTATGAAAATGCCCGAAGTCCATTATTTGTAGGACTTCCAAATTGAGCAGGAGTGTGTGCAGGCTGAGGGTAGAACACCGTTATTGCAACCCCTGCTATTTTGTTCAGTAGGTCACAAATAAGCAGAGGAACCTTAAAATTATTGCTGTACTTTCAGTGCACAATGCTGCTGTGCGAAATTAACATTGGTCACCTCTCTAGATTCTGCAGGGGAATCCTGAAAAAAATTCATGGCAAAAATCTTAACTTAGTTGTTGTGAGTTCCATTTTGGAGAAGGTTGTGTCTGCTTCCCTCCACTGTTTAGGGAGGAAATCTCTGGGAACTTGTCTAAAGCAGCATTGACACAAACAACTCAGCAGCCACATCATCAGTAAAAAAACTTGCTGAAGAGTTATGTTTCTAGGGCAGACTGAAAAGAACTCATTTGGATAAATCCATATTTTTTTTAGCAGAGATATTTTTATTTAGAGCTATGTAGTTTCCATTCTGTAGCAAAAAAAAAAAATCCTCTGAACAAGAATTGTAGAATGAACTAGACATGTCAAAAAGATGGCATTCCCCAAAAGGCAGATCTTTTATTATATAGCCACTGAGGATAATGTAACAAGTAAATCACAAAATATGGCTGTCAACATTTTTTACTGCTAAATACACTCACTGAATTCAGTGAACCATTGTTCTTGAAAAATATAAAATAATTTCTTCTACAATATGAAGAATTATAAAGCCTTTATGCCCACTTTCAAGATAGGGAAAGGAACAAGAAGTGAAAAACAACAATATTTATAATACACCACATGTTTCGTATTCACAGGAACACAGTGTTCCAAGGTTCAGACCAAATGTTTCATAGATTTGCTAATAGTTATGCTCATATTCTCAATTTTCATGCATGACTAGAGCTATGACCTGAATTTTTAGTGCATGATACTCTTTGGTTTAATTTGAGAAAAACAAATGTAATTCTAATATTACTTCATAGTGATACATAGGTCCATGAATCAAGATGAAGATAAATATTCATTTCTCAATAACATGCTGATAATAAAGCAGTATCATTTATGCATATGTGAGTTATTTTTCCTCAGTAAAATTAATAAGAACCTTAGAACAAAATCAAACACGGTCTAACATTTTCATTTGCTTACAATGTTTCCCTACAGAGTTGGGATATGGTGTCATCTAGAGATCATCTTAAAATTAATTTTAAGGCTCTCAGTGAATGCCTGTCTTTTCGTTTGCCCTTGTGACATGTTAGCTGTATGAATGTGGTCCTTATTTGATGGAGTGAATAGGTTTTACTGCTGTCTCGCGTCCCACAATTTTATCATCTCTCAATGCCATGCTTATCCACTTGTCCACCTTTTCGTGCTTTGCATAATTCTTTGCAGCACCTTTTTTTCCTCAGGGGAGCTATTATGCTGTGCTTTACAGGTGTTCATATCTATAAACCTTTGCTTGTACTAGAAGGGAAAAAAAAAAGGAAGCAATGTACTTGGGCAGTAGGTGAAATGCTGTGACCTAGCCATTGCTCTGTTTTCTCATGAAGTACTTTTTCCATTGAATCACAGAAACAGATGTTCTTACACCACCATGCAAAATCTTCTTTTATCATCTGTCAGGAAAAGAAAAAGAAGCTGTCCCTTAACATTAGCTGATGGATACTGTACCAGTGTGGTACAAGATTAACTTTCTATCACAAATAATTAAAAGCCCATTTCAGGATGCTGCATAGCCCATCGATCTCAGCTGTTTAACAAGATGTTGTATCCTGTTCTCTCATTTTATAGCTCCAAGTTCTCCTCCACAGGCCCTCTCTGTAAAACAGTTGTTGGGTGTCACTGTGAAGTTGTCATGGAAACCTCCACTGGAGCCAAATGGAATTATCCTCTATTACACAGTTTACGTCTGGTAAGATTTTTCTGGAAGTAGTTCTGAGGATAGATTTTAATCTGTAACTTATCAGGAATGTTAGATTTTTATTACACAATATGTTGATAACATGTTTTGGGAGAACAAATATTCATCCAGCACTTAAAATAATGGAGTTTTTTATATGGAAATTCAGAGTAGCTGAAAACTGGGGGAAAAATTTCAACATTTTGTAAGCATTTTCGACACTTTCCAATGGTTATGCTATAGGATGATGAATTCAAATTTAAACTAGAGCATGGTGCCTCTTTTCATTATATTCTGATTAGGCCTGCAGCAAGGCAGGACACAAACCCATGCTGAATTGTCAAGGAGATTTGAAATGGGCTTAAAATAGAGAAATATTGCCTCCTTTTATAGACAGTGTGTAAGAGCCAAGTTCAGAGTTTTTGTATGTGCTACCAATTATGTCAACTGTTATATTTTGTATTTATTATATTCATATCAACAGGTATTTCTAACAAATACTTTTATTGTGTTCTAGTTTTTTTCTATCTAACCTTTTTAGTTTTTTGTTTGGTTTTTTTTTTCCCCTGATATTGTCCTGTGATATTTTTTCACCTTTACAAAGGAGTTATGTCACTTCAAAACTGCAGTTTCTGTTCTATTCCCTGTAAATCTTAGTTTGGTCTAGCAGCATGGCATCTCTCCAAAATCTGTAACTTCTACTGGGAGTGAAAACATTTTGTATTGTTCACTTTTAATATATTGCATTTATGCTTTACCATTTTATTGCCACTACTAAGGTGCAGGAAAAAAATACTGAAGTGCACGTTATAAGATATGAACCAGATGTACAAATCCTCAGTTATTATGTGCATGCTACTCTTGAGCTTACATTATTTTATTGGCATTTGATAGTTTTGGGGTAGAGTTTGGCCTCAGTCATTATAGGTTGTTTTTTTTTCCTTAAAATTATAATTTCTAGTTAAGTTGATGATAATGTGAAAAGGAGCAAACTCTTCTTTCCAGAAAAGTTAAGTTTGTCTTCTCATGTTAATTCTATTCTATTAGGAATGTCTGTTGTTCTTCAAAACAAGAACTGTCCTAAAGCTAGGGAAGAGTTATTTCATGATAAGGGCTATGGCTTTGACACACACAGTGTTCAAAGACTTGAGGTTATGCAACTTTTCATCCTTATATTCCCTTATAGCTTTCTGCTTTTGTTATTATGAGAAAATATTTAGCCAGAAATATTTTTTTAAAAGAAATTTTAAATGATCCATCTTTCTAAATGTTTCAGTTAAGCAACCACATAATTTCTTGCTGTAAGCCTTGCCCCATTTTCTCTTAGCTCTGTCTTGTCTGTCCTTACTGTGCCATTCCTAAATTTAGAGAGGCTTTAGGTATCATGTTAAGGCAAGGACATTGGAGAAAAACTCCCTTTGCCTTCAAAGGGGCCATAACTTCACTCCTTCCTTGGCAAGGGAGGGAGGGGAGAAATTTTATGTATTTAAGAGAGTTGTCTATACAGTTTCATAAAATGCATTGCAGAGGGAGACTTGACAAGGCAAACTTTTGTTCTGTATAGTTGCTGCTCTTGGGAGGTATTCAATATATTTTGGAGGATATTGTTAAACCCAGTGCTTTTCAATAAAGTAGAAAGGAGAAGGTTACTACAGTTGTTGAATAAATGTTCCTTCACTTCACTTAAATATTTTGCAACAGTTTTAGAGAATTTGGTAATCTTTCTTCAGCTGATTTGGAAAAAGAATCCACAATTAATAGAATAGAAAGGGTGATATCTGCAATGTTTTCTGTAACATTTAATGGAATTTGTCAGAGGACAAGGAGTTTTGGGTGCTAACAGGTAGTGGAGCAACTTTCTGCTTTCCTTGAGCCTACAAACTCACAATTCCTAATTATAATTTTAGAGTATTAAAGGTGCAATTAACAAAATTGCTGAGCTTGTATGTAGCTATTATTTTTTGGCATTATCCTTTTCTGCATTTTTTTGTGAGATGCCTATTGACTAGATCTATTTTGAGGTACAGATTTTTAAGAAAATATGTTACCTCTCTTTGTCAAATGGAAGTGGAAGCATGCAAATTCTTAGAACCTCTGTTTTCTGCATTTTTGCAAAGTGTGATTTAAAACCTTATCTTAT
Source organism: Petroica traversi (assembly GCA_025920805.1). Classification (NCBI taxonomy): domain Eukaryota; kingdom Metazoa; phylum Chordata; class Aves; order Passeriformes; family Petroicidae; genus Petroica; species Petroica traversi. The sequence continues at coordinate 7,953,585 of JAHLSL010000009.1, read as the reverse complement.
TTTTGCTCCATAAAATTTCTTAACTTATTCTGCTAGCTGCTTTCTCACTGTCTGAGAAGACTGCACTTCCTCTGTTTTCTTATTTTTAGTGCAATCTCAGTTGTTTCTAAACAGAAAATAAACTTCCATTGAAATACCTCCAAGCTTTTGTTCTTCTTTCTGTGCCTGATTGTGGAAATGTTTTTTGGCAACTCAGATGTAAGAATGCAATTACTCAGAGTAGAAATGTTTGCAACACTAAGCTGTGGATTTTCTTCTTACTTAAATTATAACCAGATACGTATTTCCATACTAAGAATACCTTGGGCAAAGATCCAGGAAAAAAAATGTCTTTCTTGGTATAGAGTTTGATAACTGCAGCTGCAATCTCTTGTAAATTTTACTGACTATTAAAAATGTCAGAAGTTTGGGAAAAATGTAAATGTTAACTTTCTCTATTACCAAGAGTTTTTCCCATGTCAAGTGACATTCCACGCAAAATCTGAGTGTTAGGGAGGATTTTTTTTTCATTCTCATACATTTTCTCATTCCAGTTGTTTGTTAATGTAACCTCATTTCAAATATATTAGATGCTGATCTTCACTAATGGGACAGTCATTCAATTATCAAAGGATGAAAATCTAGCCCTTTTGAAAAACTTTTTTTCTTTTTTTTTTTTTTAATATTAGAACTCATTGTCATTTGTGTAGAGCATCACTGTGACTCCTGAAGCTAGATATTTGGTTTTAATTATCAAATTATCATCTCTATATGAAACCCTATTAGAGACACAGGACATCTACTCATACATAAAACTTTGAAGGAATAGAATGTTACATTTTTATTTTCCTCCTGTTTTATTCTTAAAAGATTACATTCACTTTACAAGGAATATAAGACTTTTTGAATTCAAGTTAGTTATTTCTGTATCTTATTTTACTTTCTGATAATCATTTCATACCTATGCTAATACCAGTGTTTTATTAATGTTACATCTTACAGTCTTTCTAGGCGGGTTTTGACCTGACTAGAGTTCCATTCTGATCCTCTGCTACATTCCACCAGAATTAACTCAGCACCAGCTAATTCCTGTTCCATATCATCTTCTATTATTCCATTTATAACTTCAGCCCTCTGACCAATTTCACAGAGTCACAGTAGGGCATGCTCCCTGCTATAATCTTTTTATATTTCGCTATTCCTGTCCAGGGAGACAGTTTAGTTATGCCCTACTGTGTCCTTCCCAAGGGTACCACATAACCATTTGATAGCTGTTAATAGATAGAAATACTCCTCTTTAGTATTTCATATGACCATTGTCTTCGTTGATGTAATTTGCAAACATATTTCTGTGGGGTTTTGAGATGTGGTTTGTTTTTTTTAAGAAACAAAATGACGAGCCCTACTGTGATGCCACAGTACAAAATTTAGCTTTTCAACATAAAAGACAAAAAGTTATCCTAGCATCTTTTAAAAACCTAAACTACTTTAATTTAACGCGATATTGCATTTTTCACTTTTACAACAAGTGCCATAATTGTATATATAGAGAAATGGTGTGTTTCTGAAATTAATAAAATACTTTTTATTTAGGAATAAAATGTCAAGGAGGAGTGTAAATGTAACAGAAACATCACTGGAGCTCACAGACCTAGAATATAACTGTGAGTATAGTGCTTACCTAACAGGAAGTACCAGATTTGGAGATGGCAACATAAAAAGTGATACTATAACATTCAGAACTTCTGAAGGAGGTAAGCTTATATACAGTATGAGCCTTTATTTTCATTCAGCCTTAAAATTCTGTCAGTCTGATTTAAGTTAATAAAGTCACTGAAGTAGAAGTGAAATTTGACTTGTCAAGAAGAGACATTCTCCCTATCTCTGTGGCTCTGTCTTTCTGTCTACATGTATCTATGGCTCTATGAAATTATGATAAGTATTTATATTAATTTACTGAGCAAAAAAAGCATTTCTATTAAGGACAGGTTAGATACAAATTATTTCCTTCTAGATTTTGAAATAAATAAAATTATTTTTGTAATATATTTTAATATATTCTTATTTTAAGTTGTTGAGCTGTTAAGCTTCTGATAGGGAAAATACTTCTTAGAGAATCCCCCTCAAGTCTGAAATATTTTTAATTTGAAAATGAACTCTGTAAGTGTATATTGATTTATTTATTCTATTTTAATTATTTTGTACTTCCAACATGAAAGTGACATTTATATGACCATACAATATACTGTGCTTTGAAAGTAGTTTAATTATTGTTCCTGGTTTTCCATCAATCATATGCCTATAATCTGTTCCAAAATAGATAGTATGTAGGCATACTTCTGAATCTCCCTGCACAGACAGAGCGATTCCACAGCGCACCAACACTGGCAGGATTAGCATCTATCCCTCCAAAGTCTGTCTCATCATCAGGTTGTAGACATTCACAGTTGCTATTGAAGCTGATATGAAAATATGAATTCACTTTATAGGGACAGACTTTAGGAACTGGTCCTAGGGTTCCTCTTCCAATTAATATTACAATATTTTACACAAACTAGAGCAGCACAAAGCATGACAGAAACGTAACTTACAGTGTTCAGTACTCTACTGCATATTCTGTAGAGAGCATTTTCTTGGTGAGAAATATGGATTTAAATTCTCCTAAGCTGACTTAAGGAATTGAATTTAACTCTCCTACATCACCGTGTCACTGAGTAGAACCATATGCTGCTATTCTTTATAAAACAGGAGGAGAGATTAATGGAAATAGTCTTACAGAGGTCTTCCTGCACATTTAATAGGCTGAGAAAAGAGGAAAAAAGAGGAATTTTCATACTGTCCAAGCTTAAGTATCTGGTTTATCTACACAAGTTTGGAACCTAAATTCTGTTTATTAACAGAGAGAACAAAGCTTTTAATTTAGGTTCTGTGAAACAAATCCTTTTTTCTCCTACTAACTGTATTTGGGGTATAGACACCTAACTCAGTCAACTTCCATGTCTGCAAATTAGATTTTCCAAGTAAGTACAGGAAAAATTCTATAAGAAAACTGTATCTGTTTATAAATGCAGCTTAATAGAAATATGGTTTTAAAAATGTTTTTTAAATTAATTTTTAGATATACAGTTTTATTACATTATTTCATGCAGCAGTTCCTATACCATAATTAGAAATACATTTAATTTTCCGTAGGATGCTGTAAAATCTACTATAGTAGATGTTCCATGGGTAGTAAAATATACAAAACCTGGAGGTAAAAAGCTTTAGGTATGCTAAAACTTATCATTTTTCCAGCACCAAGCGACCCTCCAAAAGATGTTACCTACAGAAACCTTACTTCCACATCAATAATGCTATTCTGGTCTCCTCCTCAAAAGCCAAATGGAAATATACTGTACTACTCAGTTTATTTCAAGAATAATTCAGGAATATTCATACAGGTATGCTTTTTTTTAATATTCTTTTGTAGAAGTCAATGAAATGTTCTAATAACTACTTAAAAATTAAATCAGTTTTATAGTTATCAATAAATTTGTTTTACATATTTCCTTTACCATGATGTAGTATTTTAACTTAGAAAGACAGAAGCACATCTTGTAATCATGCATGTTTCATTGTGCATCTCACTGAGCATTCATATCTTTAAGCATTAAAGCAAATAGATTTTGTGCAATATTTCATTATGCAAAGTTTATGTGTACATGTGTGCATATATATGCACACATACACCTAATATATATGTACATTTAACATATGTAATGGTTAGACTCAAGATCCACTACATGCCGGGCACACCCTCAAGAGTATTTCTTTTAGTCTAATCTATTGATGGGAATAAATTTCTGGTTCTGGTTTTACTTTTTAATACATGTTTGTACAGTGGTGAAAACATGAAGGCAATGTGAAAGTAGGGAATGCATTTTAATTTCATATTTTTCTTACTCTCAAAAGGAAATTACTGTTTAGTATATTGAAGTAAAGATTTGATATTCTGAAGTTAAAGCTTTAAAGACAAAATCTTATAAATGTTTTGGTGGTACATCTTTGTGTAGGATTTTTTGCTGTTGCTGCTTTCATCCTTAATTATGCACTACACTTATTAATTATATATATAGTCTTTCTGTTCACCTTTCTATTAATACCTTATGGTGTAGAAATATAATAAGAGAAATAAGCTTCCTTTACATGTTTTTGGTCACAAGTTTTACACATATGGAAGTAAATCAAGAAATATGAATTCATTTAGAAAATTATGTATGGAAAATAACTGTGACTTCATAAATTTAATGATCAAGATATGTCTAGGGTGAGGTATACATGTACTTGAGGATAACTATAAAAAATATTCACGAAAGTTACGAATACTTGTAAGGGAATAATTGCTGACATCTCTGAATAAAACTTCTCTGACTTCTGTGAAGGTATGTGGTTGCCAGGCTCTGCAGAGTTGCAGGTGCAAGCAGGACTGTGCCATGAATTCACGTTCTGATGAGATTAAAATCAGAGCTACAGTTCAGAACTGTCTGTTTGCACACACTGCTATAGCAAGCTTTTTTCTTAACAAAGCTCTGGTCAAACCTTTACATCAGTGCATTACCTGAACTAGCCCATCCTATGAAGGACATCTCAAGCAATTTTAGAGGAGGGCTAAACGTGGAATATTCCTGCCTTTAGGAAGGTGCAGCTCTGAGATGAATGAGTAAGGTGAAGCTGATACATTGAGAGAGAGAAAGATAAAATCCACTGGATGTGTCCAGGACTCTGGGAATAAAAGAGGAAGATAGGGAAGATGGAGCACAATAGCTTTGGCCCAGCAAGGCAAGGGTCCAGTTTTATTATTATGAGATGTAGTTAGACAGGGAAAGGATGGTGGCACAAGTGGAAGTTAAAGGTGCTTTGGCATATTACATGTTGTCAGGAGAAAAGTGCTGGCAGTAGCTCTATTTCTGTGTGTGGAAACTACCATTTCATCCTTTTGACTTTGATTTTTATTCCATCCCTCTACATCAGAAGATAGGTTTCAGCTGCTGTTGCATCTGTCTCTTACTGCCCATGGGATACGAACATTAATCTCTCAAATCATGATCAAATCTTAATCTGTCTGCTCCTTTTAACTCCTTCTACCCTTCACATCCTGTCTGCTCACTCTTTAGCATGGCAACTACACTGCAGTCCTAATCTGTACGTTGGCATTCCTGTGGATGCAAGACAGATTTCAAACAGGTAAAAAATAATTTCTGTCAGATATTTTATATTATTCTTTTTACAACAGAGAAATGTATGCATGAAAGTAAGTCTGATATGTGACAACATATATATATATCTATATATAACATACACAGATGTAAACTGCATGAGTATGCAAACATATAGCTTACAACTACCTGTAACTTAGAAGTATAACCATGTAATTGCAGGATCTGTTGCTAAGTTTTGTATTGCACACATTTGGAAAGAAAGAACCCTTGGCTGAAACACTGTGTCCAGGTCACCATTCTGCTTATGCTTATCCAAACTGTATTTTCAGTTTGAGAAATTATACAGGAGAACTGAAAAAGTGTTTTTTCACATTTCATGCTTTCTCATTGGGGCAGCCATTCTCTATCAGTTATTCCTCTGCTTCTTTGTCAGGACATAATACCAGAGGTACAAGACTTAAAGCATATCTTTTAGATGCCTGAAAAACCACCTTTGCTGAAGAATATCAAGCAAATTAACACCTCCCAATGCTGTCATAATCTGAAATAAATGCAAAAGGCATACTAAGACTGGTGCTATTCTGTTGTCTCAATTTTTCACTTCTCACACATTCTAAAAATGCTCAGGCTTACTAAAACCTAATTAATATAAACCACTTACTGTTAATATGTTAAAACTAGGATGTTAGTAGCTGCAGAGTGAAACGTTGTTTAGGGACAAGATACCCAAATATAATACGTCAGATAAAAGATACAGTTTATTCATGATTATACATGATTCAGAAACTTGTGTTTTCCTTCAAAAAGAGAAAATTTATGTACCTTCATCAGTCGGAAGAATAATGTACAGTTTCTTTGCTTTACTGGTCTACATGAAAAATAACATTGCAGCTGTCCAGTCAGAAGGCCTTGAATGCTCAGACCTAAGATTCAGAACCAGAATAGCAGAAGGAAATATTTAGTGATGGATATTAGATTTAAGGATTTTGGTAGATGAGTGGACTCTTTCTATGTGGACACTGACAGTTGTAAAAGAAAATGTGTCAGAGAGAGAGGAATGACTGGTAGCCAGCTAAAAGAAACCATCATCTGCATTAGGCTAGGTTCCAGTTCAGCTTTATCTTTCATTTTCTGCTGTCATATGTCTAGGGAAAATGCAACTTCTTGGTGTGAACACCCTGTCCCAGTGCAGTAAAGATATAACATGTATACTGTCAAAGAGAATTTCCTTCACAGATGACATAAAACTGTGCCTCTTCACACCACTTCTCTGTGATACTGCTGGGTTCCTACAGTTCGAACTTCCACAGTTTGCGATAGCAGCTTTGAAAGTTTTGCTCCATGATGCCTTGCCTGATGGTTGAAGCAATCATACTGCCCACATTCTCAGTCTTATCAAGGAAATAAGTCAAAGACTCAATGGTAGTAATTGTCTCATGGCTAAATATAAATCTATGAAAGGTATCACTGACTTGAACAAACTCGTTATATAATAACTCTTTTTATAAGCTCTAAGTACTTGTGTTTTGGTTAGCAAGGAAGTGGGAAAAGTGCTAATTACAAACATAAGTTTATGCTTCATTAAATTTCCCCAGTGTAGGAATTTCAGTACAGATGAAAACTGTCATGCTCTGACAAACCAGACAGGGGAACCAGGGGAAAGGGCTGAAAAAAAAGCCTATGATCCTTCTAGCAACTGAACATCTAACACCAAATCACCCAACCTCTACTTCAAGCCAATATGACTGGATACATTTCAGAGTGAATTTCTACTTGGGATGCAGGCAAGGGATGCAAACAATGTGCTATATTACTTAACAACCAAACATTTTCTTTCACCAGTATGACCAAAGTAGGGATAAAAAGGGGACTTCCCTATAATACACTGCAAATTTTTAAAAAGCTGGTCTCAGTATGATACAGCAGACAAAATGGAAATCACTTAGGTTTGTTCTGGAACAGTGAATATTATGGTCCTTGAAGGATGGTTGGGATTAGCCCTCCTAGTGTCACCACTCTCACCTGATTGCCAGAGTCAAGTATGTGATCCTCTGACTTGAAACAGGAATGTAACACAATGAATCTAAAGAAGAAAACAACAGGGGAAAAAGGTTATCAGCTAAAGAGACCATCACCAATTTTTCCATATACAGCTAATAACAGCTTTATGCCACTGGAAATATCTGCCACTTCCTGAGGTGAAGAAGATACTAGCTTCTGCTGACACTTTTGTGGCTTGAGTGTATTGCTTACACTTAGCTGCTTTTAATAATCTGATACTTTGCTATTTCAAAACTTCTTTCATGTATGGATGAAGAAAAGGACAGAAGGAAGAATTTCTTCAGCTGTAGCCAAAGATCCTAAGCTGTTTGCTTTCATCTGCAGCCACAGTTAATTGTAAAACTTCCTATAGTGTTCTATCCCCAGGGCGCAATTAGCACAAGTTTCATCTTTTCTCAGTTTGTACCCACACAGTTCTTCCTGCTCACTCTTACTCTTAATTACATGTTCCTTTTTTTCCTTAATATTTTGTCATATCAGTAGTTTGAGATAATCTCCACTCCTTGGGCTCCTCATAGTAAAGGAACTACCTCTTGAAATAGTTTTTTGTTGACACACCAAAACCCTGTTGATAATATTCACATTGGTTCACTAAGTCCTTAGCTGCTAGACAGCTGGCTAAATTACAAAGGTCTTTTTAAACTAAGAGTTGAATTTTCAGCTGTTCATACCAATAAATTCCCATTAAATCTAGGATCAAAACTTGATGTGGTAGCCTTGACATTTTTACCTTGAAAACTCAGGTAATTATTTAAGATATTAATTTTAAAAATCTGATTATTAGATGTTGTTGTAAATTATTAATTATTGCTAACAACAATATCTAATAATAGTAACACCAACAAAAGGGTATTTGAATGCTTCTTCTGGACCAGATGATGCTTTCTGTCATACCCTGCTTAAGTATCAGAAAGTTGAATTAAATACCTTAGAATCTGATCCACTGCTTCCCATATCTTAAACTACCAAATGTAACACTCTTTCCAGCCTTTTTTAGTTAGGTGTGAAGCTAGTGTGAAATCCAAACTACTTGTAGAAGAAAGTCATATATTAAGGTGGAATTTTTTTTTATTTTGACTGATGTTGACTTAACCTAATCTTTTGGGCAAACTAACGATGTGCTTACAGTGAGTTAATAGGAGTGGATATAAAATTTATACTCACAATTTGTGCAGCTTCTGCTCAGCATTCAAAAAAAAAGGCCTAAATTTTCATTACCAAACAAACTGTTTACTTATTTATGATATGTAAGTACTAGAGACTGCAGGCAAAACTAGGTCTTCAGAAACAGGTATAAAAATCTCAGAGAAATGAATGAATGTCACCTATTCTTTCCTGCAAAAATTAAAATATTTTGCCCATACAAAAAATTGGTGAAGTGTTGCATTAGATATTTAAATTGGTATGTATTGGTGCCAGACATCAAGATTGCATACTGAACTATCAGTTTGCAAACTACTGATTCAACTGTGTGATTGAGCATATCACAGTGACTTCTTCAGTGGGAGCTTTCCTCATGAGAAATATAACCCATGTTTTATGTAGTTTTAGCATGCCTGTGCTTTCATGTGGTATTTCTAAATTTTAATACCCAAATACTTCTGTTGCCTTTATCCTGCTTTAGTATATTTGCTCTCACAGCCTCAGTTTTTCAGAAAAGCATTTATTTGAAAGATAACTTGGATTTGAAAGAACTGGAGGGTGTGGATTTGATCTAACACCAAAAATAGGAGACAGACCAAATAGCTGGAATCCATCAGGGGGTTGGGCAAAATCCTCACCCTGAAAATGTTGCTATGTAGAAAAATTAGGACTTCTTTGGTCCTGAGAAGTGCTGTCCATGCCATCTGCTCAGTGGGGCAGTGTGGCTGCCAGAGAGGAATGCTACTGGCTCCTTGAGTCAGCAGCAAAGCTTTGACTTCCTACCCTATGCTTGAGCTGAATATGCTTATGGGCTAAATAACTTCTCAAAAATTTTCTAATCATGAACCAAATTGTGTTGGATCATCTAAGTCAGGCTCCTGTAAAGCAGTGGATGATTCAACACTTATGAGGTATAGCTGAACTTATATAAATAATATTATTTCTATTTTTTTTCATCTTCCAAAATGGTTGAGTCTAAACAGGAATAGCCTCTTTAGAGGTGCTAATCTAAAACACTGGCCTATTGCTGTAGTCACAGTACCAGGGATATTTTTATATATATGTATTCATATTTTTCAAAAGACAGTGGGAGTATATTCTGCTGCTATCCTTTCATTAGCAAGTAACTGCACAAAGGAAAAAAATTCTGTTGATGCCTTCAGTTTAACATGGTCCACTCAGAACAGACATTTCCTTAGAGGTAATGGCATGTTGTTATTGCAAGGGAAAACTAACAGAAAGAACAGTTTATCAAGTGGTGTAGTGAGATCTCTGCCACTGAAAGTTTTAAGTTCAAAATCTACTCTCGTAAAAATAAAGAGAGATCAGTCCTTTGATTTGATTAATAATTATCAGCCAAGGCCTGCATGATTCATGGAATCTATGAGCATTCAGCAGACGTTGCTTTTTTTTTGGTAATTTTCTTTATGAAATATGGATAAACACATTTTAATATTACGATTTTAATCTCTGAATTGGCATTCAGCAATTACAAATAACGGGAGGAGCCAATTATGGACTCTATAGTACTTACAAAGAGTAGCAATAGACGTCATTTAATCCAGTATTCCAGAAAGACTCAGTACTCATTAGGAGTCAGAGCATAAGTTTATGTCTTCTGACTACTACAGTGAATCATGTCTGCTGTTTCTGGTGGTGGTGGCTAAATGGGGAGCTAGAAAGAGAAATCAATGAATAAGAAACATTTTAAGGGGTAATATTTTCTTTTCTTTTCCCTTTTAGAATTTCACAAGTTATGGTAATGACAGCAACATCAGTGTGTCTCCATTTGTAGTGCTGGATGACTTGGCAAAATACAGCCATTATACTTTGTGGCTAACTGCGAGCACAGCTTTTGGAGATGGAAACAAAACCAGTGAAAAAATAGATGTGTATACAGATCAGGATAGTAAGTTAATAGCATTTTTAGTGCTCCTTGTATATCAGTGCTTTTATTTATTAAATATTCTCTAACTTAAAAATTATTTTACTGTTACGATGACAAAGTTAAAAAAAGTATCATTGTGTGGTTTTCAATGCTACGAGATTTATCTTTGCACAGAAGGCATTTTGATCTGAGACTTTAAATACCAAGAATATAGCTCACAAACCTCTATGGATATAAGCAATAAATTTATTTTCTAAAGCTCTCATTAAGACTCTTTTCTTAAAGAAATTTAGCAGAGATGATTATTCATATATGCCTTCAACTATTTTGCTTTTATTACTAAAACACAAATTATTTTTAAAAGTTGTAAAAAATACTGCAGCTGACATTTTCAGACTAATTATATTTTGAACAGTTATTTCTGCTTTGGGTTTGGATGTTTTATTACTGTAATCCTTGCATTTAATTTTTTGCTTATTATCTCTCATAGTCCCAGAAGGTTTTGTTGAAAATCTGGTCTATCAAAACATTTCCTCATCTTCTGTAAATGTAAGCTGGCTTCCACCATCCCAGCCAAATGGCTTAGTCTTCTTTCATGTTTCTCTAAGTTTAATGCAACTGGGAACCAGTAAGGTATTATCTTTCCTTACTTACAACACAAGCATAGTATTTGATGATCTGGAGAAATATACTGATTACAGTCTGAAAATCACACCAGCCACTGAAAAAGGATCTTCTGAACGGCATACTCTAAGTCTCCATATAAGAACTGATGAAGATGGTAAGATTGAGATATTTTATTAATTCCTAAGGAAATATATTAAAAAAACCAAATAACTTTCTAAAAGAAAAAAAAAAAGTTTATTTTTACTGTGTTACTTAAAGTGCTTTTCTTATACAGAGACACAAACAACTGCTATACATTTCTGTTTTGAGACTGTGAAATAGAATTTTTCATTGTACCTCATATTTTCCTGAGATTATCCTTGTTTTTCTCTTTCTTATTTCTTCATATAGTCCCAGAATCAGCACCTGTAATCAAAACATTTTCAAATCTCTCAACTACCTCAGTTATGCTTTCATGGGACCCTCCTGTTAAGCCAAATGGTATTATAATACGTTATGATTTAAATCTATTTGGGCCAGAAAGGAATAACTCATTCTCTACCACCAATAATTTTATCATCTTGGAAGACCTCCTGCCATTCACATTGTACAGCATTTATGCAGCTGCAAGAACAATAAAAGGACCCGGTCCTTCCACTGTGCTTCAGTTCTACACAGATGAGTCAGGTGAGAAATTCAATTGTAACCAGCTTCAAAATATCAGCCCTGGGATATTCCATCCATCTTAGATCTAAGCATCAGATCTGTTGAAATGAAAGATTAATTTTCTGTTGGTCTCTGAGTGAAGAGATTTCAGAAGAAGTAAACCTTTCACGGCAAGGGTTTCTGAGTGCTCCTCCTCTTGCCACAGTGTGCAAGAGGAGGTCACATTCTGCATAGGATTACGAAAATAACTCCATGAAGAAATATTTTTTGCCTTTGGAATGTGTTATGGTTTGCAAAGTGTCAGGGATTTTGAAGCAAGCAACAGAACCTTTCTCTTCATTGCCCCAGGTAATTGAAAAATGATAAAACATGGAAATATTTCTGACACATTCACACAGTTCTTCTTTACAAGGACCTTTTCTCCCCTTCATGGTGAATTACACATCTTTTAAATATATGAGGAGTTGTGCTCCATATATGGTGTAGGAAGCAAAGTATATTGCATTCCAGTTATATTGTTATTATGACTTTTGTTAAATGTCTTCGTTCTGACAGCAGGGATGTTTAAATGGTTAATAGATTTGTTAGATCTCTAAGAGGATCCCTTGCTGACTAAACATGTATTCTGGGTTAATGGAATTTGTTTCATGCCAAAGGGGAAGAAAAAATATTGAAATAGCAATGAAGTACTGTGAGCTTGAGTTGAGATACAAATGTTAACAAAAGTACCTATGTTCTACTGCATGTCCAAAGTATTTTGTTTTGCCAGGATTATTTGTGATTTGGAACTCAATAACATTTCTCTTTTGCAGTGCCATTAGCTCCACCCCAGAATTTGACCATAATCAACTACACGGCAGATTCTGTGTGGCTAAAATGGGATCCAAGCCCCCAGTCAAATGGTGTTATTACCAGATATAATTTTAAGATTTATCAAAACAACACTGAAAAACTATTTTTTTGGGTATGTTTATTATTAAGAGTATCTATTTTTTAAATTATTTTTTATGCTTTAGGGGGAAAAAAAAAGATATGACGAATATTTTAAATGTCTATTATGCTCCTAGAATTATAAAACTCCTATAAATTCTTATTTGCTAAGGAACTTTAATTCCATTCCCACCATACCTGTAATTCAATTTTTCAAATTAAATAGGAAAAATTGTGGTTTGAGCTTCTAATGTTTCATTAATGGTCAGATTTATTAATCTTAATTTGTATTTTAGTGTAAACTTAATGTTAGAAAATTACAAAAGTTATTTGCTTTGTGGCAATCTTTATTTAGCTGTTTAGTACCTATGGACTTCCAAGATTCAAAACGGCAATAATTCCTAGTCATCTTAACAAATGGTAAAACCTGTACAGAAGTCTTCATTTAAAAAAAAAAAGCATAATAAGAATGACTGAGTAAATTGTAACTGAAATAGGTTCTATATAAATATTCAGGGCCATGTTGGATGGAGCTGTGAGTAACCTGATCTTATGGAAGGGTCTGTGCTCTCAGTATGGGGGTTGGAACTGGATAATCTTTAAGGTTCCTTCCAACCCAAACCATTCTACGAATCTATAATTTTATGATATACAAAATTTGATCAAGGCTCAAATCTGATTGCTTAGGTGGCCTCAAGAAATGCTCTATGAACTGCAAACGCAGCAAGCTGAGGTCAGGATTGCATCTCAAGCTTAGAAACCATGCAGTGAGTCCTGTTCATCTGAGATGTTTCTAAAAGCTGCAGGCAAAAGACATTGCTGCATTGAAATAGGGGTTTAAGACACAGTTTAAGGCATGTGCCTGACTGTAAAGAACTACATCACTCCTACTCCCTCAGCAATGCAGCTGCTATTGCAGAGACTTGGCTTGCAAGAAAAGCACATGTGCTGAGTGTAGAAAGGAGTCTGGGCTACCCATTGTGACCTCTGCTGTTATTCCCCATTGAGGAAGGAAATGTTTCTTCCAGTTTCTTCCCAGTTTCTTCCATAATGCTTGAAAGGCCATGATGCACAAATAAAAGAGGAACTGTGGATTCTACAGCTAGGTACCTTTGGGAACACATTCTATGGGTATTCGTAGAAACCGTCAAAGATCTGCCCATCTGAGGCAGTCTCAAATAAAGTAGAATATGGAAACTGGCTGAAGCACTTGAATGCGTCTGCTACGTTTCTTCATGTTTTGTAACGTTATATGGGCAAATAATTAGATTTAGGTTGTGACAGCAGGGCAGAGAAATAAAAATATACAGAAATACTGTATTTAGGCACAATAATTCTCTGATAATTTGTATCCCACAAGATGTTCTTGCTCAGATTCATCTTTTCCCCTGTTGAGTACTCTCAACATTTGAATAAATACTCCTTGCATACTCTGGGAAAAACAGGCCCAAGGAATTTAGTGGTGGGTTTTTTTTAATAAAAAACTCTTCATCAATCTATATATCTAGTCCAGGTTAAGTAAAATAAATTAGAAGTTCTCTCTTCCACTGCAGAGATGTAGTGATGAAGTAGAAGGGCTGATGTGAAGCTGGAAAGTTTTCAGTATTTGACTGAAAGCTACTCAGAGGGGAAGAGGCAGAACTATGGCTGTAAATTTTCTGTTCATTTCCATAGGTTCAAGGTGAAGTGCACAATGTTTCTAGAGATTAATTGTGTATTAATAATTTTTCCTTCCTTAAGAACATTTCAGGTTCAAACCATGAGGCGAACCTTGTTGGATTAGAACCATACAGTCCCTATTTTATCAGTGTCTCTGCATTTACCAAGCTTGGAAATGGCAATCAGTTCAGTAATACTGTCCAATTTACAACGATGGAATCAGGTTAGATGTGACTTTTTCTAAGCTGCAGTTCTGTTTAAATATATTTATTTTCCTTGTATGGCTGAACAAAAGTCTTCCTCTTCTCTCCAAAGAACACATAACCTAACACTATCCCATTGTCTCTTTTCTGTGTAGCAACGGTTGACATTCCTATTGCAGACTGGGTTTGAAGTTTGATTTCGGAAGTGTAGAATTAAAAATGTCCTCATCTGAAATGAGAGGCTTATATGGCTACTTTAAATCTTTTAATAGCAACATAGATAAAGGGAGGAAAATTAGATAGGTATCAGTCTTTGCAGATCAAAGCAGTAATTCAGATCCCTGTGAAAATAACTGAAACATTAGCAGTATCAACAGCAGCTGGAATAAAGATTGGCAAATGAACTGGAAATTGTATTAGACAAATAGAAATTTTTAGCTTTTTTTTTTAGTAATTTATTTTAGGAAGGAAGCCAGCCGCTAAAAGCTAAATACTTAACATTCACTGAAGAGAGCCTGTGGATTTGTGAAACTGGCTGTTGTGCAACTGTACAACTCCTTTCCTGGGTCACAGCAACCCCCAGGCTCTGTAGGGCTGCCAGTGCCAGGGGACCAGCATGGCTTAGAGGGTCCCAGATTCCTTTACACTGTTAGCAAAGGGAGCAGACAAAGTATCAAGATCCCATTTGATGACTACAGGTTTGCTAAGATCACACTTCCAGTGAGAGATTCTGTCCAGAACTGGTAAAGAAGAGGTTCTGGAAAAGGTTATGCTGTCTGTTGTACCCAAGAGTTACAACACCATCAGAAACCTGGACTGTCACTGAGCTGGTTCAGTTTGGCTATTGGACCCCTGCAGCTGAAGGTGGTTCTCCTCAAGAGCCATGGTCATCCATCAGTTTTTTCATCTCATCACTGACATTCCAACTTGTAGAATTTTCTTCCATTCTCTTTAACCTGTTGTTCATAAATAATTGCTGTATTTTCAACATGATTACAATATTTTCTATCTTCATGAATTTTTTATGAGCATTTAAAAAAATTTCTTCTACGCAACTAGCAAATAGATGGGGAACAGTAAGTCAAAAGGATTGATTTGGAATCTGCCCAATGACTTCTGTACAGAGAAGTGTGCTATAGTGCCTGAAAGAAACAAGGCTGAGTGATGAATAACACAGATAAATAAGGAACTTCTGCCTTTGATGCTATTGCTATGTATGTGGAGTATGTATATGGAGTAGGTATACTGTGTATGTTATAGGACACTGTATTTTAAAAGATATGGGGAAAATATAAGCAAAAAGTTTTGTTAGGAAACAAAACTGAAGCACACAACTAGGAAAAAGCCAGACAGATGGCCTCTTCTGTCTCAAATACTAGCACCAGTCACATTCAGAGTAGTTGGAAATGAGCAATCTAATAAGGAAAAAGCCATATTTCTGTTCTTCCAATGTGTTTCTTTTATTAATTTGTCTGACACTGCAGTGTTTGACTCTTGCTATGAACATTGGATCTGCTTCTCTAGTGACATCGTTCTGTGATTACAATTTTAATTGTGTGTGCATGTTAACCTTTGGTGCCTGTGTGTCCTTTAAGTGCCAGATGCTGTACAGAATGTCCATTGTATTGCAACGAGTTGGGAATCAATCCTAGTGCAGTGGGAGCCTCCTGTTTCAGCCAACGGCCTAATCACACATTACATCATAGCAGTTGAAGGAAATGCTACAAATCTTTCATCTTATGATACACTGCATACTTTTGGAAACCTGCTTTCCAATAGTACTTATCAAATCAAAATAAAAGCTGCAACATCTGCTGGTGAGGGTGAAGAACAGATATGCAATGCCAGTACCCTTCCAGAAAAAGGTAAGTAGTTATCCAAGTTAATTTTTTGTTTAATTTAAATGATTACTATGAAACAAGCAGGCATGAAAAATCTGCTTCAATACAGGCAGTTAAATCATTCTGATATTTATATTTCTTGCTAATAGTGAATGAAGATAAACTGCAAACTCCTGTTTTAGAACATACCTAGTGATGAGAATAAATTGCCTTTTTTAACAGCACAGGGAGAACACCTTTTTCTGTGTGAGTTTGAATAGTTATTTTATTAGTTTATGACCTATTATTTTTGTCTGATAATATTTGCCTTGTTCCTAGTGTATTTAGCATATTTGAGATGGTATGTCTGAAAACAATTTTGTTTTGCTTTTGCTAACTGACAATGATATGAATTCATTGACAATAAAGCTGATCAGGAAATTGAGAAGAATTCAGCCTCTACAAGCAAAATTTGTCATAAATTTTCATGGATAGCATTTTTTTAAAACAAGAGAGAAAATTGTGAGCTAAATCCAAAGAAAAATGTAGACAGGCTTTCTGGCATTAAAGTGAAAAATTGTTACCCAAAGTCTGTCTTCCTTTTTCTCTCCACTCACGCACTTCACCTAATCTTTCGCCTGTGCTTTCACTAGACATGTGAAACATGGAGATGATATTCTGTGCAAAATACACAGCTAGTTCTGTGTGAATAGCTATGTACCTGTCTTCTGAACTGAAAATGTCAAGGAGCTCAAATTTCAATCCAGGAAGCAAAGGCCTGTTTCAGTCCTCCAGTCAGGGATGATTTTTCCTCTTGGGACTATTTCTTGGGGTTTTCTTCTTCTTTGGTGATAGTTAAATATAAAAATAAAAAAAAATGTGTAAAGCAAGAAACATCCAGAAAAAGTTTCATTCTTCTACTAAATTACAGGAGAAATTACTGCATTTATCTCTTTTTTTGTGTATGTTCTCTTAAGTGACATCAATCTATGCAATGAAGTTGAGGAGGACTGTTTTTCAGAACAGCTGGATAATTAGAAAACACAGGGGTGGGATGGATGAGCACAAATGTACCCCACAAGGCATAGAAATCAAACCTAGCTTTTGTAATACTTTATTACTCAGTTATTGAATAACTTAAAATATGAGTTGCAGCACTCATTCTCATATATACTTAAACGAGTTAATTTCCTCAGATCTGTCAAGTAATAAACACTAGAATCTGTGTCAGCAACAAGGTTTTTGTTCAGGATGCCAAGTGGAGGGAAGCAGCTCTGCTGTGCAGACTTGAATCAGACATTGAACTTGGAGGAGATCTTACCCTCACTCTTAGACTTCCTATTGCTATTTCCTGAGTGGCAGGCAACTCCATTAGATCCCTTCTGTCCACAAAGTCTTGATGTGCCATTATGAGCTTTGATTTGCACACTTCTTAAAATTAGACTTGTGGATGTGCATGTCTGAATTAATCTAGACCATGCCTGTTCTTTCAGCTGAGCTACTGCTGCTTTGGTTCCAGCTCAAATGGACAAACTCTAATGAGGACAAGCCCCTTGCTGGCATATTTTGACAAACATTGTGAAAATAGCCAGGATTGTACTTTGATGACCTGCCCCTCCTCATGATACAGTCTATCCCACTAAAGCCTGGCCACATCTGTTATTTGAACTATGACATGGCACATCCATACACTTTTCTGATGGAAATTTTCATTGGCAATTTAAGACTTATGCCTGGTCCCCTTGTTTGCTCAGAAACTTCTGTTCATCAGCAGGGCTCAAAATCTGCTTTTGAAAAGGCAAAGGCATTGTTTAAGTGTCAGACATGAGCATACTCTCACACAACATTTTACAATGTGGGCTGGAAATAATGTAGTGAGCTTAGCTACTGTGCACGGATGCGTGTGCTCCTGCATTTCTGGACATTTCTCAAATGCAGTAAGAACTCTCAAAGCTTCCTTTTACACCATGGCTGTTGAACAGCCAACCCTCAGAGCAAGACTGAACATGGGGATGTAGTTCAGACTTGTAGATAGTTGTAAAGCAGGGATACTACCTTTCTTAACAGAGGAGACAGGAGGCTTCCCAGGTGCTTCATGTCTTGGAGGATGGGGGAAAGGCTTCTAGCAGTGTTAAAGAAGTCTAACACCTGAGAAAGTTAATTGTTGGGATTTTTGAGACATTTGGGATTGGCTATTAATTAGTCTTTGAGGAAAGACTGAGAAAGCTGTGGATTAAGCCTGGGCTTTAGGGTGTGACTGGCAGTGTCTATGGTCCATGTTATAAAGAGTTGTGCTAGCAGGGAAAAAACACCAAACCAGCCTTTATTCTGTAACAACATTTGTTTTATGAGCTTTATCCCTGGGAATTTTCCTAAGTGAAGGATTTATACTACAACACATGTACTTTTTGCCACATACACTGCACAGACCCTCTTTTGCTTCGTCGTTGCTTAGTCATATTTACAACAAACTAGTTATTATTAGGATGTTTCCTTAGCTGTGTGTTTGCATGAATTGTTTTGTAGTGACTGGATACTAGGAATTGGAGATTCATGGATGGGAATGGAAACAGTTTTATAGCTGTTGTCAGCTTCTTATTTATGGTGGCCTAAGATTAGTCACAGAATATGTAGCCAGCACTGAGTCACTGACAATGCATTTATTTCTGACATAAAGTGAAATCGAATTTGGCTCAGTGTCTTACTGCATAGCATTTGACCTTTAGATTCTTGGCAAGATTATTTGCCTTTTTTTGAGGTAAATTTGTTCATATCTGGGTACAGTTAAACATGAATCATAAAGCTTAAATTTATGAGGAGATTAGTAGTGTTTTGTGTCTAATCTAGCTCCATTGGCATGGTAAACCAACTCTGCCAGGCTGCAGTATGTTATAAAAGCTGTCAGCTTTGTAGTGGTAGTATTAGTTTGTGATTAAATACATTATAAAGGATATGAAAGATAACATAGTATACATAAACATGCATAAATGAGTTAGAATTTTACAACTGAATAGGTATCCTTGGATTATTTTCAAGATAATACGCATACTAAAATTAAATTCCATTAAGGTTGACTGAATTTTTAGGAGCAAGGGAGAACCATAAAATAGTAGGAAACTTCTCCAAAAGGCACACTAAAGCTGTGAATATTCAGTTAACTCACAAATCTGGGACAAGTGTAACAGTCATTCAGTTCACAATAAAAATAGAACAATTAAAATCCACTTGGGGGTATTTAAAGCCTGAATAATAAAAAGGAAACTGCTTCTGCTTTGCATTGCTTTTTAATTTAGATTTTTCTTTATAGACTTTTCATTGTTTTCAGAGGATATTAATCATTTTGATTGCCGTATTGAGATGCTCAGAGTAATTCCCCCACTTCTCCTTCTTACTGCTAGTCATACTTGATATTATACCTGAACACAGAAGAGGTTGAGGCCCCCATTGTCGTCTGGTGACAGTCCTTACCATTTGTTTTCTTTTAAAGAGTGATTCATTTATATATTACATTTAGAAGAAATATGGCTAGAAATTTGTCCAAGAAGCATTTTTAAAATTTAATCTGGGCTTCATTTTCAGACCATTACTAACTTGTAGCTATGCACAGAAGTATGCCTTGTGAATAAAGAAGAGTAATGCCTAAAGGAATTAATGAGGGGAAGTTTCTCAGGTCTCGGAGTGGAGATGGCAAATTTACCTAATATTTTGTTTCATATGCAAATAAATCTTTATTTTCTGCAGAAGGAACATTTAAAAGACTCTGGATTTGTATCTCGAGGATGGAGGTTCCCATTGGAAAATGTGAACTTTTTTTTATCAAGAAGCACAAAACATAGCAAGAGTTTAAAGCCTTCTTCACATGCAAGGAAATTCTGTTTCCTTCACCATAAATCCTTTTCTCGGGATCTGGCAGTTCATGACAGCTCTAAATTGGAGTTACATGATTTTCCTCATTAAGTAGTGAAGAAAATGACAGATGACCGTGATGTACTGGAAGAATATTTAAACCCATACACTCAGGTGGTTCTTAGGACTGCAAGTAAGATGTGCAGTGCAGATATGCTGGCCCAGTTATCCTGAGGAATCAGCCTGCTGCAGAGCCACTACATTGGAAATGGCAGGGCTTCAGAGTTCAGAGCTGTGTGTTTCACATGTTCAATCTGTACTGCAAGTTCACATTTCCAAATCATATTGAAGTAAAATCATCCAAAAATTGTGGAGTGAATTAGGAATAAGAATCTTTGAAACACTACTTTCCAAGATGACTAATTTTTTTCCCAGATGAACTTTTCTTTATGTAACACTAATTTCTTTATATCTTCTGATTAGTTGTTTGGTCCAAATTTAAATTCATGGCTTTAAGGTTGCTGGCAAACCTTCACTGAGAAAATGTAGTGATCACTTGGTTGCTGCCAATGAAATTGTACTGGTGTTATTTTTATAAGAAAGTTGATAAAAAGAAATGATTCATATAGTATGGGATAAATGAATTTTTTTCTTTTTTGTAGGGCCTAGGTCAACTCTGCATTAATATATAAGAAATGGTGTTGACATACATGTACAAAGCTGGATAGCATCTACAGGTCAAATACAATGTTTACTGAAAAGCAGGGTGTTTTAGTTTAATGGAGGGCTGAACATTTAAGACTTGGGTACGGTCAGCTTTTCATTACTTCTTTTTTTAGCTTAAAGGAGTGCATTTCTCTCTAGATTTTCAGGATTTGATTTTTCAGTACTTAGATCCCACAGTTGAAGATTGAGTTTTCTAATGCAGTAAGGACTGAGAAACATGGTCCAGAGAGGCTCTTTTAAGACGTGTTCTCAACTGTGCAATTTCCGTTAAAGCATGTCTGATAATGTCAGTCCCAAGTCATGGGAAAAAATAGTCTACAGTTTTTTACATTTTTGTGTTAGCAAAATAATTTGGGTACTATTCATGATGTACATATTCATACTGAGCAGGACTTTATATCATGATGAGTCCCCCTGAAGTTAGCAGTCTGTACTTGATTAGTATTTAGTATGACCAGGGTTATCAGCTTAACCTGTGGAACTTATTTGTGTAACTAAGCTTTCAAAATTGAATAGAGATAAACAATACAGAATTTTCTTTTCAGTTACTTTTATTTTCTGAAGACTTTTTTTTTTTGGTGCATGCCCACTGCTGTCGGTTCTACTTTGTTCTTCACTTTCCTCCTATTGATGCTCTTAATACCACCCAACAGACTTCTAGGCTGCCGCAGTTCTTTTAATCCGAACTCCAGCTACAAGCAGCTGTTCTGTAGGCAGACTTTTTTTCATTAACTTTGTTAGGAACTATGCCATATCATATTACCGTCTTCTGTTCGCAGCCCATGCAGCTGTAGTTGTTGCTTTCCCCAAAAGTCTCCACAGAAAGCCATAACCTCTCCTTTCTCAGTAGATTTGTGTGTGTTTGTCCTTTGCTGCCCTTAGGTTATCTTTGCATTGTGAATAAGGTTTTTTCCTACCAAGTGTTTTTGTTAGTTTAAACCAGTCCCACTGGCCAGTTTCAACTTGATAGGAGTCTTTACACTGTCCTAGTGCTTTTTCTACCAAGAATTTCCTTTCATTTTTGTTCTCAAATAAAAACTTAATCTCAGAGCAGTGCAGCAGCTTTGGAAGGACTGATTAGCATTGCCGCCAGACAAGCATAGGGATGAGATCTGCCAGAGTAACTTTTTGTTTAGATGTTTAACTTCCTGTCAATTTCAGTGAGAGTCCAGGCATGTAAATACATTTTAGGAGCTTAAAATCCCAAGTGGATCTGATTTCAGTTACTTTTCATTGAAATTTAGGCATCATGTGAACAATGGTAGATGAACCTAAAAACACCTCGTTCCTCTTGCAGTCCAGAAACTGAGTTCACCAGCATTTCATGGCTAGCCTCTCTGCCAGCTCCCTGGCTGGCTTTCAGAAGCTGAATTAGAAGCTGTTAAATGGAAAATTATGTGGAATACATTGCACCAAATGTTTCAGATCTATAAAAACTCCCTACTCCCAAAGATAGTTGAGTTGCAAATGCAAGATAATAAATTAGGAAAAAACTGTGAGATACATGATGAGACTTCAGGGATCCTATGTATGATTCTTAGGAAATTTAAGCTTGGGATTAGGATGAGAATTCTCACTAGATAGTCAGAGCACAGTCCTCAGCAATTAGTGTCTTACAATACCACAATTACAACCTTTTTCATGCCTTTTCTTTCAGTACACCTTTTTGGAAATTTGGATTAATAATAAAGGTCCCTTTAGGTACATATCAAAGTGTCAGTGTATAAGAATAGATGATAAGTCTTTGTACAATTCCAATGTAGCCTGAAATAATAATTGACAGAGATAAAATTTCTGGCTTCCATAATTTTTAGTGTGAACAGTGATCACTTCATCATAGTTAAGTCATGTTTAGAAAATTTAGACAAGCTGCATGATTACTCTAGGAAGCACGGAATGGTTTGTTCAAATCAGTACCATCTGTGAACAGAAAAAGTTGGGGGAATTTTAGTCATTCTTGAGGAATGGAAATCTGATTCTCCATGCTAGAGAAATTGTAATCCTCTTTGTATCTGTAACCCAATAGCATAGCTGTCTTGAAATTGTCTCTGAACACAATCACCAAGTTCAAGAAAGACTGTGCCACTGGGTGTCACTGCTCTTCACCGTGGCCCTAGGTTCAAACTTCTTTGATCTGCTCCAGATTCAGACCACATATTTTCATTTGTTCTAAGGAGTGATTACATTTATGTGTGATTTCTCTGTGTAAGGAGGGAGACAAAATTAGCTTGATTTCAAACTGACTAACATTTAAGGCTCTGATTCCATTTTCAAAGTCTGTCTAGGCACTGACAGAAAATGTGAATTCTGCTGACTGGCCCTTGATTTTGTTGGTTCATAACATTTTTTTAATATGGGTCTTCATAAATGGGAAAAATAACAACATAAAATAGCTACCAAAGCTTTTGTGTGAAAGAAATGCTTGTCTGATCTTCTGCTGTCAGGATACCTGCAAGTTTATCTTTAAAAACAGTGGTTTTCCTGTGGCATTACTGGGGTGCTGAAGGCAATGTGAGTGGGCTCCCTCAGTAGTCAGTGGGGAAAAGGACAGATAGAAAGAGAAACATCATTTCTCCACCCTCCATCTTTCCCCCCTCTGCCCCTTTCAGATGGTTTGTCTCTTTTCTAAATACAATAAAAATACATGGAGGCAGGCTTTATTAGAATTTTGTTCATCTGTGGGAGAGCCCACAAATCACAGCCACCGTCATTTTGCCGGATAAAATTTCTAGTTTGGTGAAAGCCAAGGGTATTTTCTTTCTTTATTGCAAAATTGCTAACTCTGTTATTTTTGATATCATCAAATGTCTTGAAAATAAGGCAACAAGGTGCTCTCCTTAAGAAGGAAAGGTGCCTAGACCATAGTACTGCTCTTTCTGTATCTGTGACCAGCCTCTTTAACATGAAAACCCCAGTTTCTGTATTGGAATATAGCCCAATAGTTAGTTTTCTAGTCTATCCCACATTTTATCAATATCATATTTGTGTAAGAACCCATATTTTCTACAGTATCTTAACAGTTATTAATAGCTTACCTTACAACAAAGTAGTGGATTTATAGAGGAAAAATGCAGGTATTTTCTACTAACCAATTGGCATTTCTCCGCCTTTATTTTCCATAGACTAATACCAAACTAGGCAATTTCTTGTAGTTTACACAAATGGCTAATACAGTTTATAGAGTTTTTATTAAAATATTGCAGTGCTTAATTTTTTTGACAATGAACGAACAGAGTATTACATCTCCAAATCTGAGCAAGAAAGAATGGTAATGCATGTTTTGAGGTTTTTTACTACTTTCTGTAATTATCTTCATGCTAATAACAACAGAGAAATACAACTTTTTTTTTGATAGGATGGAGTATAATGATGGAAGTTGCATGATGACGGAAGGCCTGTGGTTCTCTGCCTGCTCCGTCTCCTGCAGCCTCCATTTGCTTTGGGCTCATTTGAAGGGATTTTAATTCATCAGCCTCTTCATCAACACAGCTTTGTCTGACTCAGAATTTACATTTCTTGTTAAATATCCACATTTAGTGGAGAAGTTTCAGCTTACTATATTGCGATGATTTTAATAAACAAATTGTTGCAGACAAAAGCAAAGATCAGATATTCCCATAAGGTTGAAAGAAAAGAAAAAGGAGTGTTTTCTCTTTCTTCCCCTGTAACGTTGGTCTGGGAGCCTTTTCTTCTTTATGTAAGCCTTGGGACTTCTTCAGTTTCAGTGTGAGGATGTATCGTGTGTTTTTCTTTTACCAGCGATACCTCTTCCCCCTAAGACTCTAAAGCACTCTTTAAAGCTATGTGCACACAATGATTTCTGAGCTGATTTTTCTGCACAGTTTTTGCCACACAGAGTATTAGTATTAACTTACAGTGTCTTAGAGATAATATTATCTTACTCAATGACTATGTGATATAGCACAAAACCATATGGTGCATCTAGTCTGTGGAAGCTGGGAGTACACTGCTGACTGAATATAGACAGGGCAAATGTGTGTAAATGTATATGTATGTACATATATGCCCTGCTTCTGTCTCATGGACATGAATATAACCTGCACATAAATAAATGGAAGCAAAGTTTATGAGGAGTTTATTTTTTATCTGTTATTCAGGGCTTTCTCTTAGCATTCCTGCAGAGCTTCTATAACACTAGCAAACATATTGCATGTATTGATAGTTTTCATTCAGAAGATGAAATAGGAGACTTACAAAACTTTCCTTGACGTTTTTTGTGAGCATTTCATATTTTAGCATGAGAGAGGGAGGTACATGAGTATTTCTAAATGAGAGGTAAAGAATCCCAGTTAGAACTTGCAGTAAAACATGCTATGACTAGGCCAAAAATAACTTTGCTTAATATTCCCTCCCTTAGCTGAGACATAGCCCCAAAAGTAGCAACAGAAATGTCACACCTCTCAAAGCTGGTCCTACATGCTACACCTTTTTTCTTTATTTAAAAGCTATAGTAAACCTATGCTACCTAAATGCATATAGTATGATTGATGCCATTAGAATTATTGTTTATTAAACATATGAAGTTAAATCTTGGTCTTTAGATATGCTTATTACAATAATTTTTCAACACTGGTTAAATGCATTACAGTTGCAATCATTTTCATTCAGATTATGGTATCTTATGAGTGTTTTCATCTGTAGTTCCTAGTGCTCCCCGGGATATTGTTTTTTCCAATGTGCAATCAACAAGTGTGACCTTGCACTGGAGATCGCCAAAATCTATCCTTGGCTACTTTCAAAACTACAAGATTACCACACAGCTACAATCCATCCACTGCAGTGACTGGGAAGCAATGGAATGTATTGAATATGAGATGCATCAGTATTTGTATGAAAATGTTGCGGATGGCTGGCTAGAAGACACGGTGTATGGACTGAAAAAATACAGATGGTACAGATTTGCAGTTGCTGCCAGTACGAATGTTGGTTATGGCAGTGCTTCACCTTGGATATCAACACAAACCCTTCCTGGCTGTAAGTAAGGATGTCTGCCATGTCTCATAATGCTGTAACAGTGTGGTGTTCATCTAAACCAGAGAGAACACTTGATAGAAGTTATTTCTTCATAGACCTACAATACTGGTGAAGCCAACAAGGATTTATTGCAACTCTTGACCTATTTCATTTATTTGTTTGTCTATTTATTTATTTATTTACATAAATTTTGTGGTAGGTATACTTAACTTACACTGATAGATATTTCAGTGCCTTTGTATACTCTTTTTATGTTTACTGCTTACCCAACAACAATTTCAATCTTCAGTCATACTACACGTGTAGACTTGGTAAGTCTGAACTTTTGCTAGTTTGGGTTGATATGCCATTTTTCAATTTCACATTTGGTATGTGTCAATGAGAAAAAGTAGTTTTTTAATTGTTTGACTAAAAGTCTGGCCATTAACATTGTAAAACTTTCCTGAAATTCTGTTGTGTGTTCTTGGCAATAGAATTTTAGCAATAGTTCTGGAGGAATGAAGATTTCTTTCCAAAACCATATCCCTCTACAGATTTTACTAATCAGAGTAGCCATATAACATATACAGGATTGCCATGACATTTATTAGAACTCTCATGCCTCAGCTGAAGATTTAAGTTTTCAAGTAAGAGAAGAGATAGTTGTCATAAATAAGTCACCACTAAATATTTGAGAAGGGGACATGAAACATAAATTATCTAGGCAGTTGTCGTGGGGATATATGACTTTCCCTACCAGTTTGCAGCCATTCTAGGATAGAGAATATCTGAGATCTGGCCTCTAGCCTCTGTAGAACACCTCAGAATCACTGTGATCTGCCTGACTTTATCACAGCTCTTTCAGTCATTTCCCCTTGCAAAGTAATAATAATAGAGATACCAAGTACTTAAAGAGCTGTGTGCCAAGGGCTGCTCAATGATCCAGATACTTATCTTGTCCCACTCATGATTTTATAATCATGGGATGTGAGCAGAGGAGTCTTTGGACTCTGTGAGAGTAAACATCACAATAGCCTGATTTTTTACCAAGCACAGAAGCAATCCTTTGGATTGAGAAGTGCAGGAATCAGCTGCAGAGTTATTCTCGTGTGCACTTATTTTCTTTGTCCAGGGTCTCTTATGGGGAAGCTCTGCCTGTAAAACAATGCAACATTTTAAATGGAGAAGCAAAAAAAACACCAACAAACCCAGATGGAGCAGAAAATAGATAACAGAAGTCGTGCAACTCTTGAGCCAGAGGCTCTGGGGAGATTTCTTACTATTAAATTTACAGAGCTTAGTTGCTGACATATGCAAATACTTTTCAAAAAACTGTTCCTGAGTCTAAAATAGGGACTTAAACTAGACAGAGAGCAGATAATAAAAATACATATAACTGCAAAAAGCTAGGATACTTTTTATGATTTCCTTTTTGGTCAGTGATGATTTGGTTTAAAAGAGAACTAGTTTCCTATCCAGTCCCACTGAGAAGATCGTAGTTAAAAGTATAAACATCTCAATAGACTGCACATGCCAATTCAGTGTTTTCCTCAGCAATGGGTCCTCTGTATATTCTATTAGATAGTTTAAAAGGGGTGGGGTAGAAGTTATAAAAGTTGTACTAGTTCTTCCAGCCCAAGTGGCTGGGGCTGCTGACCTGTATCTGTGGTGATGGAAGTAGGCAGCAATGAATTTCCCGTAAGCTAAACTGGTGACACATCAGGAGATAAGCTGCCTATAAAACACACCATTGTGGAGTCAAGGAAGCATGGGCATTATTCCAAATGTCATGACTGGGCGCTGGTCTTTTTCCTGGGGTAATGGCAATCAGCTGGGGTGGAAAAAAAAAAGAGGGAGGTGACATAACACAGCTGGGTGGCCAGCTGGCAGCTCTGTCCTGCTTCAGCAGTGCTGGGAGTCTCCATGAGCAGTGGCTGATCTTTAGCAAAGACAGGTTTCCAGGTACCTCATACTTTTCAAAACCTAGTTTGTAGAATTACTGTTAAAACCCCCATCAGTTCCCCTCTTTCTTTTGCAAAAGCTACAGCCTGTATCAGGAAAGAGAAATTCAGAACACTCCAAGCAGATTCGGCACTCTGGGCAGCCTTGCAACGTGTGTGCAGAAAACAGGTGTTGATCCCCCTCTCCTTTCCCTCATGGACAGGGCCAAGCATCCTCTGGATTATCTGCTGATACACAGCCAGTGTACATGGTCTGTTAGGGCTTAAGAGTGCTTAGCTGCTATGTAAAATACCCTGAGTACTTAGCCCATAAAATCAATGGGAGTTGTGTTTGCACGTTTGAGGGCAGAAGTTAGGCACCTTTTCACTCGATTTTCCAAAAGTAACTCTGTAAGACATTGCTCCTAATAAAGGTAAAGTTACCTTCATTATGAAATAATAGTTAAAGAATTTTTCTTCACAATAGCAGCAAAAATTAAATAAAAGAAATCCTAAGTATCTTTACAAATTTTGAAGATTTGATTGTTGTGCTAAAGCATAAAATACTGAATAATTCAGACTATCCACTGAATAAGGTAAGGGTCTTGGCTGTTTTATCAGCTGTTTATTGTGAAGACAAATGTAAGGGTATAGGAATTATTTTTAAGATTCTTTAACTAATTTTCAAATTTCAAACAAAAATAATGGCAGTGTTCTGTACTGAGTGTGGTTATGGAGTTACTCTGTTGAAAATATTATGGATTGTTATTACAGCCCTGTTCTCATATCACACAGATAAACTGTTCAGCCTTCTGTCTTGCAGATTGTCCTCACAGGAATTTTCTTACTGTCTCATAAAGTAGTGTGATGGCCCCATTATTACTTAGCTGATTGATTGCCCAAGAGCCAAATCTATTCTACAAGACCAAATATTTTCATCATAACTTAGATTTATATAGTTACCAGCACAGGAGATCACAGTTTTGTGTCACAGTAAGAAAAAGGGCAAGAAATGTTTTCCACAGCTATGGAAACTCACACCTGCACTTACCCCGAGTTTAACTATTACATTTATAAGGAGAATAAGATTGGCTGAATTTAGGTTTTCTGAGAGAAAAATAATCGTGGAGGGTCAGTGTGGATGGGAAATGAATGACAGTGAGATCACTGACCTCACTGTGGATCTCATACAGTTACACAATGCAGTGCTTTTTGGTAAACTGCCAAGTCCCTTAATGCCAGGATATATTGAGGTACAAAGGAAAATCCCAGATGTTTGAATGTCCCATGAAGGCTGGGACATAGAGGCATGGGGCAGAGGGTTATGCTTCTCTTTTCAGCGCCTTCTTTCCCAATCCCTGCTGATACCCAGTTGCTTGGTACTATTAAAGAAATGTTTCTGTGTGATGAAAAGTAATGAGATTTCATGTCTTGTTATGTGCTCTTTCTTCTGAAAAGCTTTGCTTGAGAGAACTTGTTTTCTTTGTTGTATTTCCTCAAAACTAAGCATTGGAAAATAATTATTGACTAATATAACTTTTTTAAATGATATAAAAATGACCTCAATGATTAAAAATTAAATAACTGAAGCACACACTTAATTTTTGTTGCGAAAGGAAAAAAGAGCTGTTCCTAACCAAACTGGCAAGCATGAATTTCTGTTAGAAGGCTAGAGTATTCAGCCTTATTTTTGAGGATTATGCTAAATGATGGGCTATCCAGACTTATCTTCAAACTACCACACTTAACTGCTGCCTGAGCATCAGGACACAGATGGATGGGAAAGATGACCCTGACCTCCATAAGACCCACATTCCTGTGCAAGGATAGAAGCATGATAATCAGGAAATGATGGTTATTAGTTACAGAAAATGCATTATTGTGAAAACCAGGAGAAAAGTGCTTATGAGAGGAAGTGATTGGATTATGGGGGAATGAGAGAATAAGACTAGGTCATTTCTCCAGAGTAAATTGCTGTGATTTATAAGAGAAAGGGGGTAGGGATATCATGGCTTCATATTGACCAGATTCATTTCACAAACAAACCTAAATCAGAATGCTGCAGTTATCCAGTGAATCAAACACAGTTTTAAAAAAGATATTTTTGTAAGAAATGAGACACATCAGATACCTTTCATTTTGTGATTTTCTCCCTAATTATACATGCTATTGCAGCAAATATACATTTCAGTATGATTTGGTTAATGTTTAATATTTTACTTTTTATTATGAAAATAAACCAGGTATCAATGCTTAGATGTACTTTAGCTAAGTATTTTAAACACAGCATACTCAATTAGAATTTTCTTGCAAATATCTAAAAATGCATTAAGTATAAACTGCATATGGAAATTAAACATACGAGTAACTGCAGATTGATAATTTGTAGATTAGATTATGCTTTAAAATTATTTCACACCATTATTGTGTAATGCATAACTGCAAAGTGGCCTCTGAAAAAATACTGAGAGATGAAATGTTGCATTAGTTCTATAAAAAGGTAATGGAAAATTTTCTTTGGAAACTTGGTTGGTTTGAGAACTAAGGCTCAAGAAATCCTATATATATAATTTTATACTGTTTCTCAGAAATTAATTTTTGTGATAAAGCTAATAAATGTCACTGCTACAGTTACTGGAAGCATTGTTTACACTGAAAGACACTGTTTGGCAACAAGCCTGACATGCATTACCTGAAAAATAAAATTTGTGCTTATTCTGATTTTCAGGGAATTTTGTATTTTGTTTATCTATTGTAGTACCCCACTTGACAGGTAGCTCTCTCTGAGAACTCTCCTCTTTTACCACTCCTGATGTGCACACTCACAGTTCATTCAGTTACACTCTTCATTCAGTTGTTCCATGCAGTTCAGTATTTTTGGGGACTGCTTCCAATGGTTGAATTTGATCCTGTCTATAAAGTCTTGTGTATTCCTGCTAATCCCAGCACAGGAATCTAATTCCTATATGCAGCACCCTAAACTCATCATAGTACCTTACCTAATCCCAAAAATTTCTGTTCTGTTCTGCAATGAGGGTGCCAAATTTTCACCTCCATAGTGCAAAATTTTATTATTTTCCTGATTAATATTTCACACATACTTGCAACAACTACATACTCCTTTCCATTGTCTTTTCCTTTTCCTACCCTATGTTCTTTGTGAACTAGGTAGTCTTGTATACCCTCCATTTTTTTCCTCTCATTTAGTCCTCTTACCTAATGATTAATGGTGCCAAACTACATATCCATGTGTTAATCTTGTTTGAGAAAAGAGGCTGCATCTTCTGACTAGCATACATATGATCGCTTTAGTATTTTTTTTATGATATGCTGTTAAGTGATAAATGTATTTTTGTGGTAGATTGAAAAGGCACCATGAAGTCAAGTTCTAGAAGTATGTACAAATATGTTGTTGTTTTATAACAGGCTGTTCAGTGATACTTGCCACTGTTGTCTTTGGCATGCTAGAGCCAAGTTCCATAATTATCTACAAATCTGTTGTCATTCTATTCCAAATTTTATTATCCTGAAGTTTAAACGGTTATTATGAAAAAGTAATACCAGTTTCTGAGAATTGCTGAGTTGTTATTATGATTTCATTAATTTCTTATTCATGAATAAGAAATAGCTAAGTTAATTCAATATATCACCTTGACAAATGGAAATTTTAGGGAAATCACAGGTCTTAATGCGAACATTCTTGCCCTCTTTCAATTCTTACCACTTCTTTTTTTTTGGGTTTCCTTAATTTCTCAACATGTTAAGAATAAATTTAAAGGAAATGTAGAAAATTATTTCTACTTGTACTTTCCATTACTACTGGAAATTTTTTCTAGCATGCAGAACATGGTATCTTTTCACAATTTCTTTTTCTTTTAATGATTCATTTGACATAAATATATTATGCTTGTCTATTTGTATAAATATTTGCATATATTTTGCTTGTGTCGTGTGAAATACTTATAAAGAACTTGTAATTAAATAACTGGATAATCTCAGTTTCAGATGAAGTCGTAGGCATTCCACACTCTAGAAAAATTGTAGTGGTTGAAATGAAAGATGCATTTCTAAATCACACGGTGTGCCTTACATATGAAAAAAAAAAAAAGAGGGAAAAGTTATAGTTATTTAAGCAGTGTATTATCTTGATTGTGCAAAAAAGTTTTCTTTTCAAATCTCTACTGGCCATTAAAATGACTGGGTTATTTTTTGTGCACTTCTTTGGCCTTGATTCACACACACAGTTTTTTTTTTTCTACAGCTCCAGATGGTCCTCCAGAAAATGTGACAGTTTTAGCTACATCTCCTCACAGTATTAATGTCAGCTGGAGTGAACCTGCCATCATTACGGGACCAACGAACTACCTCATAGATGTTACCTCAGTAAGGCAACTCTGTTTTACTCTTGTGCTTTTACAGGTGTTTGGGGATACCAATGCAACAGCAGATGTTCTTATGGAAACTGCAAGACAGACATAACTGGACTGAAAACCATACAACTGTGTCTATTTTCACATAAATTCCACAAAAGAATTAATTTACATTTCTTAATGGGAGATAAATTAATTGTGTCATATTTTTTAAAATGTGCTAATAAGAGATCTTGGAGGAAAAAGTGTGTCTCTATAAATCTACCCAGGAAAGCAGTGGTTGAGCTTTGTGAAAGGGTACCTCTTCATAACCACAATTACTTTTTTCTTCTTCAAAGAAAGGAAAGGATCATTGTAGTGAGTTTACAAACCAAAGTGAGGAGCCTAGCGGAAGGAAATGACTTGTACAAAGTTACACAGCACCAGAGGGCAAACTTTAAAGTCAAACCAGATTTCCCACTTTGCACTTGGTGCTCTGTCCATCAGATTAGCTGTATTTTGGTGGCATAGTGATAACACTTCTTTCTCCTTGATCTTTATAACCAAAAGAAAGCTGACATAAGATAAACTCTAGTGGCTTTTCTCTTTTCATCCTCTACTACACTTCTAAAACTTCATAAAACCACTATTAATAAATCTCATTTCCTGCCCTGTAGCAAGATAGGCAGCTTTCTAAGTTCAAGCACATGAGAAGTAGGCTATAGGTTCCCTGTTCTGCCAGAAATTATACAGACAGGGCTACAAGTGAAAATAGAAAGTGATTTACCAGACTTTACCCGGGAAAAGCTGCTGTTTGCAGTTTCAAAATTTCTGAATCAGTCTGTTAAACAGTAGGGAAAAAAAAATAAAGCTACTTCAAACTATTTGAGGCCTTTAAACAGAAAGTTCTGCAAGTTTTCTAAGAAGAGGGTTAGATTATGTGTGTATATTTTTTCTGAATCTGTCATAAGAATTACAGATCTGCTAAATTGTAATGCTGAGATATTTCTGCAATCAAAATTTCTAAGGAGATCAGTAAAAAACACCAAATATTTTTAAGCTATTCAGAAAAGTTACAAGAGAGTAATGAGTAGTCCTGCAATTTTCTTCTCCCCTAAGTTCATTGTACAGC
Source organism: Petroica traversi (assembly GCA_025920805.1). Classification (NCBI taxonomy): domain Eukaryota; kingdom Metazoa; phylum Chordata; class Aves; order Passeriformes; family Petroicidae; genus Petroica; species Petroica traversi. The sequence goes on along the minus strand of JAHLSL010000009.1, from coordinate 7,920,465 downwards.
ATGTAGAGTGAATTCTGCTCAGTTCTGGACGTGCTTACTGCAGCAGTGGGATGGCAGGATGAAGGATGTGTGACAAGGGGATGATTCCTGGGCCCAATGGGCAGGTCACTAAAAAATACATAGCAAATTTTATTTCCCCTCTAATAAAGTTAGAGAAGGCTTCTTCCTTGTGAAAAATTCCTGTCATTTTTTACTAAGCAGCATTATAGTTCATCAGCAGAAAAGAAATTTCATAGTTTTTATAAAATCTAAAAATTCGGTTTTCAAAGCTTGATTTTTTTTTTGTTTAATATTTTATCAGTTTGATTATCACTGTAAATTATAATAACACTCCCGAAGGAAGATGATCTATAGAATGTTCCAGGTGAACTTGCCTGCATTTGAAAGGAACATAAAAAACTGTTTTAAATCTTCAGTTTGGAGGACTAGTTTTGTTTTTACACAGTGACTTTTTTGGGGTTTTTTCCAAGATATTTTTCAGATAACCAGCTTTGTGTTTATGGATGCCTTGTAATTAGATATTGTCTGTCTGATGATCAGTAACTTCAGGTGCCAGTTCTGTAGAACTTTAGTAGACAAATCTATTCCTTCTTAAAGACCAATAAAGCTGTCACAATCTTTTCCAGTGAAATTTTTAGTATATATTTTATTGTCCCAGTGGGGAATTTTATGAAGACTCCAAATTTCACAAACTTCCAGTATGTATATCTTTACTCATTTTTATTCTCAACTGAGTATCTTTAAATACTTATAAAAATAGCATCATAGAAGAGAATAATTCTATTTTCTCCTCTGTTATACATTAGAAGTGAATAATTGGTATTCATTACTTAATGTATTAGGGTCCTGCTTAATTGCTAGGATGTGTCTTGCAGTTTTAAAGATGAGAAAAACTAAAACTGCTCCATTATTTTTCCTCCAAATCATGTTTCAGTTTGTTTTAGTGTCTACTATAATTAGAAGTAGTTCTGAATAAAATATTCCTGGAAATGGGTGAGGAAAATGGAACTTAACCATTAAACTTCATGAAGAATAGAAATATATTTAATGATGCAGTGCTGTGATTGTACTTTAGCTGTTGAATAAATTTTTATGCCAGATTTTTGATAGTCAGATAGAAGAAAATGCTTCAACACTTGATGGCCATCCCAGGAAATGAATGTCTGTTTAATTCATCAGAAAGTTTAGTTCAGGTTAATTCTCAGTGGGGATATGTGCCTATCTGTCAAATAAATGGTATGCTTGAGCTATTCTAATGTTTTATCAGCTGCATTTAATACAGATTTTGTTCAGTGGGAAAACTACTGTACAGCTACCTAATTCCCTTTTCGTATTACATACTGAAGAATAATAATAAAAACACTATTAACTGAAGCAGTGGGAATATACATAAATACAATGTTGTAAGTGATACTTGATGAAACATTAGAAAAGCACCCATTTTTTCCTTTTTCTTACTTTTGAAGCTACCATTAGAAGTGATTAATTGGATATAAAGTCCAACACTAGAGATTTTTCTACAGAACTAGAGATTTTTTGAGATGTAAGGATGATAGGTTTCTACAATGTAATCCAACCTATTGCCTGATCTAATACAGAAAAACGTGTACCTAAAGTATTCCTCAAAAATTATTCATTATCTTTTTCATATAATATCCAGTGCTGAAAACTGCTTAGCCACCCTCAGTAAATTATTTTAGTTTAAAACTAAATTAATAGTCATAGTTTTAGTTATGTTTTTAGGTATGCCATTGCAGATTGTGTAATTTTTTATTCTAGTAGGTTTTTTGTGCAAGTAAAATTTCTATTTTTATTTTTGTGAAAACTGTAAACAGTGGATTATCTTCAACTAACATCCTTTTTTACTTTTTAAAGTAATTACTAGGTCTCCTATAATCCTCCCTTTTTTTTAGGTCGAACCTTAAAGCTTTCCAACTTTTCTAGTGTGAGAACTACTCTTCCCAACTCTCTTATAAAAAAGAGCTTCTGTTAATATATCCAAAGAAGAATTGCACTTTCTGCTGTTGTATCAGCGTTATATATTGCTGCCCAGCTTTCTAATTGAATTCCAAACAATCTTCTGCTATATAGCTGCTCATCTTCTGGATCTTTTCTTAGTTTCAGGTCCCATTTCTGATTCCCATTTCAGGTCACTATAATTGCCCTGCCCAGTCTGTCCAAATTGGCTCACATTTGCTCAGTGTGAGTCAGCACCAACCAAACAGCCCATTTCCTTAACCACAAACTAAATGAAATGCCAAAAAGGCAACACAAGGGTTAGATGGGAGTGAAAAGTGGAAGACTAAAAGTTAAGTAAGTTGTTCAAACAATAATTTCCTGCTTTTGCCTGTTTCAAGCCTTGTAGCAACTCTTTTTTACTTTTACAATTTTTTTACAGGTGGATAATGATAACTATAAAGCTCAGTTTTTGAAGACAATTGGGGAGGATAAAGTCCTGGAAATTTCTGATTTAAAAGCATTCACAAGGTATTCTGTAGTGATCATTGCCTTTACAGGTGATGTTAACGCTGCTCTCCTAGAAGGCAAGGCTAGTTCTCCAGTAATTGTCTCCACTTTTGAAGCAGGTTTGTAATTTTTTTTCTACTTTACACAGAACAAAATTTACACTTTTTCTTTAATCTGACAAATACATGAGGACTTTGAACACAAGGTGGGCTTTTAATACAGGTTTGTCCTCGCAATAATTTTTCTTTAATATTTAGAAAGGTTTCAGACGACAAAAATGGGATGGTTATAAATACTAAGATTTTCCTTCAGTTATGCAGGGATCCTACCTTGCTCCATGTAAAGTTTGCAAAGTGGAACACAGCAGTCTAGATTACTTCTCTAGCCAATGAAGAGAGAGGTTCTATCTGTACATTAGCACGTATATATAAGATACCTATCTTAGGCAGGGATGACTCCCTTGTGGAGGTGCCTGTTAAGAGGCTGCTGAAATCTCCCACAACATCCTTTGTTTTGGTCCAAAATTTAAGCATAAAAATTAAGTGAAGTGAATCCCACCATTTATAAGCAGTATCTGTGCATACTTGAGGACACCATCTGTGTATTCTCAGTGGAAGTTGCTGGTGAAGACCCACAGGAATCTCTGCTTGAGTCAGCTGTTCCAGAGATTCTAAACAGTCTGGTGAATGAGCTAGATTTTAAGGTGACAAAAGCAGATGATACTGTTACGTTAGCCAGAGAAATAAAACTGAAAGATGAGAAGTTACAGAAAAGTACATAGCGTTTGCATTTGCTTAGAAAAATATAAATAGATGTGTATGGGGAAGATACAGTCCTAATTTCATATACATAGATCATGGTTATGCTCTGTCTACTGCCTTTGCTGATTTTGAATTGTTTTTAGTTGTTTAAACAAACAAACAAGCAAGCAAAACACTGAAAATATTGTCTCAAGAGGCGTTAAAGTTCTTTTTTATTTGAACCAATTATCACTTGTGTATAAAGCACAATTACCTTATCTCTAGTGAAGCCTGCTGTGGAACATTTTTAATTACATACTCAGGTTCATTTTGGATTTAAATGTACTACACAGTGATTTTATTTATCATTTCTCTTTCCTTTGATGTATGAAAATCCAAGGTCTCTATTGATATGAAATGACATGAGTATGTATGTACATATACATGTGTATATCTATATTTATATACATATTTATGTATGTATGTATCTCCAATGGTTTAAATAGGTTAAAATCTAAGGATTTCAGGACCTATTTCTATCCCTTGAAGATGATATGGTCTTTTGCCGTGGAAAAGTTAAAGATTAAACTCTGTGGTAGCAGAGTCTATGCTGAGACAGACAATACCCTGTGGTACCTTTTCTGGTAGCCCCTTTCCTTATGTAAATATGTGAGACATTAGGAAGTGCAATAACTTAAGAGAGGAACAATTATTTTTTTTCTTTTCATCTTGTTTCCATCTGGTTTGTACAGCTTAGCATATGGCTTAGTTGGGACCAGTTTACACAGACTTGCTCCAGAGAAGCCTGAGTAAGCATTTGTTGGCTGATACAAAAAACCTGGGAAATAGGACAACTGTGTCTAAATCCTTTGCTGAGGGAATGTGTTTATCTTCCCTCTCTTGATTTCACTATTTAGAGGTCACACTACATGCTTGTCTGTATGTTCTCAGGTAGAGCAATAAATATTTAGCTGCCTGGAAAGAATGTTAGAGCCTTTTCTTTCAGATAGGAACATTGGGAAAATGATTTATACCTCTGCTGTCTTGAGAATAAGCTACTGGAATCAGTGTTTGACAAGAAACTGCCTCCAGGAAAAATGCATGTTGTGCTTGCATCTGGGCATCAGTTAGTGGTAAAATTTGTCCTAAAGATTTAGTTGTGATAAGCAGAGGCTCTTAGGAGCACAGTGGCTTGTTTATATGTTGGGAGGGAGCCTGCTGTTAACAGAGGGCTTTCAGCAAGGGATACTCACTAGCTCTTGCTTCTTGCTTGTCAACCCATGCAGGGATTTGTTTACCCCAGATGTGTTTCAAGGTATAATGATGCTTTCTGAGTAGATAATCAGAAAAAAAATTCTGAGTAAAGACTACTGAGTGCTATCTAATCGTTATTTTTAAAGTTTGTAGCATTCAGTGCCATCATTAAGAAAAGGATTTCAGCAGACATTTGACTTTTTATTGTATTTATGAATATTTACGTATGAAGTAAGTATTTGAGAATTTTAAATAAAAACCAGAAAATATCAATGAAATAATATTGATATATAAAAAATAAATTTTTAATTTTTCAGGTTGTACTCTAATAGTAATATTAGTAAACTGATTAAGTGGGTCGTTGAAATATTTATTTCAGTGCCTGAAGACCCACCTAACAACATAACTTTTCAGAAGATACCAGATGAAGTAACCAAGTTCCAAGTAACATTTGTGCCACCATCTGAACCAAATGGAAATATTCAAGTGTATCAAGCTATGGTTTACAATGAAGATGATCCTGCTGCCATCCAAATCCACAACCTTAGTGTCATTGAAAAAAAAAGATCAGTCAGTCACTGCCATGATAGAAGGACTAAAAGGAGGACATACTTATAATGTCAGCGTAAGAACCGATACATTTGGGGAGGGGGATATTCTTTTTCTTTTATATAAGTGTGAGATTGGTTTGAAACTTTGGCTGAATATGAGATTTTCATGCCTAGAATATTAGCTGGGGTGGGAAAAGAGGCAAGTCTGAGGAAAAAGGGGAGCAATAAACAGGATGGAGTGAGGGGGAGGAGGACACATCACTAGTCTGGATGACCAGTTCATGTGCTTAGCAAAGCAATTTGTGACACGTAGTCACAAGCACAAGACTAAATGCCTCTCTTAATTCCACTGCTGGCATTGCTCATTTGGCTCACTGGACATGAAAGGTCCAGTTCTGCAAGGGGAGCTTGCTAGAAATATGTGCATGAAGTACTTTCAAATAGTCAGAGAGTGGGACATGAGAGGAGGAGAAATCATTCTTTAAGTGATCTTGCTCACTACTTTTTGTAAGAGCTACATTATAAACAATGCAGTGTTACAGCACTTAGAATTTTAAGTCAATATAAAGTTCTAGCTTAGTGGGATTGACAAAAGAAGTGTTTTGGCATTCATTGTTGCTACAGATATATCCAGAAGGGGCCAATATGAAGCTATTACAATACTCATTAAAATAAATGTTTGTTTTTTTAAGGTGTATGCAATTAATGGTGCTGGTGCAGGGCCAAAAATTCAGTTGAAAATAACCATGGATATCAAAGGTATGTCCCATAAGGCATTCTGTATTTGAAATCTCTATGAATTCTAAAGAAATTGTTGTTCTACAGGTGACTACACAGCTGTGTGCCTTGAGCTATTATTTAGAGACCACATAATGTAGGAACAGGAATATATATTTGATAGTCTTGATATGTAGTGTTCAGTTTTGCGGATCATTTGTTATTTGTATATCATAGTGTAATCACAGTGTGAAGCATGTGCAGACTCAGTGAAGTTATTATATCAAATTCAGTATTTTAGTTACCGTGAGCCAACAACTTAGAATGCAACACAGGAATAGCTAAGTATGCAGTATTACAGTTGTCAAAATAAACAAAGTCATTGATTGCTATTAATTGAAAAATTAAAACTCACTCATTTAATTTTTTCTTTTCATTGCAAACTGATATACATAGGCATTTATCAAAATATAGTTTTTAGTGGCATAAGACAGTAAGTGAAATTAAGTTGTCCCTAAAAATATGCTGGACATTTATTTTTTTTTTCGTAACTCAGCTGTGTGCCTGAACAATGTACCTGCAGTGAAACTATTGTAAAACAGAACTATTGTAAGATATATTGGTATATCTTTGTTTAAAAACAGAACCGCCAAGGCCCAAGAAGAAACCAGCACCAGTTTATGATACCAATGGAGCATTGCTCGTCACAGCTACAACAATTACAATCAGAATGCCAATATGTTATTACAGTGATGATCATGGCCCCATCAAGAAGATACAAGTTCTTGTCGTGGAAGCTGGAGGTAGAATCTATTATATTCCCTTGAAAACTGTTTTCAGGTTCAAGCTGTTTGTCTTTTTCATTTGTTTTCTTGGGTTTCAGTAATTTCATTTTAGAAGACAGACAACAAAGTCACCTTCGCTGTGGCAACAGCAGTAAGGGCACACAATAGCTGTGGGCTGGATACTGGATTCTGGGAATGCTTGCCAATGAAGTGTCTTCCATGCTGTTTGAAGCCACCAATATTATCCTGTCCCTAGTTTATCACTATGGTTCTTTATTTTCTGTTTCCTTGGAAAACACCTCAGCATTTGACATTAGTGGATATAAATGGTAATGAAAATTTTGGGGTTTGGCAAGGTTAATCTTCTGTCACTGTTAGTGTTGCCCGTAAAAGAATGCAGCCATGTGCAGTTGATATTTCCATTTCATTACGGGGGCAGAGGGAGTTACATAAATCCCTTCTGTAGACTGTGGGCAAGAATGTGTATTCCCTTGTATGGACTGATGAACATTTACTCATATGAACAGTGCTGTGAAACCTTTTGAGTAATTGCTTACCAATGTGAGTGGGAGTTTTATGCTAGGACATCATTTGGTCTGGCTTACTTTACCTAAGAAAGACAAACTCCAGGTATCTGAATCCCTTATTTTACTTGGTTTCAAAATACGGAAGTGAAGCACGCTCAGTAAGTGTACTCACCTTCAGTGTCTTACCTTTTTCTGGATTTTGCATTTTAGCACTAATCCTGATGACATTTATTTCATAGCTATTGCTGTGAAGGTTCTCTTGAACTGACAGATAAACACCATGCTAAACAATATTTTAAAGATTTTTCTCATGAGCTGCTGGGTACTGTCTACATATAGAAATCTAGTAATTTAATTTATGAAACAATCCTTATTGTTTTCAGGGTAAAGAGATTTTACTGGCTTTGCTAGCTAGACAACCTCAGTTTCAAAGTCAAGTGTCTTGCCCAAGTAATATACTTGCAGGCAGAGCTGCTGTGTGAAACTGCCCTTCAAATTTTCTTAATGTGATTTAGGTAGCTTACTCAGAGTTGGTGAAACATAGACAGTGTGGATTGTAAGGAAATTTGAGTTTAAATGCAAATTCAGTTATAGAATTATTTGTGTAAATGGCACCACTAACATGCTAAGCTCTTAAAAAATAATTTTCTATGTAACTTCTTTAATTGCAGTCTGGTTAGAATGTAAATTGTATCTATTATTTGGTTTCTTGACAACAGCTCAACATGATGGGAATGTTACCAAGTGGTATGATGCCTACTTCAACAGACCAAGACCATATTTTACAAATGAAGGCTTTCCAAACCCACCATGTATAGAAGGAAAAGAAGATCTGAGTGGGAAAGAAGAGATTTATGTCATAGGTGCTGACACTACATGTTTGATACCAGGCAGTCAAGACAAAATATGTAATGGCCCACTGAAACCAAGAAAGCAGTATCTGTAAGTGCATTTGTCTCTATATTTGTCCAAGAAAAAGATTTAAATGAAATACAGATTTATACCAATACTCAAAACATACAGCTCAATTAGAAAAGGTGGAGATTGAAATGACCATCATATGTATCTAATTTTAAATTTTTTAGCTGGGCATAGATATGGGACACAAATTTTTTACAAAATTTTTCAAGCAAAAGAAGCTTATTGAGTTCCTAAATAAATTAATCCAAATTCAAGAGAAGTAATTCACATCAAGGTTTTTTATAAATTTAAGATCTTGACACTGACTTCTTGATGTCTGTCATAATACCACTTTTGCAGATGAATAATGTTTTTTAATTATAGTATACAAAATTTTAAAATATTTTTAGTTTCTAATACAATATTAAGAAAATGCACATGAAATTTATTTCATTTGTTTTCCTGGTTTTCTTTCACAGGTTTAAGTTCAGAGCAACTAACATTAAAGGACAGTTTACAGATTCTGACTATTCTGACCCTGTCAAAACATTGGGTAAGAAGAGTGTAACTCACTGAAGTATTTCTCTATTTCTAAAGAGTCTATACAATTCCATGTTTCTTTTTAGTACAGCGGTTTCTGTGAAGTAAATAATCTCTATGTTTGTTGGACTTAGTTTACTAGAAATATATCCATTGCCTTGTATGTCCTTTTGAGGTTGTCAAGAGATTCTGTGTCAGCCTGGATTGTTAAGTGAAGGGAAGGTACTGAAAACGTTTGTTTGCAGAGATTCAATTATGCCAATAAAAATGTCATGTTGCCGGGACAGTTCATCTTGTTTGGCAAACTGCCAATAGCTATTCTGCTTGAGCTGTTTCCTTCTGTGTTGGATGTAGCTCTAGTACTGGATGCTTTTGGCTGCATGACAAATTGGCTGGATGGCCCGGCCCAAAGAATGGTGGTTAAATTGAGCTCCATCCAGCAGGCTGCTGGTCCCGAGGGGGCTTCCCCATGGCTCAGTATTTGGCCAGTTTAATGTCCTGTTTAATGTCCCTGGTGAGGACCTGGACAAGGGGATCTAGGGCATCCTCAGTCAGTTTGTAGATAACACCAAGTTCAGCAGGAGTCTTGATCTGCTGGAGGACAGGAAGGCTCAGCAAAGGGATCTGGACAGGCTGGATCCATGGGCCAAGGCCACCTGGGTGAGATTCAATAAGGCCAAGTGCTGGGTCATACACTTGGGTCACAACAACCCCATGCAGTGCCACAGGCTGGGGACAGAGTGGCTGGAATGATGCCTGAGGGAAAAAGAATCTGTGGATGTTGGTCAACAGCAGCTGAACACGAGCCAGCTGTGCCCAGGTGGCCAAGAAGGCCAATGGCATCCTGGCCTGTATCAGCAATAGTGTGGCCAGCAGGAGCAGGGCAGTGACTGTCCCCTGTACTTGGCACTGGTGAGGCCAAACCTCGAATCCTCAGTTTTGGGCCCCTCATTACAAAAGACATTGAGGTACTGGAGCATGTCCAGGGAAAGGCAATGGAGCTGATGAAGGGTCTGGAGCACAAGTCCTGTGAGGAGGAACTGAGGGAGCTGGGGTGATTTCAGCTGGAGAAAAGAAAGCTCAGGAGAGAGATTTTTGTCCTCTACCTGATAGGAGGTTGTGGCAAGATGGGTATCAGTCTCTTCTCCCAGGTAAAAATCAACAGGACAAGAGGAAAGGTGGTGAGAGGGGAGGTTTAGATCAGATATAAGGGAAATTTTTTTCACAGAAGTGTTAAGCGTTTGAACAGGCTGCCCAGGAAAGTTGTAGTCACTGTACCTGGAGGTCTTTAAAAGATGTGGCACTTAGGGACAGGATTTAGTGGTGGCCTTGGTGGTGCAGCGTAAGCAGTTGGACTTGATGATCTTAAAAGTCTTTTCCAATCTAAATGATTCTATGATTATATTCCAGTGAGCTTAATGGCAGGTCATCTGATGGCATGACCCTTTAACTCCTTCATCCTTTAGGGATAGACAAAGCTCCATATGAATTAATAAATTAATATTGTCTAATAGAATCCATCTGGTTCAAAAGTCACCATATGCCAGCTTATTATTTGGTCTGAAATCAAACGTAATTCCATCATGGCCTAGTTGATATACCCCTAAAACTGAGAATGACATTTCTTGCAGCAGATTTCAATAAGATCTTTAAATTCTTTTAATATATTTGAAAGACAAAAACTTACTTAGCTAAGCTTTAGCTCTGACTTTCTGAAAATGGATACCAAGACAACTGGGTGAGTACCCAGAAGAATTTTAGTGGGCACATATTTTTCATTTGGCATTCATCTTCTGTGATATGAGCTCCCTTATTCATCTAATCCATTTTAGGAATTTGTTACATGATCTGATACTGAAGACCCTGAGATGCTAATTCCCTACCTGAATATTCTGAAAGGATCTGACACTATTTCTGCAGCCCAGAGTGCTTTGGAAAGTGCAACATAAAAGTTGTGTTGTTATGTTCTGAGTTTAAAAGTTCTAAGCAAATGAAGCAAATATTTTTCCCAGTAAGGGAAAGACAGTGTGTCCATTCAGGGAAAATAAATTTATTGGAAATTAGTCCAACTATATCCCATCCTCTGGGCAATTTTCTCCTTTCTAACAGAAAAATCTGCAATATTTAGTGGCAAGCAGATAGTGCAATAAATTGCCATAGATATTGTATTGAATTTTGGCAGAAGTATTCATAACAGTTAAAAAACACTTATGTTATTCTGGTTTCTAAATCTACTGATAAAAAAAAGTCTTTGATCTAGAAAATCAGAAATTTAACCTTTCAGTGCAATTTAATATGTGTTTGAAGCAGAAAAAAATATGGAAAACCTTGAGAAATTGTTTTGTGACACATGTCAGATGCTCTTGTAAATAATAGGAATTTTGTTAGGGAGGAACACAGAAGCAAAAATTACAGGAATATACAGTTGTAGTAATGTTTTTTTAATTATAGCAAAGGATACATTTTAATGGGGCACACCCACCCAATCATATTTGGTGTACCACCGCCTTCCTCTTGAGCTGGAGAGGTGGAGTTCCCTCCTCATAATCCGTGACTCTCATTACAAAGTCAATGTCCATGAAAGGTCAGGATTTTTCCATGAGATAATTAAGATGCAGTGATAAATACTGTTTAAACTTGTAATACATCAAGGCAACTCATAACCTTTTAGTAACCCTGATGACTAGTTCAGCAAATCACTATGGGGCAACTGTGTGAGTATATCTTTTCCCTGTGAAATAAGTTGATGAGACAGGAAATAGCCAAAATGGGGTTTCCTGACACTGTCTTTTGTATAGAAATTGACCTTACGGTGTTTTACTATTGCAGTTTGTTATCCTCATGTATTGAGTGCAGCGCTTCAGAGTTATATACCATGATATTCTCTATTTTGTCTCCTTTCCCATGCCCATTATCTCTGCAGTCATGCCTGCAGAGATATGTCCCCCATTGTTGCAAAGAAGCAGGAGAAAATGTGGGTTTTTTAAATTCTTGGTTGGCATTCTACCAGCACTGTTTTGTTGAATAACATTTGTTAAATAACAATTGTTTGGATTAACATTTATTGTACATTTTAACATAGGCTTCACTGTTCAATGCAAATAGAATAGTTGAAGAGGTTTCTCTGGATAAACTTCTGTTCTTTCACATTGCTAATACTTTTGCCTTATCACAGTGATTAGTAAGTGGCAGGAACTTTTTCATTCATTTTCTCATCAAAAAACTTTAATATGCACTTGTTTTCTATTCTATCATCTTTACCTGAGAAAAAATATTTTCTTGCCTTGTAGTATCCAGTGTTGCATCTAAAATTTTGCTAATGCAGTGGAAGAATTTTTTCAGGTGTATTTCAAACTATACTGAGTTCTGTTGTCTGTCACTTCTGTTGTCTGTCAATTCTGTTGTCTGACATGATATTGCTTATTCATGTGGGTGTCCGTCTACAACAATCTCACACTTTCTTCTGATGAATTTCTGCCTAGCCTGTGCTGTATTATTGTAGCTGATTATTCCTGCCTACATGTAGAACCATGCACGCGATCTTACAAAAGTTCATCACACCGTTTTTAGGTGACTTCTACAGATAAATCAAAATAATTTTGAATTTTAATCACATTCTCTTGAATGCATCAGTCCAGATTGTCTGCAATAAACTCTCTAACCCAAAAATCACAACCTTTTGAGAGAAACAAAGCCAAGACTGCTGTGTTTCCTTGTCGCATAGCCCTGGTGTTGTCTGGCAAGGCAGAGCTGCGGCAAAATCCGAAAGTATCTCCACAGCCTGGGGCAGCAGCATGGTCAGAGAGCCACAAGCTCTCCCAGCACACTTTATGACTCACACACACAGCAGGGCAAAGCAACAGGCACCAACAGCAAGGAGGAGAGAGGGGTCTTTGTGTAGATTCCAGAAGCCACGTTTATTTAGCAACTGGGAGTGTCCAGGGACAAAGACAAGAACAAAGCGGAGCAGAGTCCCTAAGTGCCGAAGGGGGTGGGGTTTGCAACAACCAATAGGGAGAGGGCTGGGGCGGGACAATGCTGATGGATGGGCTGGGGAACCAATGAGGAGGGGCAGGAGGAGGGACCAAGGAGAAGGGGCCAATGGAGCATCAAACTGGGGAGAACATTCTGGAGAAATTCTATAGAAGGACAAAAGGGCGGGAAGGCCAAGGGGCCAGCTGGGAGAGTGGAATTAAAATAAATGTATATAAGACCTTGGGGAGGTGTGGGGGAAGAACTGTGGGTTATCCTAAGTGAGGAGAATAACAGAGCCCTAGGGCTGCGTTACCAGTAGGTCCTTTCAGAATCTCGGTCAGCAGGCCCACTCGCCTCCATATTTCCCAGTGTCCTTGGGAGGAAGTCATCCCTTGACTGGGAAATAGTTTCATACAGCGGGAAGCAGTGCATTTTCTCCTTCTCATTGAGGCTAAACAGGAGCTAATTTTTTCTACAGTGGACCCTCAAGTGGAGGTGAATGCCAACAAAAGTGAACAATACCACCTAGCAGTACTCTTTCCACTTTCTGTTGCAGGTGAAGGACCACCAGGAAGATCTGTAGAAGTTGTCCTGGCTGTTACTTTGTGCATACTTTCAGTTGTTCTTTTGGTGGCTGCAGTATATGCTTTTGCAAGGTGAGATTTATGTATCCTTGCCATAGAATGTTTGAAAACACTCAAAAACTGTTTAAAGAAGAGTTGAGACAGTCCTGTAAGTGGTACTAATCTGTAATTTCAAATTTTCTTGATTTTTGGTTGGGATTTTTTTTTATTTTTGTGTAGAAGTTTAGGGAGAGAATAATAAATAATTTAGTCTAGTGAAGGTAACCTCCAGAGATGAAGAAGAAAATCCAAATTTTGCAGAGGGTAAATCGGAGTGGTAGCCTTTCTTAACCTTTCAGAGCCACTTCTCTATTGACAGATCAGAGTATCAGCTGGTTGTAGTTATCATGATGGCTAATACTGTTTACAGCTGGGTATGAAGTAAATACTCTAAATTCTATTTTCTGTTTTCCCAATAAATTATCAGTTAAATACATTGAAGTGTCACATGGGGGGGAAAAAAAGAGTTTTAATTCAAATAGTGAACAAAATGTCCATGTAAAGAAACAGGCTGTGTACTGCACACATGATGTGAGTTTGCCCATTCATCAGGTCTGTTCTTACTCAGCTGCATTATTCAGGCATTTCCAAAGAATTTTTGTAGAAAAACTAAAAGAATTCAGCACATACGTTCTTTGTTCTGAATTTTAGACAATGTAACTTCAATATTTGACTAAATTACACTGTTAGAAGGGAGACAATAATAAAGGCCAAGGAAGGATTCCTGGCAATCATTTTTCAGTTTCAGCCTGCCAAATCAAAGAATTGACATTTGTGTCCTTAAATCTTTTGCATGTGTATTTTTCACTATTATTTTCTGTTTAGAATTCGGCAAAAGCAAAAAGAGGGAGGCACATACTCCCCACGAGATGCTGAAATTATTGACACGAAATTCAAACTGGATCAGCTGATCACAGTGGCAGACCTGGAGCTGAAGGATGAGAGATTTACACGGTAAGCGCACTCCTTAGGCAAAACAGTAGTCCAAAGGGTCTGTAGCCATGACCCCTTTCTGACCTTTGCTTGTTTGGAAGTGTTTGTGCTGTTCTTATTTACACAGGTCACTGAGATCCTTTTTCAAAGCATGACCTCCATCCTCAAGACACTTCTCACTGGCTTTTAGAAAATCACTTAATCTTAAGCTCTTTTTACAACAAGATAAAAATCTAAGTGCAAATCACTGTTTAATTGTGTTAGCCAAAGAAGGGCTACATATTTTAAACATGCAGAATTTCTGAGGTCTTTTTATACTCCAGCTTTTTTATGTAGGCTGCAAACTTTGACAAGCTTTTTGAAAAAACCAGACTCTTAGAAGTCCCTGTCAACTAATTAAAGAATAAATCAACTAGCTCAAGAAAAAATCTGTCATTGTTTAATTGACATTTAGAAAGCATTTTTACGCCAATCCCAAACAAAGGGATTGGCGTAACATCTGAGTCTCTGTGGACTTCAGCACACTGGCTATCCTAACATCCACTCATTTAAGGTGCATGCAGCAATTAATATTTTGTATCTGACAAGAAATCTTGTCACAGATATTTATCAGAAGGAAAATTGCTTTTTGACTGCCAGAAATATTGATATTATTCACCGAATAAATAAAAGTGTGATTATCAATAATGTGTGACATCCAACTGACTTAGAAATGTTTGGCGAACATTCTTCACCTGTCTGTATTTTCCCTGCTGTGTCACAGATGAAACACTGTGGTAGGCAGTCTCCTTAAAGATGAGAAGCCTAAAATGGCCTTACCCTAGTAGCCAAATATCCTACTGTTGCAGAGTAGGAATAGCTGGGAGATAAAAGGTTGTAGCTGTTGACCTGGGGTTTTTGTGTATGTCTGTGTGTGGTACAGAGCAAGTTGATTGCATGTACAAACCTGTTCAAAATAGAGCACGCAAGAATGGCTGCTTGTAACAGATGAGAAAACACACTGGGAATCATCTGGAACTCATTGATGTAGTGGCTGGGGTATGTGCTGTGCGGGGCCCTTGCTCAGATAGCAGAATTTAGTACCTGCCAATATCAGTGCAAAGCATCCTCTGAAGGCAGAGCCATTGCCAGTGACTGTGGTAACTGTGCCTCAGATAAATGATCTTGATAGCTCTTCAAAATTACCTTGTTTCCCCATTGTTAGCTGAATAAGAATAGTACTAATGTTGTTTATATACTAAAGTGTTAATGGATTTTACTTCCAGATACTCTTCATTTTTCTTTAGACGCAAGGAGATTTTTGTCATCCAGTAAGTTTTTGTATTATTGAAGCAACATGGTGTGTTTTCCATTCTATTCTCTTAAACTGTGTGTTATCATACTGTATTGAATGATTTAGTTAATCAAAATGAAATGTCAGTCTTTGCAGAAATTCTAATGACAAACAGTAGTATTTGTCATCATGGAACCATGTATATTTTTAGTCCCTAATGTTGAGTTACAGGGGTTCCACAACTCTTCTGAAATAAATCAGGGCAATGGAAATTATAACACATTATAGCAATATAGCCCTGATATATAAAACTGATCCTTGAAACAAAGGTAGTGTAAATGTGACATGAGAAACATGCTGTTTCTTTCCTTTGGAAGTTAGGACATATATACTTGAGAGAAATTATTTTTTCCCCTCAGCTCTCTTTTTAATTCACCCTGCTGCTGTTTCATACTACGCCCCTACAATCTCAGCAACGTATCCACACAGTCAATGGTATTTGTAAACATTTGTGGCTTTGCAGATACCATTCTGCCACTTTTCTGTCTAAATTATGTGTATTTACATTTTTACCATTTTAAACTCTACGGGGTAATTGAAAACTATAATATTTCATACTTTTGTACACTTCATTATGTGATTTATGCACAGCAAGATCTTTACTGAACAGTGCTTCAGCAGTTGTAGTTAATTCATCCTTATTTTAATAAGTCAGTCTCACACTTCAGTTTGCAATTTGCCATGTCCTTCTGTCTGTATTTTTTTCTCGCCTCCTTTCGACTGTCCTTTAATGGTCAAAAGCAAGGATGCTCTTCTTCTGTCATTGTCAGGTATAGGATGCAGCGGTTAAAATTTTGGATTATTATTTTTCAAACCATAGTGGCACTGAAGCTACAGCAGGCTCCTTGCTCAAGTCCTTTGTTAACATTATGACAAATGCTTGAAGTCTGAAGGGCAGGCTGATTGAGAGCTTCTCAGGACAGGATTCGTGACATCTTTTCAACTGGAAGACAGAAAATGTCCTGAGGTACTCTCCTAGATAACATATATATAGTAATGAGGGGCAGGACATCCTGTAGCTGTTCAAAATTCTTTAGTTTATTTTGGCTTTTTTTTTTTTTTAAAGCTTCAAACAGTCTTTCACTAG
Organism: Petroica traversi; assembly: GCA_025920805.1. NCBI lineage: Eukaryota > Metazoa > Chordata > Aves > Passeriformes > Petroicidae > Petroica > Petroica traversi. The sequence continues at coordinate 7,904,034 of JAHLSL010000009.1, read as the reverse complement.
GGGCAATATTCTATTCTGGTAATGTCAATGGCCAAAAGGGACATTTAGGTGTCTCTAGTGCTGTCTCTAATATAGTTACATCCTTGCCGGTAATGATGAGTTATATCAAGGAGCTGGCAGAGGCATGGTAGCATGTACCAAGGCAGCTTACTGCAAAGCGTAATGACTAAAATATTTTGTTTCTTTTTTTTAGACTTCCACAGTTGCTCCATAAAAGAACTTTTGTACCTGTTGGTACTGAGGAGCAGCTATGTTGAAGTCAATCACAGTCCCAGTTCTTGTGTTGGCCCTCTCATGCTCATGATTTGTGGCTAAAGCATGTTTAATTTTTGTATTTAATATTGACGAACACAGTCTAAAACAAATTTCCCATGCCTTTGGAACGGGCATCATTGCATCTGCACAATCTACATTGGCTGCATTTGGGCAGCTATCTCAGCTGTGTAGGCAAAGCTTGCTGTGTTTCAGTTTGTGCCATCTTGCAAGTGTATGAGGAGGGCAGAAATGGGCAGATTCCTTTCCCAGACTGGCATGTTTGTATTTTTCAGATAACAGTAAATCAACTGAAATCTGGTCCAGCTTCCTACCCTGAAAGGGACGAGTTTGTGTGAAAGTCCTAGGTGAAGAAAGAACAATATAGATTTTTTCCTCCACCTACTTATCCCATTCAGTGCTCATTTGAGAGGAGTATTTTGGAAAACCGTTTTTTTTGTCACTTCTGTGACATTATATTATTTAGCTACTATAAATCAACAAAGGCACAAACTTGCAGCTGACACAGTTCATCCACAGAATCAAAATACTCTAGCCTGCTCCATGAGATCCTTCTTGGCTGTCTCTCATCCACTGTCTCTTCAGACATTCTCTCATACTTTGTGGATCGAGGCTTATGATCTTGGCTCATATTCTCAGAAAATTTTTGCAGCTGGTACCTCATGAGAAAAACAATAAAGTAGAAAAAGATTTTTCTGTTCTGTATGAATATGACTGGAAATACTTTTTATCATTCTTAGATCAAAAATTAAATGGCTTGAAGCAAATGTTCCATGTAGGTTAATAAAAACATTATCTTTCACACATTTTTAAAACTTTTTAATATGAAGTATTTTGCACTACAAAAGTCAGTTTGAGTAGAAAAATAGAAACTTGAAAGTGCCAAGCATTTTTGAAACTTTTTTGTGGGTAATATTTATTTTTTTTTAGACCAGGAAATTAAAGAAAAATCCCAGTTCTGGTAGTAGTCATTTAACACAATAAAAATAATTTTAAAAATTATTGACAAACTTCGGTGTCTAAATTTACTAATATTACACTCTAATATGTATATATACACTCTCAACAAGCCTTTGTTAAGCAATTATCTGTCTGATGTAGTTTCAGAGGGCATGCAGGGAATTAAGTCCTTCTGAATTTAGTGGAAAATGAGATCTTTATGAATCCAAAATGCTAACTTTGAATGTTCGGGCTGTATGTTGCACTGATGGTGGAGATGGTGTGAGACACCCAATAACAGTAAAAAACAACCTTTTACAAAGCATATATGGCCCATCAATCTAAACTGGATTAAACACTTTCATTAAGCACACTGAATATGCATGTACTTGGTGCTCTCATTACTTGCCTTTCTTACAACCTGTCCACAGGTCTTGCCAAGTGATTCTTCAAAGCAGACACTAATCTCCTGTGAATAGATTCTGTCCCTAAATTTTCAGGATGCACCAAGTTTGGTGAGATACAAGTAACTCTTCCTTGTTTCGGGTGCTTACCTAGGAGACAACCTCTCTGGCACCCAACTTTTGCATTGGTTTCTGCAGCAAGGATAAAATCACTTAGATTCCTATTTTTAAAAATCTTTCCTTGAGAACTTGCACCTTGTGGTTGATCTTTTGAGGTTTTTGTTTCACTCTATGTGAGACAGCTTGTCAAGAAAATGGGATCAGAAGAAATATTTCTGCATTACAGACACTGTAGCCCCTGCAAATTCCAGGTAATTAGAACTCCTTATGGAAAAGTGTTGTATAGAAAATGATTGTCTGATCTTATCTTTCTTATATACTGTGCATTCAGTGGGTGTCTATATTTGAGGTAACAATTTTGCACACATTTATTTCTATAGATCAGCCCAATACTTTGTGTAGACAGACCTGTCTTCCTTTGAGTAGGGATAGGTCTTTTTCTTCAACAAGTTTCTCTTAAGTAATCAGGTATCAAAAACAGGCTTCCTGAAGTTTTTGTCCCAGGAGAACAAGGTTTATGAATGTATGTGTCCTGACACAATGGAAGAAATGACCATGTGTTCTCTTTCCTTAGGCCTTTAATATAAAGGGAGGGTTAAGCTCCATATTGCTCTCAATTAACTTGTTAAAAATTAGTTCCTCTGTTGGTCCTAGGAAGTGTCAGTGGTGCTTATGAGTTAAGCCTTTTGCCTACATAGTAATTTCTGTAGTTTTCGGGTTGGACAAAGTTGTAATTCCCTGTGGATTTCAGATGATTGACCCAGAAAGAAAGCTGAGTCTGTGTGACAATATGTCTTCAGTTATCACTGCCAACACAAATAAATGGCTTCTTTCTAGCTCTATCATAAGTAATCTGAGTGGGATTCAGATTTTTGATAGTCTTCAAAAAAAACCCCACACATGAAACAATACACTATTTTAAAAGAAAATCAGATTTAGGGCAGTAAAGCATTCTTTATCTTAGAGAATGTTTTTCTTTCCCCATTTCAAAGTCAGACAAGTGGGAATCTGAAATGGTCCAGCTGAAACAGAGAAATTTTCACCTTCACAGCTTGATTGTAAATTGTGCTCATTGAGATCTAGTGATATTTATATTTTCAAGTTTTACAAAAAACACTGGGAAATGTGGAGGACAAGGTTACAGACAGATTAGTATTTGTTCATTGACAAAGTACTGTGAGATTATTACTATGTGTTCCAAGTCAAGAGAAAGAGAAAAAATACTATTTTTTTAAGCTTAAAGATGTTGAAACTGAGCATTACTGGAAGTCTTTAGTGAGAACACAAAATTCATACCTTCTAAAGATCCTTACACAACAAAGCCAACACCTTTGCCACAGTTAAACAAATTAGACATCAGTTTTCTTCTAAGCATTTTAAAGTAAAGCATCTTATTTTCAGAGCTGCCAAGCCACTTCTATGTGCAGTTGTTATTAATAAAAATGTGACAGTTCAGTAGTTCTAAAAATCCAGTTCTTCACTTAAATTCCCACAGATAAGTTAAATTGTCAACCCACAGATGCCTTGCTTCTTAAAAAAAATGTCATACTGTTGGATCCTTGTACCTTCAGCACTGAAACATTAAATGGCATTCCTGGATTACCAAACTGCATTTTCTTACTGCAAATTATGTGCAGTTAGCCCCTCATTGCTAAAACTTTTAGAGAAGAGATACTTGTATTTGAAAAATAACTGAAATGTCAACTGGACATGACTTTTTTCTGTTGTTCTATGGTGAAGATAGATAGATTCAAAGGAAAAAAGTGTAACTTCCCTTCAAAGTCTGCTCAGAATTTTGACCTTAAAAAAAACCTACAAAAAAGTTTCTGTTCTGGTCAAAGACAAATATGTATTTGTGTGCAGTACTTTGGCACAGCAATTAAAAAATCCCTTTTTAAAGGAAACTTTAGTTCTATAATATCAATATAATTAGAAAGTAGTTTCATCTGCCACGAAATGCAAACGACTTACATGGTACAATAAGCACAAGCTATACGTCTAAACATCCTGGATAGAGTTGCATGCTTTCTTATCTTATTGCCTCTTTTTCACTCTGAAGCTCTCCTTCATTGTCTTAATAAGCACCTTTATTTCTGTGAATACTTTTAACTCCAGTGAGACTGATCCAGTGAGGCTTCCATAGTCAGTTTGCTTTTTTTGAGGATAACTGTTCTAACAAAGTAGCTACCACAAAGGCATCCTTAGTAGCTTTGAAATTAACTTCTCTGATGCTTAATAATAAATTATTCAGCAATTTTATTAATCTCATTTTATTACTTCAATTAAAATTTAAATAATTAAGAATAATTTCATAAACTAACAATTTTTAAAGCAATTTTATTCCTTTTCTACTAAAATTATGACAGCAGTGCAGTATTGCTATTTGTAATCTGTATTTGTATTACAGAATACTTTTTAAAATATTTTCTTTAAGAACATATATTTGGAGGAACAGACGCATAAAAGGGGTACTTAGAGTTTTTTGAAGGAACAGATTATCTTTTAAACTAAACTATTACAAACTTTTTAAATTGGTCCTTTAGACAAGCTTTCTGAGTTGGGTGCTCAAAATTTGGGTTCTAAATCCATTCAGAGGCAATTGTGACCAAGTTTCAAGGCCATCTGAAAGTCCCCTGAGTACAGATGCCCACAAACTATCTTCATGAAACCTGCCATAGATCAATTTAAAGATTTAATATGTATCACAGTTTCAAAAACTGTCATATACAGAAACAGCTGTGAACATGTGAAAAATTAAGGTAAAACCAGGACAGTAATTTTTAAAATCTTTAGAAAAACAACCATAGCTGTGGTTTCTGTAGAAGCACACCAGTGGCATGACTCATCTGTGACTCATTTTTGATATCTGCTTCAAATGAGATGAAATTTCACCTATTTCTCTCAATTGATTATAAAAGAAATCTAGAGTGACTAACAGAGAAATAGGTGTCTGTGTTCAGTCATGTTAATCCTATCCTGATGCTCTGAAATGACCCTTAGAAGAATGATATTGAGTAAATAAAGCAAAATGAGCCTGTCAATGTATATGTAATGGTGTGCAGCAAGTGTGGGTTTCCCAGGGCCATATGAGCCCAGAGCACTGTAAAGTGATCTAAAGAAAATGATAGAAACTGTAACTGTGTTACTCATATCTGCCAATACCTGAGATAAAAACAAATCAAGGCAGTCACCCAAGGTGTCTGAATATGAATCCATAAGGGAAACCAAACCTTAGTTACTTGGTATTTAATCTAGAACTTATTAATGTGCGCAGTATTGGTCAGCTCTCAGCTTGCTGCATTTAACAAAAATCTCTGTTTCAGGTTACTTAGTTATAGAAAATCCATCAAGTAAGTTTACTAAAGATTTTTATGTTGTGTTCATCGGTGAGTCTCAATGTGTGGTTCCCTCGTCTATGTTTATTAGAAAAAAACCTCCAAGCTGCGTATAAATCATAAAAGCATGACTAATTGCATGGTAACTGGAGAAATGCTTTCCCTCTCTCTGGGGCGAAGCCTGCATGTCTGTGTTTTAGCTTGGGAAGTAATACAGGGTTATTTAAACTCCTCAGGATTTAAAAACCATGTCATTATGAGAATGAGGTCACTGCAATATTTTATAAGTCTAAAACCTTGCAATGTATAAAATGTTTTCTGTGTGAAAGAAAGAAGTATTATGTTCCTTAGAATGTGGTAGTAAGTTTGCAAATTTACTTTAATGTCAAAACCTCGCCTTGAAATGCTGTTACCTATAAAAACAATCATAGCCTACAGTACTGCTAACATTAGCAACTTCAAAAATTTTGTGAGGGGGAACAACAAGAGAAACAAAAATGTTTCTCTTTTAAGTGATTGAAAACAAATCAAATAAGCATGTTCTAAGCAATTTATAATTTTCTGCCTATAAGTATCAGCTTCTATTGAACTGGAAGACATTTTTTATTAATAAACTACAGTTAAACAGCAAGAACGACAAAGACATTCCCTCTGGCTTTCTAATTCTTCTGTCCTTACTTTCAGGCCAATAAGCAAGAAATCCTTTCTGCAACATGTTGAAGAGCTTTGCACAAACAACAACCTAAAGTTTCAGGAAGAATTTTCGGTATGTTGCCAGCAGTTGTCACAACATCACCAGACCTTCAGCCGTTTCATGTGTCACATTTCATGTCCGTTTTAAACAGACAAGGCCATGGAGGACTCTGGCCTTGATAATCAATACCCAATTACCAGGTTGATTGTTTAGAAAGTAACAGTACACTGATTTGGGTTCTGCAGCCTATACTGCAACCTGGTCAGAATTATTCACCTTAGTGTCAGCCAAAGATGATCTTCTTTAGTCTCCAACATTTCAAGACCACTGTATTTATGTTTTTACATGTGTAGTATTGCATATGTAGGTTACCTAAGAACAAGTTATTTAGAACAACAATACACAGGTATATTTAACTGCTATAAATGTGTCCATTTTCCTAAGTGTTAATGACTCTAAAAGCAGAGTTAATGTTCACTCTGTAAAATTTTGAGGCCCCAGTCATACTGCCATGAAACTCAGAAATGTTTTTCTTTCATAGATTTTGGTGCAGAAAGTCAAAGGTTTGCGCATGGTAATTTGGGGTTTTGTTCCTCTACAAGCAACAGGGCATATTTGTTATGCTCTTGAGAATAGCTTGCATGTCAACAGCCTCCATCTCCTTACATGAGCAGATGAACAGAGCAAGCCTATCTGTCTTTCTGAAAAGAGCCTAATTCTCAAAATATACATTACAGATAATATAATGCATGTATTCTTTCTAATTTAAATCTCAAAGTTTTCATTATTTTTATTAAGTAATATTTTATGGCTATCACTTTTTTTTCTCAACAGTAATTTCTTGTTATTTCAGAATCTTTATCATCATTATCTTTCTTAACACCATCAGTCGTTTGCCCAAAAATAATTTGTCAGTGTCCAGTGACTTTATTATTTTGGATTTATAAATTTACCATGAATAATTTACCAGTTGGATTCAAAAAAAAAAAAAAAAAAGAAGACTTAACAATTGGCTTCTCTTCTGCTAGATTATAATATTTCAGTTTCCAAGGGAACATTAACAAAAGTGTATAAAGATTAATGGTATTTCCTACAGGCTTTTTTGTTATGCTCATTAGGTAAAATTGGTCTGGATTTAATAATAAAAAGCACCATAAAGTTCTCGGAGCAATAAAGTAAGAACATTTTTTTCCTAAACCCAGAAGTGTTATTTCACTTCAGCAAGAATGATTATTGTTAAATTATGCATGACTGAATAGATGAAAAGTTTTACTATCAGTAACTTTCACATATTAACATTCATTACTAGAAAGTCGCTAGTATTACTTGCTTTAGGTGTGACCCACATTGGCTTAGCCTTACAGCATTGTAATGTCTTAAATAATAGTGTTTTATCAAACCAAAATCTTTGAAATCTGCTTAAAATTTAGAGAAATACAAGAAGCTGAGTTCTCCTTCAAATCATTTATATAGTCAACCTATAATAGACAGTTTTAGATGTCATTTAGGTTTTCAGTCTTTTTTCTCTCTGAGTTTCAACTTCCATGTTTCAGAGTGTAGGGATTTCTTCCCAGATGACTTGTCCAAGGGCAGGCAGAATTCCAAGGTAGGTTCAGTCCCTCAGTCTGAGTGTGTCTGGATTATTTGTAGTATGTCTTAACAGATAAATAATAGGATTGACAGTGCAATTGAAATTACATTAGTGATGACAATGCTCAGGGACAGGCAATGCACTCAATAAAAAAGCAGACCTCATGATCTGTATTGTTTTTATCCGCATGCATAATTCTACTTTTACATAAATGACTTGAGGGTCTAGGAAATATTAGCTCAAGATATAAACTCTTGAACATGAGGTAAACCCGTATCTGAAGCACATAACTAAGTGGTGAAACACTGGAAGAGGTTGCCCATAGAAGCCGTGAATGCCCTGTCCCTAGAAGTGTCCAAGGCCAGGTTGGATGGGGCTTTGAGCAACTTGGTCTAGAGCAAGGTGTCCTTGCCCATGGCAGCATGGGGTTGGACTACATTATGCTAATGTTCCTTCCAACTCACACCATTCTACGGTCCTATGAAAAGCAGAGTGCTGAGCTTGCCTGGGCTCTCTGTCTGTCTCTGTACGAGTAAATTCAAGTATACTGGGAACTGAACATGAAAATATGATAATTTAGACTAATAAAATGCTAGTATATTTCCTGTGTTGGATTTGGACTGCTTCACCTAGCAGTCTTCCTGGACAATTCCAAGATTTGCTTTGGTAAGTAAAGTAGTCTGGGGATATTTCACAATAGGCAGTTTGTGGACAACAAACATGATTTTGAGTTTCCCAGCATAAATGTGAGTGTTTCTATTTCACTTAGACTTGTAATCTGTGGTCACTCCTGGCTTCATCTCATTTCCTTGACTGACCCAACTGCAGTGCCAGGACATCATCAGGGGTCAATCTCAGTCCACATGTGAACATGACCTGTGTGTAAATGTGACAAGAAGGGAGTCTGGATCTCAGAATAGACCCGGATCCGTTTCTTGTCAGAAAATACAAGTTTAAAGAAACCACAGGGAGCCAAAGTAGCTGGTGATGGGTGTTACCTCACTGCTATTCAAAATTCCAGCTTTCCAGCTGATTCCTGTGTCTCTCAATATATTTGGGAGCTTATGTTTTTCTAGTAACCAGTAAATTACTGAAATACTTGTATAATACTTGTTTTATTATAAGTTCTGCTCATGAATAAATAAAAATAAATACTTCAAAATGTCACCAGTGTCACAAAAGCACTACAGTAAACAAAATGGAAATTGCCTATTTCGAAGTTTTATGAGTTTGCAAAGAAACATGGCTTCTGTGACAAGTTGTTATTGAGTCTGGAAAGTCAAATAGTCTTTTCCCAAATTTGAAAATAATAGATAAGACTGAAATCCCTACTAATTCAGAGAATTGATGCAAGGCTTTTGAGCACCTTTTCAGTTATGGAAGCATTATTATGAAAATAACATGATCTGCTTCTCTGTTTCCTCTCTACTACAAAGTGCTGTACAGTGGTGCTACTTCTACAGCAGTTAACTGGCGAGCTAAAACTCAGAGAAGTGAGGCCAGTGAGGCAAGTTAGTGTTCACGTGATATGTATGGGATTCCATGGCCCAAAACGCTTGCAAAATGCAAAAGAGGCATTTTGTGTATGTCCTTCCATCATAAAAACATTCAATGACAGAAAATTTGTGGGAGAGTTTCAGCTTTCTGAATTAGAGCAATTTCAACATCTCCACATTTTTTACACACAAGGCTGACCAAATGTTTGAATTAACAGTGAAAGAAAAGCACTGTAATAAAACAGTGGTTTTCCATTTTTCATTAACTCTCTCATTTATTTATTTATTTGATAGGAAATTCCCGTAAAATTTTACTCATAAAAGAAAAACTGTCTCAAGTACCTGGGCAAAATGGCATAATTAATATTGAGCTTGATAGTAAGGGTATTTGCCCAGGTTTTTGGAAGTAGCCCATGCAGAGAGTAGCCACTAATATCAGAGACAAATTTGAAAGAATTACTCTGCATAAGCAGCAAAATTTTGTATTGTGCTCATCCAAAGCAATAAGTAGATCTCTTAATTTATATCTTAGATAGATAGATAGATAGATAGATAGACAGATAGATAGATAGAAAAAGCAGATTTGCATAAACCATTTATCAAACAAAGCAAAATTCTTTAAATTAAATAATGTATTTAGAAATCTGTCTTTTCTGCATCTTCTCTTCTCTTAACACCAAGGTCATCACTTAGTATATTTTCTCCATTAACAAGTTCTGAACTTGTCTCCACTCTTTTAATTGACTTTGCAAATTTTACCTGTTTATGCACACAAACATCCCCTCCAAATAAGTTCCTCAGCATGAATGATTCATCCATCTCTGTCCTCCAGTAATAGAACTAATGACCAATATTGAAACTGCAGTACAATCCAAAATAACTCTTCTCACCCCTTTCACAAACAGTCTCAAGAGCAATAGCTAATTTCCAGTTTTCTCAACTTAATTAAATTCTCATCAGTTCTCATGCTGTACCACAAACTCTCCCAAGCTACAGGAGTCAGGAAAAGGCATCATTCAAGGCTGAGTCTGAGTCAGTAGGGCATGGTAATCAGGCGTGAGACTTTGTGAGAAAAAACAGAAAACTACAAAAGGTGATAGACTGACTTTACGCAGCCTTGTAAAGGTGAGAGTTCATGTAAGCTTAATTGTTCAAATTGACAGCATTGTCTGCAGTGCTGCATCTGACATTGCTGGTGTGACTGGTGTTGACAGTGTGACTGGGGTTGAAATGCTTCCAGCTGTTCTTAGAAATGCACTTCTGCAGAACTGTAGAGATTTTCCTCCTACTGGATGATTGTGTCCTGTTTTAAATTCACTCAAAAGCAGAAGTTTTCCAACAAATATTTATTCCTCTGCAGGAACTTCCCAAGTTTCTTGAAGACCTTGCTTCAACGGATGCTGATCTGCCTTGGAACAGGTCTAAGAATCGTTTCCCAAACATAAAGCCATGTATGTGTGCTTACTGCCCCACTCCTCCATTTGACTCTTTACTTTCAATAATGTAACAGATATTTGGAATGCGAGTGTATTTTTGTTTGATCTGTCTTTGAAATAGCAGTACAATCATGTCCACATTATGAAATAATTTTCTGTCAAGTAATCTGTCTTTACTTTGTGGATTTTTTTAAAGACAGTTTTATTTGCAAGCAGCTTTTAACTTGCTCTCACAAGCTTTAATATGCAGGTGCAAGAAACTGTAGCCTCAATAGTTTCTTGGCTTTGTAATTCAAGCCATGTAGCAAACTCTTTAACATTCTTCCTTATTGGTTTTTTTCCCCTTTAGTAAGAAGTAAATTTTTAAACTTATAAAATGCACATGTTTGTGCATTCAGCTACCTCAGGAGTCTGGATATGCTTTCTAATGAATGTGTACATGTGCCACAAAAGTCCCACAGAAGATCACAGTGACTGTATGATAACTTATAAGCCCAGGCTAGATATTATCACAGGAGACAGGAGTCTGTCTCTCTATACTCAACACTGCTTCATTTTTCAGTTAATAAGACAAGAAATGTCATTATTATTTTAGGCATTAGCTGTGATGTGAGATGGAGTGCATGGCATTCCTTGGTTAATAATGCTACATTCTGTGCTATTAACTTTTTAGAGCAGCTGTTCCTGCTATCTACTGCCATGTTCAAGACATACTCTAAGTTGCAGTCACTAAAGATTTATATTCATGACACACAATAAAATATAAAGAGATACTTTTTATAAATATTTGACTTTGTATTCTAATGTTCTTTACTAAGCTGAAGACCAAACACCAAAATTCTGGTGTTACATATATGGCATGTTTCTTGGATTTTGTGATTTCTGTGTGCATACAGTAGACCAAATCAGAAATCCTCCCCATTTTTTGTTTTTTCAGTAATGACTTAACCTTATGTAAAAAAAAGTAAAACTATGGAAAAGTGCCAGAATCTGTCTCAGTGACCTGGGCAGCAAGCATTTGGAAAAAACCATCTGATCAGGTCAGATCCCTGACCCTGCTCTCTGATTCACACAGAAGTTGTGTGTGCTAGAACAGCATGGCTTGAAGTACACAGGCTCCTTTTAGAAAATCCTCCCATACATACATCAGATTGGAAGTTTTGGTTCATTCACCATTTAAACTAAAAATTATTATTATATACAACATGTCTGGAATATTGAAGAAATGTTCCAGTAATGGAAGAAGGTTAAATTACCTTTGTAATTAAGTTTCTACTCTGTCAAATACTGTTAGATTAGCAATAATAACAGTATTTTTGATTTTTTAGTACTCCAGGAATATTTTTTACATGTTTTCTGTTTTTTACATGTTTTACATTTTTTACATCTTTTAGTTAATTAGACTTTACTCCCATGATAGATAATAACAACCGAGTAAAGCTGATGCCTGATGCTGGTATTCCTGGATCTGACTACATTAATGCCAGCTATGTGTCTGTAAGTAGAAAGCCTCTCACATTTTTACTGTATCTGTTTTCTGGTAGAAGAGTAAAAAGATAACTTAAAATAAAAACAGGATTTTAATTTTTTGTTCATTCATTACAGCCACTGTTGCCATGACATTCTTCAAGTGACCCCTGTGGCACTAAAGATGACAAGTTAAAAATACACATATCTCATTTTCATTTCTAAGCAATGATTTCCAAAACTGTGCCCAGAAATTGCTTTTTATAAATAATATCATACCATTATGATAAAAGACAGTAGTGGAACTCCCACAAAGGTCAATTGTTTAAATAGGTGTTATTTGGTCTCTTTATTCAAGAATTAAAGTTGTATATGACTTGGACAATGCAAAGATACTGAACTGAAAACTTGAACAGAAATGGCTAACAGTTTTGGCATACTCCTTATTATTTTGTGAATGTTATGATGGAGGAAAATGAACGTAGGCATCTTGAAGAAGAAAGTAATGATGTATTTTTCATCCTCATCTTTCTTCCCAGACTTTCCCATTTTCTTATTGTGTGCTTAGTAAATTCTTCACCTATAATTTTATCTCAGTTTTTTCCAGCTGAAGCTCAAAGTGTGAATTATAGTTATGCATTTAATCTCTTCTAGCAGTGGCTGGTGATCTCACATGAGGTCAAGACTTGATTTACATTAAATACTTTTCAAACACATAACAAGACATGCAGACTGTAGTAAAAACAGATGACACAAAGGAAAGTAGATATAGTTATTTCCAGGTAACTAAAAGACATCACAGAGAATAAGCACTATAGCTTCCTTTCTCATTAGCAAGTGGTATGTTCTGAGAGTTAGCAGATAGGAAGAACGATGCCACTTGATGATGGGACTGTACACAGAATGACTGAGAAGAAGAGCAGGCAGCTTGGAGCAGGGTCTAGTCTTCACCCTTCCTGTCACTGACAGACCAAGTCTTAGGCAGGGAACACTAACAACAACTTCCAAAAGCTGCAGCAAAAGCCAGATGCAAAGTGTTCCCTGCTGAGATTTTGCTTGTCTGCATACATTTTGGATGACCATTCATCTGTGAAAAGACTTTTCCACTGTTAATGGTTTCTTAAGGCTGAAGTTTTGCCCTTTATATGCCCTCACTTCCCATATTTGTAGATGTATAAATATAAAAATGCATATAGCTGTAATCATGCAATATATGTGTGCATTTACATACCTGATTACCTAGGTCTGTTTACATATGCACACTTGTAAAGAGAGGAAAAGAGAAGTCTTGTATGCAGTTTTAACACATCGTTACTCTGCTGCTACTTTTACTTTCATTGGTTAAATGAAGTCAATAACTGAGCTGTGAGCTTTGCATCCCTGAATTATAGTTTCTCACCTCATTCTTAAACTAAGGAGGATTAACATAGTTTCCCACTGCCACCTGTTCTTTATATTATAGATGGAGTAAGTAACAGGCAGCTGTGAATTATAGGGCTATAATTCCAACAAGAAGCTTTGGTGGTGCTATAAACCACTGTGTCAGTTGTTCTGAGCAATAAGGAGAATTCTGTGATATTATAAACAGCTAGTGCTACAGCATAAATGTATTGCTGTTATTGCCATTGTTGTTATTTTAGACTTTCTGTAGTACATAGTAGTTCCTGTAAGGTACACTTCTTTTCCATGAGGAACCAGATGCATGTGAAACCATGCACTCACAGCATCTGTAGTTTTTTTCAATAACTTCCTTCTTCCCAAGTTTTACACCAATTTACAAATTAACCAAAGAGCAGAAGCCAACACTAAAATAAAAGTCCACACCTTCTGTAGGTTTCTTGAAGACCTTTTATCAGAGATAATTTATTTGAGCTTTAGCCCTAAGTTACAGCAGATCCCAGACGATCACCAAAAAACAAGGTCATTAGTGGATGTATGACTTATACTGGCTCTCAGACTGTTTCACTGGGCCCACTGCTCCTTAGCACTATTTAATTCTACTTTGTTGGCCACCTCTTGACTTAGTTCTTGGTGGCCTCTGGCTGGATCTGCAGTAAGACTAATATGAAGTCTTAGATACTTTTAAATGGGAATTGATGACCTGATGTCCCTGTAATTTCTCTGCTAAATGCATTTTTATTACCATGGCACTTCCCATACTTTAGTAGAGTATTGGTTTGTGACGGGACTACAAAAAAAAATGCCCTTTCTGCCTTAGATTTCCAAGGCAGTCTGCCATGCAGTGATTGTCCAGGCATATGCCAATTCACTTAGTATGTCTGACAAGGTTTTAGCCTTAGGCATGGCACATACAGGCACAGCTATGAGTCACATGCAAACCCTTTTGTTTCCTTGCCAAAAATTATGTATTAAATATTTTCTCTTTCTTAGGGCTATTTATGTCCAAACGAGTTTATTGCAACACAGGGACCATTACCAGGAACAGTGGGTGATTTCTGGAGAATGGTGTGGGAGACCAGAGCTAAAACACTTGTGATGCTCACACAGTGTTTTGAAAAAGGACGTGTAAGTTTCCAGTGAACCAATTAAAAGCATTTGATATTAATGGAAATTCTTATGTAGTTTCTGTGAAGATTATAACATGATAATAGTTAATTAATTAGAAATCATCTCCCTGCAGGTAAGATGTCATCAGTACTGGCCAGAAGATAATAAACCAGTGACTGTGTTTGGGGATATAGTGATTACTAAACTGATGGAAGATATTCAAATAGACTGGACCATCAGAGATCTAAAAATTGAAAGGGTAAGCCAGAACTGGAGTAAATTGAAAAAATTCATCCAACACCCCAGAGAACATCAGATGTGCTCTATCCCACCCAACTACTCTCTCAATAAAGTTCAGTGCATATGCATTGTACTGCCTGTTTGTCCTGCATTTTGTTTTCAGGCATGTTTTATTTCCCAAGAATTTTTGTCACACAGAGCTCAGGTATTTGTGCATCATGTTATGAAGAGCCTATTAAGGTTACCAATCCTCTGGTCTGGTAGGAGGTGAAGTTTCTACTTGAACACCTCAGTGTCTGTTCTAGAAAGGAATAATCCTAACCATTCTTGGATCAGACAAATCCCTTTGAATGTACCCCTCTCAGATTAAAGGGCAAGATTCTCTGGTGCAGCTGTTTTGCATTGTACCACCAGCCATTGGCCTCCACCCCCAGGAGATTCACCCAATATAAATGAGAATCATCAGCATTACGCCCACTCATTGTCCTGGGTAGGAAGAGTAGGGGTACAGCAGACATCTTCACCTTTGTCATGAGCCACAACTGTGCTTTGGAAAAACTATAACCCAGCATTAAGTCAAACAGCAGGTGGGCTCAAAAATCAATCTGGGATAAAGATGCCAAATTAGGTCAGCCTTCTTTTGCACTCCCAGCTTTGGTCTGTGTTGTGTGCAGTGCAGCCATGCCCTAGGACCTGACCTTGGCTGTCCTAATGCAGGCACTACTCTGCTGTGGCATGTGAATGTGACAAAGGGCCCCCAGCAGGTAGGGGCTTGTCTCAGCAGTCACTCCATAAGGATATGCTGTGCACATGGTGCAGAGAAACTGAACATTTAAAAATGATTGAGAGAAGATAGACCGTTTTTTCAGCTAAAAATAGTACTTAGAGAAAAAAGACTGGAAAAAGGACTACTTAGAATAAAAATGAATGCCAGCAAAATGCAAAGTCACTTGTGTTAATTAGGGTGAGGCTGAAAAGAAGATAATCTGAATTGACTGGGTGATCCATTTACTGTAGCTGAACTACTCTGCACAAAGAGCTATGCCCTTTATAAGCATGTCATTAAATGTGCTGCATTGCTGGTTTTAAGGCTGTGTCCATTCATAAGTGGGTGGAGGCTTAATGATCTTCCAGTGAAGGTGAAGCCAATAACTCAAAATTATTGCCATTGTGCATGCAAAGTAATTTCACTTTCGTTTTTATGCTGATTTTAAAAAATAGTACAACTACAAAGTAGTTGCTATACATAATTGTTCACAGTTGTCAATATTTCTTCAATAGGATAGAAGCAAGTGATTGGTTCAAAAGAAATTTTAAAAAATAGGAACTGGCTCATTACATATGTGATTAAACTGTGGTAATCTTTGCTGCAGGATATTGTGAATACTAAAATTTACGATATTCAAAAAATCTGCATAAATTAATAGAAGAAAATACTGAAAAGTGCTATTAAATTTCAATTTACTGACCGAGGCAGTTCAAAAGTCACCAACTATTAAGAATGAAATGGATATTCTGGGGAACTACAGATGCACTGTTGTCATGTTTTATAATGTTCCCTAACATTTTTTCTTGACCACTGTTGGAAGCAGCATATTGATCTAGACAGGCCTTTGGCATGATTCTGTTCTTTCATATTTACACCCTTTAAAAGTAATCTAGGTATCAGATCGTAGCCTCTTTTTTGAGGTTATTGTTGCTGCTGCTCTGATTGAGAGAGCATGAAAGAAAATATGACTGTGTTTACCAGTGTATGTGTGTTTGCCTTTAGCACATTGGATCAGTCTTGGAGTGGTTGCTTTTTCCTGAACAAATTTGTCATCCCAGCTCACTAAACTTCTAAATCAGCCATAGAAAATTCAACCTGAAATCTACAAATTACACATATAATGACTAACGTCAAATGAAGAGTGACTACTGTAGTCACTAATGCTTCCTGAAAGATGAAATTGATGCCATCCCTCAAAAAATCTGCCAGAAGTTCTGTGCACAACAAATTATCCCTTCATGCCAGTAATTTTATAATTAGTATGCTATTATAACATTATTTTTCACATGAAATTACTGAGAAGGTTACACATATCTGACTGAAGCTTCTGTAGCATTTCTCCTGTAAATAGTGCATTATTTTGTATTTTTCAGCATGGAGACTGCATGATGGTGCGGCAGTGTAACTTTACTTCTTGGCCAGAACATGGAGTCCCTGAAACTACTGCCCCAATTATCCATTTTGTGAAACTCATCCGTGCAAGCCGAGCACATGATAGCACACCAATGGTGGTTCACTGCAGGTAAGCATCAACACCAAATCATCTTTTGGTAGCTTAGAATTTCAAGTGCATAATAATGCACAGGGAAATTTCCAGAAGAACATCCATGAAGGGTGAGTGCACAGATGTGGTTCCAGTATGGACAGCAGTGAAGGTTTCTCTAGCAGTCCTTCTTATTCCTTTTTCTAGAAAGTAAAATTTCTTTTTCCATTTATGGAAATCCATTGAGGTGATGTCAAGGTAATAATTGCTCCAACAATCACTATAAAGTACTGCTGGATTTATCTACATTTTCCTCCTTAATCATAAGAGGAATAGCAAATGAAATGTATTGGTTTAAATTGCTTCTATTATAATTAGAGCTCTCCTTAAGAAGCAAGTATTTAAAATATATTTTAAATGTACATGTCACATATCATAAAGAAGAAAGAGTTTGGAAGCCACAGAGAATGATAAACAGGAATAAGGGCTTTCATAGGCCAGATTTCAAACGTGGATGCCTGTAAACATCTAAAACCTATATTTAGGCTCTGGTTGTTCAGCTGTTATCACTGATTTCATTAATACCATTAAACTTCTGTTTCAAAGAGTGAGTGTGTGTGTGGGGGCTAAATCTTAAGGAAAGTGATGAGTGTGTGTGCATTTTTTGTGCAGGGCAGTGTTCCCACTGAATGAGTGGGCACGCTCCATAAAGGGGATCTGAATTCATGGATCTGCTACTGAGTCTTTGCCTCATTCTCTTGTGGTGTGAGTCTGGAAACAAGTGCAAGGAAAATATGGCTTTAATGCTACAAATCTTTTCCCTAACCACTTTATTGTGCATGGGAGTTCTTTTTATTTGTCCTCAGTATCTTATGGATGCCACCCACAAGGGTGATAAAGCCTTCTTTATTAAATATTTTTGTCTTTGACAAGCATTTTCCTCTACTGCAAGGGCCAGAGAGACTATAACAGGAGGCAACAACACAGTCTTCATGTTTTCAGGTGGGGATGCTCTGCAAGGTGCCCTATTCTCATTTCAGAATGAGAATATCAGGCAGGGGCCTGATACTCCACCCATGCTCAAATTCCTGATGGTCATTAAGCATTACTGTGTATTCTCATATCCAGAAAACTCATTCATTACTTTTTTTTGCTCATTACGTATTGGAAGTTTAAGTGTTCTGCTATATATCTCTTGATTATCTTCAGTGATGTACCCTGAATTTATTACACCAATTGCAGAGAAGTCTGATAGTAATTTAGATTATTATCCTATTCATTATAATACCTTAAAATAAAACACTACTATCAGCATGTGTTGCATACTCATCCTCCTTTTTAAAATATTTTCTTTTAAATTTTTTGCTAGATACCATGTTGTTTTGTCTCAGATAGCAAAAGTATCACAGAATGTTGGTGTGGTTTAACAAAATCCTGTGATTTTTTTTCCTCTCAATTAGCTCTAGAAAACTCACAGAAAAGCTATAGGATCTTTCTTTCCACTCAAACAGGTTTGGGTAATATGAACATATAAATGAGTAATATCTCATCTGTCTGATGAGAGTGAGAAGTCAAAAATTTTAAAAATGTGAAATCAAAATTAATAGAAGTCTCAAATCCAGATTTCACTAGATCCTATTTAGCAAGGAAATCACAAAATGTAAATACAGAAAAAAAGATTTAGGGTTTTTTAAGGTTTTCATGGTAAACAATTTATCCAGAATATACTAAGAAAATGTTGAAAGCATTAATGTAAAAGCTTCATTTTATCTTGTTTATCATGCCTGCAGTGCTGGTGTTGGAAGAACAGGTGTTTATATTGCACTTGACCATTTAACCCAACATATAAATGACCATGATTTTGTGGATATCTATGGACTTGTAGCTGAGCTCAGAAGTGAAAGAATGTGTATGGTACAGAATCTGGTAAGATTTATCTATTCTATTTTCCTGTTGTTGAAAGATTAGTCATCTCTTCATCTGATCTATAACAATCAGCTGTGTAATACATTTTCTACCAAATCTTGCTTTTAGGTATTTCAAGTATTATGGAAATATATTGTCTGTATCCACCTAAGTATACTTAGCCAGCAAAGTCTTAACAAGTGCTGAAAAGAATGCTATTTATTTTTAAACCTAAATAATAATTTCTCAGTCCCTAATAAATTTAATTTCAAGTTTTGGATGAGAACAATTGTTAAATTAAAAATGGATTTGCTCATTCACATAAGTTACTTTATTTACTTCTGAAGTGTATTTTTTTTTGTGTCTGCACATGTGGTATAGTCCACCAAACTTTAAAATACTCATTTACCTTTGAACTCATTCTTGATTCCTTGATTCTTTTTCAATTGCATCAAATAAAATAGCACATATGGATAAGTACAGATTTCAAACTGTTCAAAATCGATGGTGGGTCTTGGGTCTAAAAGCCCAAAACTTATTTTGCAGACTTATTTTGTATGGATAAAAGTCAGTGATGACCTGCTGGTGAGGGAGAATTCCTTCTGCTGTATCTGGAATTCTGAGTATACATATAGGAATAATAGAAGAATTTAAAGCTGATCCTAAATGCTCAGTGGAACAGAAATCAGCTTTATTCGGCTAAGGCTTCTGGCATAAGTCTCCTGCATGCCAGATCTAACCCAGGGCAGCCTGAAGTCTTTGAGTCCACAGCATGACTTACCAGCTTCTCAGTATGGACGAGCAATTTCAGGATGAACTTCCACATGAGTGATGGATTTAAACTGATTTCAATGTAAGGAGATTTGCTGCATTGGGAATGCAATTCTGCTATTCCATATCACATCAGAATATGTAAAAGGAGTGTGTCAGAATATACCAAGCAGTTAACCCCTCCTCAGAAGATTTTGTGGGACCTTCTGGTGATATTCTGACATCATGTGTCTTGTAAGGTGCAGTATGATTCTAATTTGCTCTAAATTTTTCCTTTTGAAGTCTTGATGCAGCTAAAAAACAGTACTTTCTTGTGATGATGAATTCTGGGAATACTTTTTAGTTCTTTTTTACACTTTGGACTAAAGTAGAATCATCTAAAAATAAATCAAAGGCTGGAAGACAATTTCATAGGAGCACTTCCAAAATAAAATCATAAAACAGTGATACATTCAACAATATCAACGTATGTTTTTAAAATGGGCATCATTTTTGTCTATCTCATCATTTGAATATTTTGGCAGGGGCTTGGAAAAGGTGTGCCAAAATGCAATACAAGATGATAGTGTCAGAGTTCAGATTTCCTAACCAACCAAGTATCCATCTGTATGCTAGCTGCAAAATTCTGAGATAACCTGTTCTATGTCCAGGGCATTTCTAGCTCACATTTGCAGGACTACAAAAGTCAGATCAGCAACAAAACTTGCCCAAAAGGAATCAATCTTGTAAGCTTTTATGGTGGATTCAAAAGTCAGGCTGTTCTGAGAGCTCTGTTATAAAACACAGTCAAATTGCCTATTAATCAGATTTTATGCGATCAACACAGAAGATATCAAAGAGAGGAGCAGTTCCTTCCAGAAATCAGTATAGAAATCCTTCAGTCAAACTGTCTGTAAGATCTATGAGTAAAATAAATAAAAGCTGATTGCTCTCAGACCTGCATTTTGCTTGTTTATAGCTTCAAAATAATGTTTCTTTTGCAAACAGAGTCTATTTCCATAGCCAATGGATGAGAATAGTTAAGATTGTCTGGGAAGATAACTGGGAAAATAACTAGTTACACATAAATTGCCCAAAAAGCCTGCTTCATTCCCTGGCAAACCCAGAAAGATTTTCATTTCTATATCATCATAAGTAGCTGTATGAGTGAAAGCGATTACAGAGCTTTCAGAGTCTGAAATGGAATAACCAACCTAAACTCCACTGAAACTTAAGACCTTCTAGAAATCTGTATTTGTCCAGCAGACTCATTAAAGTTTATCTTCTTGTCAAGTACAAGGACTGGTTTGAAGTAATGCCATGCTATTGTTTCAGTAACAAAGTTACTGAAAATTGTAATGGTGCTGTGTGCTTCAGGGGCCTGTGAAAAGCTGTTTTAATTACCCACAGTTCTGGGGCTGTGACTGTAAAACTTATCCACGTAAACAAATTTCTCTCATACATCTGAGACGCTTGAATTGCAAACTGATGTCAATTCTGAAACAAAATAACAATTATTGAGACAAAAAATTACATAAATATTTTTACCTGTGCAAAAGTCAAGAGTAAGAGTGTGATTTTGGTGCAGATTTTAGTGCCAAATCCATCTCAGCAAGGTCCTGGGCAACATGTTTTAGATGACCCAGCTCAAGCAGTATGTGGTTGCACCAAGTGGTCTCAAGAGGTCTCTTCCAATCTGAACGCACCTGGTTTATTTTCTGCATCTACCTATATAATACTTCTCCTATGTGAATATATGCTTAGTCCATTATTTTATTTTCATCTATTTTCATTCCTTTATCGCTCTTACATTGCCTTATTTTTTTTCCTCTTTTCAGACTTTATGTCATTGGAAGTGTCAAATTAACTTTAGTTGCCCTCTCTTTGTGCTATCATCTGTTAAAAATGAGGTTACTGCTCCAGAAATATCACTTTAAATACCAGGTTGATTTGTTCCTAGCACTGGGGCATGCTCCTAGAATATATAGGTTTAGATTTACTTGAACTTCTGCATTTGAGTGCACCCTGCTGGTTTTCTCTGTGGAAGAAAGAGGAAATTTTTCTTATGTAGATGTTACATTCGTGTTGTTCAGTTTCTTCAGTCTGCATCTCGTGGCAAAATGTCTTTTCATAGAACAAACATTCACAGGAAATTGTGGAGTAGCCTATTAGTCTCAGTTATGACTAGTCTCATTTCCTATATCTTACTGTTAATAAGGATTAATATGTTTTGAGAAATTTAAAGCATTATGTTTCATAATAATTGAAATCAGATCAGGCATATATGATATGGTTACAAAAGTACTGAGATTCCTGAGTTAGACTGCAGGTACTTTGAGATTTTCTAGGTATTATGGAAAAAGTAAAAAGGTTTTTTGGTATTACAAGTATATTTTTCTTCTAATAAGCATGTTTAAATTCACATCTTACAGGCACAGTATATATTTTTGCATCAATGTGTATTGGATCTGTTGACAACTAAGGGAAGTAGTCAGCCCTTATGTTTTGTAAATTATTCAGCACTGCAAAAGATGGACTCTCTGGATGCCATGGAAGGTAAGAAGACACAGGCTGTGTCAAATTATTTTTTCATAGCAGCTGCAATGACTTCTCCAGGCTAAGAAGCAGAAAATAAATCCTTTGACATGCATTTTTGCTTCAAAAGTATAAATATCTATCCTTTGCTGCTCTTTATTCCCCCTCACAGTAATAGCCATTGCTCAAGCTTTCCCCACTTTTTTCCATGCAAGGTCTTTTAAATTCAGTGAAAAACAGATATCCGCCATTGGTTACTATTTGTTTACAAGGTAGGTTAATGAAATCTATCTGTTTCTTCTGCAGGTGATGTGGAGCTTGAATGGGAAGAAACGACCATGTAAATACTAGGAGTAAATATTACAGAAAAGGAGATTTTAAAAATCAAAGTCATATTTTTCTAAGCACAGGGGCCAAAGCGAATCCCCCTCTTTTGCTGATTAAAGGAAATACAGATGATTGAGACATCTTTTCTTCTATCAATGTGCCTTCATAAATAATTAAAAGTATTTTATTCAAAACACCAATTAATAATGGTTTAAAGTACTTTTGCACAGACTGCACTCCTGGTGTTGTATAAATAGTGCATTCAGTATGTATTAAAATATAAAGTGTATTTGAACACATACCTTTTTTCCAAACTATCTTTGTAAAAGAAAAATGAGCCAAATAGGATGTAAAAAATTCATATTTGCATTGAACCTATTTTGGAGTGAATTTGCTGTGTTCTGTGTGTTTTGGATTTAAGTAAAAACTACCATTTCTTTACTCATTCTTGGTAGATTGGCTTCAGTGTTGTCAGTCCTTGCAGATCAATTCCAAGACCATCACAATGATCTTCACCTAACTGTATGTTCTTGTGTTTTGAATATTTTTTTACAAGTGGTAGTTTGTCAGCTCATGATCTTGAACAGCTGAAGAGTCACCTTCTGACATGGGGAGGATTATTCAGCTTTTACACAGCACACAGTAGCTCTTCAGGGACACTTGGGGCTATTTAAGCAATTTTATAATCAGCAGGTTGGGTTTTTTTAAATATATAATGATGATTGCATATGTTCAGTGCAGAAAAAAAAAAGTGGTTTACATTCCTTCTACCTTTTCAAACAGATAAAACAAAGTAAAACTATAAATCTATTATCTGTTATAATGAATGTTAGATTAACTTATCTAATAGAATTTTTAGAATTCATTCACCTTTCTTGAACATAACGCTATTCAGTATTTTGAAAGGTTGCTCAAAATTTAATATCAATGTGTTTTATAACAAAGTTGTCAAGTAAAAAAGCTTTTGCACCTTCCTCACGTTTGGCAAATCCCTATAGACACTGAAAATAATGGGAGCTAACATCTAGAAAATAAAAGAAAACATCTTCTACTCCTTATGATGATGATGATGATTATGATGATGATTAGAAATAGATTTGAAACATGAATGAGAGAAGCAGGAAGCTTGTATCAGAGAAGAAAAACAAAAACTGGTAGAGTAGGAAGATTAGAGAGAAAATGAAACTATGTGCCCCGGTTTTACCAGGAAGTGACAGTGTTCAAATGATGTTACTGGGTGGAAGTGTCGATTGGTAAGTTTTTCATAGGTAAAGAAATGCATCATCATTCTGAATAACAACGAAGCTGTGACCTTAATCTGCGATGCAAAACAAAATAGCAAAGAGACTCCGAAACTGCCATCTTACATTGTGTTTAGACAGAAGAAACAAAGCTGTCTTGTTGAGGCATCAAGCTCAGGGAAGTCAGATACAACTGCTTAGAACCTTGAAATATGTATGTGAGGGGGTGTTCTTGTGTGTACGCACTCTGAACAGAATAATCAATGAACAAAACTTTCCATTTCCTCACTGTAGCTTCCAGACAGAAAATGCCATGCAGAAAGTAATGTGGTACTCTTTCAGAACTAAATGATGGTGGTTTTAGAAACTGGCAAGGATGGTACAGTGAAGACCCTTTGTAATTTCGCAGAAAGTGCCAAATATCTAAAACGGAAATCAAAAGACAGCCTTTAAGGAGGTAGAAGTGATCTACAGAGATATTTGGGCAGTCTGTCTTTTAGGAAGATCAGCGGTATTGTAAACATCACCTGTCAGGCTGAAAAGAAAACAATGCCTTTTAAAGCTTGATGGGGGAGAGAGAGGTGATGTCCACAGCTGTTCAAGTCTCTGGCAAAGCATTCGGTACAGCTCTAGTTTCATTTTGTTCCTATGAAACATGTGTTCTTCATTTATTATACAGTACTTTAAAGTATTCTGACAAATTGCTTATAGGGACTTACAGATGTTTTTCATGATTTGTGGTTGTACTTGGTAGCAGTACAGGGAGCACTGTGATAAATTGACATTATAAAGTCATAATCTTGTATAGTCCTGTATTCACAATGGTGGAATATCTGGAGGAAAAATCTAAGCCTTATGTGACTTAGAGATGAACTCCAGAAGTTCTAAACGTGCTTAAGTGTTTTCTGGTTTTTATAAAATACTTAACAGTGAAGATTCTATTTACTCCTTGAGGGGACCTGCCTATAGTTACACTGCAGGTTACACTGCATTCAGTAGTAAGAGGCTAGAAAATGTGACTCTTTTTTCTGTATGTGACTCTTTTTTCACGCACTTTACTGTTCAATTTAACATAAGCAATCTTGACACGTTTTGTATTGTCTCCAGGGTAAAAGACAATATTCAGCACAAACAGGCCACAACTCATAAGGTACACAGTCAGGGAAAGAAGTATCTCCAAGTACTGGCTTTCAGTACAAACACAGCAGTAGTTTGAACCTTCCTGTGCCTCTGCCAATGTTTAACACCTGTATATCTATATATCCAGAAATTCCTCCAGACCAGTTCAGTAATGAAGGAAGAACTCCCACATAGTCTCTTCTCTTCATCCCTCCTTCCCTTATGAAATTACACCTATGGTGATGCTACTGACAGCACTGCAGAGCTGGAGTCAAGCAGAATTTGTCCAATTGCTATTTTAAGAGTTTATTTATACATATGAAAGCGCACATAAATTCTTTTTTAATATCACCACTCAATTTTCTACTAATGCTTGGCACTACTAATATAGCAAGAGTGTACTCTGCCAAAATTAGAAATGCAATTAATAAAAATTGGAGAAAAATTCAGAACTTCTGCAGGATTATTAAAATTGTACTGAAATTAGGTCACACTGTATTAAATTATCTGGGAAATTTCTAGAGACTGATATATTTCCATACAGAAGAGAAGCAGTATTGATACATATATATATGTATGTATATATTTGTAGCCAGTTCTGCTGGACATTACTACTTACAGCCCCTTAAAAAATGGACTTATTCTGTTAACAAAGACAGCAGAATGTTAAGTTCATGTTGAATTTAAAGTACTTCTTATACTTTTAAAAGAGGTGATAAAAAATAATTGTGAGTTCAATTTGCAAGATATTTACTCTTTTTCCAGTAATTTTTCCCCAAAAATGCTAAACCAATTACTTATTTTAATTGTTTCTTCTCACAGATCCCTTATCATATAGGCCCTTTCTCAGATTCTACTATGTACATAAACCTGAAAATCAATGGCTTTTCACCAGTGAGTAGCAGTGTATGACACATTTCATAGATCCCACATCATCAGGCAGCTTGGAATGAAGTTGTGAGTCTGTATTTCAGTTGAAAGATAACATTTAGAAGGTTTCAGATATATTTGGATCATCTTTCTCTGCTTGTTGATTGGTGTAACCAGGGTGATCTTTTTGTAGGATGACAGCTGCACCCAGCTATCCACTGTAATCATGAATAAGCCATTCCAGTACTCTTTACAGTCAATACTGTGAGAGCTGGGGGAAGTTTTACAAGGATGTTCCCAAAATATTTTGGAGGAGATGGAGTTCTGAATGATATAAAAAGAATACTTGAATACAGGAAACCTAATATGCAGCTAAAGCTGTACCATTCACAGTTGCATTCCATGCAGCCTGCTGAGCAGGGGGTGTGTCCTAGAACCCACAGAACATATTTGGGAGAATAAAACACAGCCTTTGAGCTGAGTAATGCGTGGAGCAGGGGACTCTTGTCATCCATGCAGGAATGCACTTAGATAAGCTTTACCATAAAATGTTCCTGGTTTACTTGGAAAACACAAATGCAGGTAGCACCTATTATGACAGCTGGTAACGTCCTTTGTGATTCAACATAGTGCTAGGAACCAAAGGACTCTATTTCATCAATCCTTTCAGTAATCTTAAATATAGAAGCAAATATTTTGACACCAGAATTGTAGAACGTGAACAGACAGTATATAGCCAAGGAATATTTTCTTCCACTCGTGGAGGAACAAGCATGAAACCAATTAAACCTGTATGTCCCTCTCTTGCCCTCAGTCTGCTGTCTGCATGTGCTCACCAGTTGGGAATAATATTCAATCACAAAATAACATTAATTCACTTTTAATTTTATTCCTAAATTTGTAATCTCTTTCTCAGAATCCATCATAAAGCAGTTACAGAACTGTGCCTTTTCATGTAGCAGCCTTCTGTTTGGATTCACAATAGCTCCATTTAACTAATTTTCTTCTGGAGTTCTACTAATTCTCTGTCAGTATTACAGAGACAATACAGAGTGTTGCCTGAATCTGGGCTTGCACATCGTGCACAGAATTTTTTACTGAACTGCACTAACACAATGCTGCACTCCAGGCCTGACCTGAGGAGAGTGGCTGCCTGGCATGTAATCCTACTCCGTTTGAGAACAGGATAGTTATCTGACAATGCACTGTCCCATTCAATGAGTCCAGAAAATGGTCTCAAAGCTGTCTGACATTTGTGTGTAGGAGTTTAATCTGAACTTTTCTCTGCTAAGGATAAACAAGAAAATTCAGGTCGTTGTTGTCATTGTCAGCAGCCCATCTTTGCTGCTTAGGAAAGAAGCAAATCTCTTGTTTAACTGGTATTAATAGTACCTTTAACTTACAAAGGCTTACTGTCTTCTTCATGGCTTGCACTTAAAATGCACTTAAATTTTGACACATTTCTCTGCTTTATAGCTTTTTTTTTTCTTCTCTTTCAAAGTGGGAATTTGGAGATACGACTTCTAAATAGTTACAGGTTGTATTAGGAAAATAGTGAGCTGTCCTGATGAAACAGCCATTAGGAGGATTCTTTGATAAAAAATGTTCTACAATAATGGACAGATTATTTTAATTCCTAAAAAATACTCCTACACCCTATGCTATGGCCATTATTGTTAGAAAGCATATCTACTAAATATCCTGTACACCAAGAGTGTGACTGAATGCTCATGAAGGAAGATACATAAATCACTTCTTGATTTTCCCATTCATTTTGCCCTTCCATTTCCTCTTTTGCTATCCTGGCACTCCTAAGCAGGTTTTGGGGATATATCAAGTTGCTGGTTAATGATGATTTATGCATCAGCTACATTAATTCTGTCAAAATTTAATGAGACAAACATTGCCCTCCTGCATACTGGTGTGCCCTCTCTGAAATCAGAAGGGATCCCTGGCATCACTGCCAGTGCCAGCTGGCAGTCTGTGGAAGATGGTCCTCTGCTGATGTGGGAGAAAATCTATTCTTAGTTCAAAGTTTTCATAGACCATGCATGTCTGAAACAAATCACTTAATTTCTGTATAAAAAGTACCTGTCAAACCTTTTTCCCTAATACTTATGTGTCCTGTGTATTTGTATTTGAAAGCTCTGGGGGAAATCAATTTCTTCAAATTTTTACCACAACTAAGAGTACCATCAAAGTAATAAATTCTTTCTCCATCCCGAACCAAACAAATGGCCAGAAGATTGTCAAGAGTCACTATGGATGGCAGCACTGCAACACAGCTCATGCTTTGCTTAGCCTTCATCATCTCTTCAGTTCTCTTGTCTTAACAAGGAAGAATTTGTGGTAGGCAGTGGCTCTCTAGATGAAGGGCATGAGCTAAGAGAGATTTTGCATAGAACTAACTTCGTCTTTCTGGAAAGATTCCAAATGAGCATTTCTGGACTACAGCAGGTAGAGGTTACGCAAGGCATTTTCCTTCTTTTTCAGTCTTTCGGGAAAAATCTCCCAGCTTTGTGTCAAGAAAAATCACAGAATTTACAAGAATTAACTGAAGATCACTTTTTCTAACTTGTGATCATTTTTACAATGTATCCTATCCACACATCCTTTGTTATGTATGCATGCACAAGCAGATACTCAAGCTCTTGAAACTAAAAGCACATCCAGTCAAGTCAGGTGTGACTAGCGTTCTTTGTGACCATTAAGTCTTGAAATAATTGATTCTGATTTTAAAAATAAACTTGGGGCTGTCGTATTATCTGGTTCTCCAAAACCAGGACAAAAGTTCAGCAGCGTCTTCAAGTAGACTTTGTGAAACAAAATTTCTCCAACAGCTGAAAGAAGGAGAATGCTCCCATTGAGATAAAACTAACAAAAAAGTGTCAAAATGGACAGCTGGTGTCAATTCCAGAAGAATTGAAAACTTAGACATGAGTTTGAAAAAACCATGTTAATTGAGCCAATAGCTGTATGAAGAGAACCTTGTACTTAGCAAAAGTTCATTGAATGATGTGTCTGAAATACAATGTGTATTAAAATGCTTATAAGAAAAGAAAATTGTATTAATTAAATACAGAAATACTATATTCCATTGATATCCAGCATCATATGACATGTTTTGCTTTTTCCTAAGAGAGAAATTCCAAATAAAAGTCAGAGTTCAGTGTTTTGATGACCTTGGTTAAAAAGTTCATCTTTCAAAGATGTAAGTCCATGAGCAAGATTTTATGGTTTTATTTCTGAGAATACAAATCCAATTAAATGAGATTTTCTATTACTATTTCTATTTTAAAATATCTTTGTATCTATATGAGATATTTTCAATCACATTTAGGAAATCAATACAATATGATCTGCAGAAGAATTATATACAGTTCTTTCTGGAGAAGGAGTTCAAGAATAATTTTAGGCTTTGTATTTCATCAGAGGCTAGCCTTGTGCTGCACACAGGTTACACTCTATTGAAATAAAGCTCCATGCCAAAGACATAGCACATGACTGGCAGTGAGGGACTGCTGGCATTGCTGGGTAATCCAAACCCTGCCTTTGGGAGGAAGTGAGTCAGGGGAAGCTGTTGGGGCCAACAGCATCAGAATAGCCCAGGCACTCAGCCCAGTCATGCTCCACAATGAAGCAGTGAGCTCACAGGACAGCCAATGCAACCTCCTGCATACCAGCCTTTACAAATGAGTGCTCTTCTCCTCTCTGTGTACCAGAAACACTGCAGGCTCTTGGGCACAGGAAGTTTTCAGTATTCAGACCAGGTAGATTACAATCTGCTTCATATTCCATGAATTTGAAGGTCGAAAAGAAAGGTATTGAGAAAGGAGCAATGACATAAAATAGGAGTTGGGTTGTGTTAGAGAAATTCAAGGATATTTAAATGTTTCAATGCTTAACTATGGGGCAGAATCCTTAGCTGACAGGTAAATGCTCAAACTCAAAGCAACTTAAGAAAGGCATTCTCAGAAATTATGAGACAGGAAAAAACAAGGACTGATGATGTAGATAAAAATTGTTGTCTAACTCAACTGGAATTGTCAGTTGTGATTTCTCCTGCTGAAAAAAAATCCAGATGTAAACCTCTAGGCTTTTATTTAAAGTGCTCAAATAATACACTGATTTACTTTCATCCTCTTCTTAATTCAGAACAGGGAACTGTTTATCCTTGTTTATCACATCTCAGGGAATCATCACACTGGGGAATCACATAAGCATTATCTGTCTTGTCCCAGCAGTGCCATTTTCAAGAATATTCAGATATTCCTTCAGAAAGGGATGTACCCTGAGGGGGGGCAGGCTCCCACATGAAATGTAGAAGGCAGCTGTTCAAAACCTGAAGTCCAGTAATAAAAAAATTACAGGAGCCTGGCTGAGTCTTCTCCCTTCCTGCAAGAGCACTGATACCTTGACTGCTTTTTTCTTCTGCCTTTAACTCCTCAGTTATCCCAAACAAAGTAGAATTCTTCATAATAAAGAACAATCATAACATATTTCATAGAAAAATAGGGGGAAAAAGGAATCTCACTGTCCCATAGTCTGCATATTTTGCTTGAAGGCAGCATAATTTCTAGCAGAAGTTGATATTGCTGCTTCTCTGCAGCCAAGCTATCTGGGTTTTTCTTTCTATCAGAACACTGACATAAATCTGCCTTGTTATAAATAATTGCATCTATTTGTTTCTATCCACATAAACACCAGCATCAGTTTACTCTGTTCCTCTTTGCAGCAGTGTTTCCTGTTTGCTTGATCACTGCCAGCACTTTCCCTTGACTTTTCTATTCCCTTTATCACCACATTCATTCAACATTTACACAATGTTTCCAAGCACCATGTTCATCTTACAACCCACTGCAACTATCAGTTTCCTTCTTCTGTAGAGTTACCTCCTAGCTAGGTACCCAGATTTTATTTTTGCAGTGATCTGCCTCCCTGAAGTGTTCATTTGTGCCCTTATCCTCATCGAATTGAGGTCATGAACAATTTGAAATCTACACAAGTCTTCCAAAAATTGATAATTCAAGATGTTTCTGTGGTACCTGAAAACTTGAGGAGCATATTTTCAATTCCATCAGATGAGTTGTTAATAAAACCAAAGTTCCTAGAGCAGAACTCTCATTTAAGAATTCTGCTTTGACGAGTTTGTAAAGAGCTTGTAAAGAGTTTGTAAAGAGTTTGTAAAGAGTTGAATACTCATATTAGTTTCATTTTATAGTCTTCATTTTCATAATGTTCATTTGAGGATGTCATGTGAAAATGTAGAAAAAACCCGTCATTTAATACAAGTAAGTGTTTTCTGCTTATTCTCTTTTTATTCTGCTACATTTTTGCTCATTCCATAACACCTGTTATGGCAGGGCAAAAAACCAATTTGGGAAAGCTTGGTCTTGAAGATTTTTTAATAGGAATGTAACTACTCCATGTCGGCATTATTCACCCCTTTGTATTCTTACAGGGGCACAAAAACATTGTATAATTTTCCAGTATTTTCACAGAAACTGAAGTTGAACTCCTCATCTACAAGTCTCATTCCTTCTGTTTCTGCATTACATTTGCCCATCCATACTCCTCTGCAAGCTCACTCCTCCACCAGTAGTTCTCAAAGATACCAGAAAATGGCACTGAGATAATTTCAGGCAGTTCTCTAATAACACTGAGGGCAAAACAGTTTTAAGATGTAAGTTAATCTAATAATTTTTCCTCTTGGTTTTCCTGTCCTGTCTCCTACATTTGTTATTAGTACTAATAATTTAGTTAATCAGCTAGTTGTACTTAATTTTTTCATTGCATTTTGAATTGCCAGAGGCATTAAACACAGAATCATCTGTTAATGACTTTCTCTCTGTTCCCTTTGCTCTCTTGATATTGCAAACCTTAAAAGAAATTTCTTTTTAATTTTTATGAGTTTTAATATTGATTTCTTGATTTGTCCCTTACCTTTCTAATTCTGTCCTAAGATGTCTATGCAATCCTTTCTTTCCCAACCCTTTTTTTTTTTCCTGTGTTGTTTACAACCACTCTTCCTCAGTTTTATAACAGTATTAGAATAATTTAGGCTGGAAAGGACCTGTGGAGGTCATTTAACCCATGTCCAACTTCAAAGTTTGATCAGGTTACTCAGGGCCTTGGCATGTCAAGATGGCCATTTATTTTGTGGCTTCACTAAGAGGCAGTTTTGGTCTCACCGAGAATGACAAGTCCCAAAGTGCCACATTAAATTCCCCTGGCTAAGTTGTGCTTGAGGTTCAATCTAGAAAGTGTGCTCTGAATCCATCTGTTCTAGGTCCTGTCAATATGTCAGCACATGAAAAATAACTTCTCTGCCGAGCCAACAGTGAGGGATTTCTGCATACATCCAGAAGGTCATATTTAGATACCTCTGGAAATTTACTGACGAAAAATGCGGCACATACACCTTCCCAGACATCTCTAAAGTCTTACAGCAAGGCCTGAAGGTACATGTGAATTTAGGCACTAAAATTAGGGCACAAGCACATAAATCCCATGTGGAATAAGGCCCTTGATGGCATTAGTGCTAAGTGTCACGTGCTAACCTCTGCACACTCTCAGGTCTCTTGGCAGCCCTGGCACCTTTCTCATGGTTAGTCCAAGAAGGATTATCTGTCTTGCTTTCCCTTGGCTGGCTTGTCCTTTGGGACTTGATCCTGCAAGCCCGATCAGATGTAAGTATTTGCAAAAAATATTTTGGGAGGTGAGACACTTTTGGGATGTTCAGAAAGGGATTAGATAAATTCATGGGCAACATGTCTGTAAACAGATACTGACAGAAGTAGTCAGGATGTACCCTGTAACACAGAAAGTTGGAAGAGTCACACTTCTCCATTAATTATTTCTGTAAGATCACTCTGTCCAAGAGCAAGTATGTGGATGATGGATATAGATTGTATGTGACTAGTGTGATGACTTACATTCTTCAAAGGAAGCCATTTGGTTCAGGTCAATAGTTGCTATCATGTATTAATTCTTATGGCAAAAAGGAATATATGGATGGCTGAGATTAATCCAATCTGTTCTCCCTAATAGTGCATTTCCTCAGGTACAACAGAGTTAAGATCATGAAGATCTGAACTAGGATGCCACTGTGCTGAACCAACCCTAGAACACTGGTCAAGAAATTATATGCAGGACAATAACTTGGCAAGTCTTATAATGCAATCTCTTTCAGAAATATCTGTTATGCATTTCTTGTCTTTACCATAGTTCAGCACAATTGTTTGTTGGGTTCTGCAGTGTGTCACTGACAGCTCAAATGAAAAAGCTGTTGGTATAACTTGGAGCCTTCAGATGAAAATAAATTCTGTTAACAGTTACTATGAAGTTGCAAATAAATCACAAAGAATTGACATTTCTGCCTCAGGTGTTTTTGATTAAAATAATCTCAAAGTATTTCAACCCAAAAGGTAGCACGAACAGAAAGCGATTTCCTTCCAAGAACCTGGTACAGTTGCTAGATCACGGCTTACTTAGAATTCTTGGGGCATTGGAAAAGTCACATCAAGAATTTGACTTTAGTCTCATTTACAGCTCTCTCTATGTGTCAGTATGAGTCACAGACATGACTGTTGTTCTGTGAATAACATGCATTCTTGAATGTGCTGTAACTAAGGTGACTGACTTTTTTCAGAAATAAAAATGCAGCTATAATTTCTTTTAGATAGCTCATGTTGGTCAGGAAAAAGAGAATTATTTGGTCACATCAGGTGGTTTCTCTACTGATTGTAAAATTCTTGCCTGCCTTTCAGTTCAGGGACTTTGTGTGCACATATTTATCTTCTCTCAGAGAACACCATGTCTTAAGAAAGTGACATGGTTTTTTCTAGTCTCGTATTTTCTCCTCTTACTTCAGATACATGACTTCACAAACAGCTTAGAAATTCCAAAAAGATACTAAGCAAGATCACTGTTAACTAAATCAGGACATAAATACAGCACTGACCAGCTGGAATTCTGGAAAATAGTTTATGTGAAGTGTCACAAAATTCTTGGGACCATGGAAATATCAAATTTGAGATGCTTGACTGAGAAAGCTCCACAATGAGAGGTGATAATCCAAGCCTCTGCAGATTCTTTATTATTTATAAACTGTTGCTGCTGCCTTTGTAAAATCAACTTCAGCAAAGACACATCCTCAACCTGGAAAGACAGCTAAATATCAGCATCCATGAGGCACTGATGCTGCTTGAGTGTGCTCACACACTACTTTTCAGCCAGTAAAATGAATAACACAGTTTGTAAAGATGGTGTCAATTGTCTGATCATTTAATAACTCCTAATTCCATGAAATACTCAGGCCTAGCATCAGGTGGATCAAGACTGTATATATATGTATTTATAGAAAGACTTTCTGTAACTCGACATGACTTTTGGATCCAAATGGAGCAAATCGTAGTGATTCAGAACCTTCAGAGGCCTCTCTTCTCTAAAAGAAATTTCAGTTAATTAACTATTTATTAATTCATTGGCAATCTTTCTTGGTAATTCTTCATTAATGACGTTGAAACCTTGCTGATGCTGATTTCTAATTCTCTTGTACTAATGAAAAGTGATTTCCTTGGAAAAAACTGTAGAAAAGTGTCTCTAAGGCTTCTCATAATGTCAGTTTATTTACCACAATGTCCTTAAGGGTTAGTATATTGTACAGGATGGATTTTGCATCTTGAAAGTTGATAAAAGATTGAATCTTCAGGTTCATCTGCACCAGAGACAGCATATTCTTACTCATGTTATTGCTAATGATCATTTTTGTACATGTTTCGGAACCTTTATATTCTTCACTGTGTCTCTTCCAAATATGGCAGTTTGTTTATCCTGTTGTTAAAAACTTGTGTGATTCTTGCAGATGAGAGCTATTGTAGGTGATTCTTTTTCATACTGTTGATTGGGCTCAACTGACCTTGTAGGAGCAGCACTAAGAATCTTTACATTGATTTTAAATAGCATTGATGCTGTTCACCACAGCCAAAGCAGAAATTGGATAATTTTTTATTGCCCAGTGAATGCTAATTTGCTTAATTTTCAGTGTTTGCACCAACATCTTTTACAGTGATGGTCAAATTCCTGATTGTGGAGACCAGTTCGGTTTGATTACTTCTTTTTCTGCAGTAGTTTGCAGATGGTAATTCAGCCTTGTGTCTTTTATTTGATTCAGCTTGTCCTGATTCCTCAAAGCAACACATGGTTTACTGATGACAGCAATGTGAATGCAAAAATAAAGCAATCTGTGATTAACTGTGCCCTGCAGATTGCCTCTCTCTAGAAGAACAGCTCTCATTACCTCTTGCTCACCATTTAATTTGCAACTTGCTAATTAATATAGCTGCAAGTAACCTGTTCTGAAAGAAATGGGCTTTTTAGAAGTCCAAAGCACTCAGCAGCTCCCATTGAACAGAGCATGACTAGGCCACTATGTATGGACCTATTAAAATACAATTAATTTATTATTGGTCATGTGTAATTCATTTAGGAACTGCTAGTGCACAATAACTTGTACACATTCTATTGCTTTGTTATTATAGTAGTCAATAGTACTTCAAACTAATTACTGTAAAGCTTGCACTTCCAGGCAAACACTTCTGTGAGGCAGCTCTAATACATGAATGTTGTTCACAAATAATGACACTGCAGGTTGACAGATTCTGTCATAAGCCAGCTGGTTTACACTTCACAAAAAAATTTTTCTCACTGTTTTCTCTGAGCCTAAGCACAGATATAAGCTGTCAGTTACCAGTTTCAAAACACAGATCTAAGATTAATTTTTCAGGGGTTGTTTATCTAATCAGAATAGAGTGTGTTTCTTCTTCTAAACTTTTCCTCGGTGTTTAATTTTCAAATAATTTCCCCAAAAACCACAGTCAATACACTTTCTCTAAAAATCCACATGCTCACATCCATTCAGTTAAAGCCTGATTTTGGATGATTTTTTTGCAGGCCAAGAGGGCATCTGGCAATCTTTTAGTCTGTGCAGTTTCCCTGAAATGTTGATCAGAGTAGTCTGTTGAAGAATTAAATAAAAGTGGGTTTTTGGTATGCTTTTTTGAAATCTGATTAGAATGAGAAGGGTGAGACCCATTTTGTCATTTAGAATCTCTGAATACTATCCTGCTTTCATTCCTGTCTTTGTATGTGCCAGATGAATTGTATGGGGAAGGAAGAATATCAGCTCAGCCAAGGTTCTTTCCATAACTTGAGAAATGTCATGTTCTCTTTTAGGAGAGACTGTTAGACTGCTTTGGATTTTGGAACATCACCAGGGTGTTTTAACTTGGTGCAGAAGTGGTCATAAGAGACATTTACTTATTTCAAAAATCTCAAAAAATAAATTTGCAGATTTTCCTTTATGCCACATACCCATGTCACATTCAAGAAACCATGTTAAGACATCTAGATCCCAGTGTACTTTAAATAACATGTTTTTGAGACTTCAGGAATACAAAAGCAAGTGAAATCTTAGTATAATTTTAGTATATAAACATGCAGAAGTTATTAAGTGAAATTATGAGACATGAACAGAATACAGAGGCAAAGGAGTAGAGTACCAACTGCTGTATTTCTTGGAGTGGCAGATCACAGGTAACCAACCTTGTATATAAACATGTACCTTAAATGTCCCACACATGAATAACTGGGTGACCTTCACAGCCTAAAACAGTTTTGCAGCTGTGCAACAAGTTTCTGTAACAACAGGATACAGTATTCAAGGTCATTACTGCTATTTAATACAGTGCAAATTTCTTTCCAGATGACTTTATCTCAACAGCTTCTACTTTCCAAAAACAGCAGCTATTTTCTTTTTGAAAGAGATCATTCGACATAATAATTTCATGGTTTTGTGATGTGTGGTTTAAACAATCCCTATGTTATTGCTAAGGACCGAGTTTTCTGCATTCATTACCCTCAGTGCATCTCCACAGCTTCCACTTCCAAACCATGGTCATACCAGTGTTCCCTGAAGGTCCATGGCTCTGCAAAAATCCCTTGTGAGAGGCCCAGAACAGTAAGCTGTCGTTTTTCCACAGTCTGAGCAGCTAACTCTGTTTTTGTACATAGACAGTAGGGATGCGATCAGACTGTGCTGGATGCAGAAACTGGCTCTTCACATACACTTCTCTTCCTTTCACTTGCAGAATTATGGTCTGACTGTTGCCCTTTTGACTGAGATTAGGTTTAGATGTCACAGTCATCGTGTTCGGAAACAACATGGTGTGAAAATGCATTTTACGCTTCCAACAGTTTGCAGTGTAAACAGACAACTCAGCATACACTGTAAAAATAGCCTTTCACATAACTACAAAAAACATGATAACAACAAGTGATTGCACAACACATGGAGTTTCTTTTACTCATGCCACATTTCATGTGCCCCATGTTTTGTCTAATCACAAGTAGAAGACATCTGTCATTATTGCTCCCTTTCTTCCTGCAAGGAATCCCTGCCTGTGGATAGAACCATGGAAAATGCTTGTCCCAGCCAGCAGGAGTGCAATGGGCCTCCAGTTTCTGGTAGGTACTCCCTCCTCCCCAGGAAAACGTCTTGTAGTAAAATAAATGTGTTTGTGCAGTGGTGACTATTTGTCACTGTAGACCCTGACACAGGCATTAAAGCATCTGCCATTTAGAACTGTGTCTCATAACTGGCCAACCTGAGAGCTGCAATGAAACCCTATCTTGCCATATTGAACTGGAGAAGTCTGTTTAGTTAGCAAGGTTGCACCTCTCAGATACTAACAGGACTGTAACTGATATGAACACTAAAGTCCATATCCAATCAAAGGCAAACAGCAATAATTTGGAACAGCTATACAGTCAAGACCTCTGTGAAGAAGAATTTTTACAAAGTTGTCTTTTCCTGGTCCCTACCTTTCTGGCTCCCCAGTTCCAGAGCATATATTACACTTTCACGGCACTATTTATAAAACTCACATGTGAGGGATGGTTGCTACCATGGGTTTTTAAATTCTTTAAGGTGTCACATATTTATATATAAGCACTGGCATGTACAGTACACACACACTACCTCTAGTCAGTTCCTAAATCTCCAGTAAGAATGCACGTGACATTGTGGATGTGCAATAATACCAAATCCTTGGACAAGCAGAATTTGAATAGAGTCAAGTAAACAAAAAATTCTAGGTAAAAAAAAGTCAGATAAATCTAACAATATATATAAACTAAAATCAATAATTAAAGCTGGTCTGTGTTATTCCTATAGACCCCTGTGAAATTCATTCTAAGACAAGAAGAGATAATGAGATTCAGCTAAGTGCTGCTACATACCGCAAGCCATGAAGCTCCATATGCTTTATTCCAGTAGCAGAAATTATTACTATTATTATTACTTCTTTGCATGTCAGAAAGGTACTTTTGCTTAAATTTCCATAGGTCATTGTCAGCATAAAAAAAATGCTGGTCCCTTGTAGGGCCTCCACTGCCCAGACTTTGAAGAAGCACCATGGGAAATCGCTGATCTCTGTTTACCAAACATTTCTGTAATATGTTGTAGATTCAGGAATAGATACATGATTTTTACAGACTACCAATCTTTGGTGCACCAACTCCTCCCTTACACATCTGTCAGCCATTTCAAACATCCGACAAAGCAGATGCTTAAAATATCCTTCTGAAGGGAAAGAACAGATGAAGTTTCTAATCCTCCACTTGCAATCCGTGGCATAATATTCTATTTCAGCAGCAAATCACACTTCTCTAGCTGTTCCCTAAGAACTGCGACTACAAAGGTCAGCAGATCATATAGGTGAGCCAGGAGCAGATCTGTCAAACCTGGCAGTGCTGAAGACCCAGCATCCCTTTAATATTTCAGGATGCCTTCTCGTGAACAGAACCCAGATGACACAGCCTTGAGAGCACCCTGTAAGGAGTATGGAAAGTGCAGTAAGTCAGAGCTAGTCAGAGATTTCCTTGACAAAGGCACTCCTGACAGAGTGAAATGAGAATGTAAACACATCCTGGGTGAGTATCTGAGTGCACCTACTGACACATCATGAAGAATGACAGACAATTAACCCTGTAACAGCTTAGACTCCTGTCCTAATTATGTTACTACACAAGTTACAAGTGGCAACAAAACACGGGCAGTTAACACATATTTCTAGACAGGCCAGCTATCCTTACCTGAACAACCTACCAAACTTGGGTGAGAAGTCTGTGTGAACAGAGAACACTACAAGAGCAAGAACCTAGAGCTTCTCAGAAGCAGAGGTTTTCAGTACTCTAAGTGGTTGTCTGGAGACAGTAATGAGGAGAACATTTTTTCCATTGAGAAATCAGTGAAAAATGTCTATGAACAATGAACAATTTTATTTTCCTATGTTGTTTTTCCTGTGGGAAATGTTAGAAACAGCAATCAGTGGAAGACATAAATTTCAATGTTAGAGAGATTTTAGAATTACATTTAGAAGAATAAAAACTGTTTGAAATGACAAAGGCAGAAGAACAACATCCTTTATTAACAACAAAATATAATGAAAGTTCCTGCTAAAAAAGATGCTGTTGGACATGAGTGTAAAAGGACGATGAGGAGAGTGAGAACATGAATAGAAAGATTTCCATTTCTAAAGTGCAGACAAACTCTGAGAGCCCCAGTATGCCCACAGCTGGACCTGCACTGGTAATCTGCACTTCAGAAATTTGCAACAACAATTTAAGCATCATTACCCCAGTAGCCAAAGTATCAACTCATCTCTCAGATCTGGTATTGTATGAGTAGAATAGGGCTGAAAATTTTACCTTTCACAGTAACACCTTGAAATGGAGATGATGGATCCTCACTGATTTCCAAAGCCACTGCAATGAAGTGTCAAAGAGATCAGATTTAAAACACACTGTGCCTGTGCTTGGAAGAATCCTGAGAACAGAAGGAGAAAAAGGGATATATGGAATGGTATAAAGTGTTAAGTGGGTATTAGCTGACAAAATACTTCTTTATAGTTCTAGACTAAATTTCTGCTTAAACCTAACATGTCAAAAGTGACCTAGGCAGTTCCAGGTTTATTCTTCAACCACAGTTATCCAGAAAACTTGTATATGGAAAAGTGAATTAAGAGGGATCTAACCCCTGGAGGCCAGCTGTGACTTAAAATGCAGTGCATCTTTCTGGAATTTGGTCATCCTGAGGACTCACTGAATTTAAAACTCACTGACTTTCTAAAATACCTCTTTGGTAAGGAAAATAGACCTTCTAGTTCAAATACAATACATCACAGTTTTACTTGTATAAGTATGATCAAAATATATTTTCAGTATAGTTACCACATGTAGAAACACGAACAATTGAATAAAGAACTTGTTTCAGAGTAAGTTTTTCTCTGAGGTTTTGAAATTACTGAAATTACAAGCAAACTTCAGCAGTGATCCTCCTTTCAATTCTATGTCCAGTTGATCTTATTCACATGATTTTACTTCCTCTTATGTCTTTATGTTTATATCTAACATGATCAGGAATACAAAGCATGGAAAGAAAAAAGGCTGCTACCAACTTTTGAACCCCCCACTTGACTCAGTTTCGTAATGGAGAACATCTCTGAGGATATTTTGTTCATATGTGATAGGGCTATTTTCTAGCTGTTATATAAATCAAGATGCTGGAGTGGGAGGTGCAGCAAAATTCAAGTTTCTTAAATGATGGGGAAACCGATCGTCTTCATTCAGATTAAAATTTATTTACAGCTGTTAGGAGTTTTGCTCCTATTAATTGGTCCTACAAAGGACTAATTATGCTGTGCCCACATCACTGTGAGGAACTGAATCTGTTTACTCTGTCACTAAGTGCTGAAAAGAAAAAACTTATTTTGTTTCCTGTTAAAAAAAAAACCCCAAACTGTTGAAAGCAGCAGGAGCATCTGGCTCCTAAGCGTACAGTTTCCCAACTCACTGGGTCCACTAAAAGCTCGTGAAAAGACAGCAAAAAATCAGCAATTATCTCTCTCCCTTAAACAAAATTTTAATTTGTGTTGTGCACCTTACCAGTAGATTGATCTCATCTGTCTCGTTCCAAACATTCCCAGGGTAGTCTTAAG
The DNA here is from genome assembly GCA_025920805.1 of Petroica traversi. Taxonomy (NCBI): domain Eukaryota; kingdom Metazoa; phylum Chordata; class Aves; order Passeriformes; family Petroicidae; genus Petroica; species Petroica traversi. The sequence continues at coordinate 7,863,473 of JAHLSL010000009.1, read as the reverse complement.
AAAAGAAAGATTAAAAAAAAAAAAAAAGAGTCTGGTAAATGTGAAAAAAAAACAAAAACAATCAGCTCTCTTTGGTTTGTGGAGTTTGGGGTTTTTTTGTTTGTTGGCTGGGGGTTGTTTGTGTTTGGTTAGTTGGTTTTTGTTGTTGCTGCTTTGGATTTTTTTATTACTACCATTTCTAATGCTATGGGACAAAGACCCCTGTAATACCCGAAAGCCTGTAAAGGGGTAGCTTCTCCATGGACAGTCAGCAAATTAAATCAGACACAAGGGATAGGGAAATGTCAACATTATATCCCTCTTTAAAGGTAGAAAATTAAATCACAGGAAAAGTAAGTGACTGGCCAAAGCTCAAACAGAAAGCAAATTGAAAATCATGGAAACTGAGAAACTGTTTCTTACATTCAGAGCCTGAACTGCCAGACTGCCCTTTCTTTATTCTGAAGAGAGAAAAAAACCTCAGTGGTGGAATAGTACCAAAATTAGTTTCACATAGAACAGTCTGAATTTCTTTGTCTCATCCAAAACTGGATATTTTTCTGCCTCATTAAAACAGAAATGAGATCCACTCCACCAACACTGATGTGGTGAAAACAAAGCCACAACTACTCTTAGTGTTAAAGATTTTTGTACTCCAAAAAATTGTTTTGCAGTTTTGGAGAAACAGTCAAGTCAATGATGAATTTAATTGTAGCTTTAGAGAAATTATTGACACCACTCCACTTGCCTTCAGGAAGATGAAGTTTGGGAGTTATGAGACTGTTGCAGGTGCTTCATGTACTATTGTTTCCATAAAAAGCTTATACTTGTGTATATACACAAACACACAAATGTACATACATATGCATGTGTGTGTGTGTATAGATATGAACACATGCATATTCACATATATATGTTTACATAAGCATAAAGACATTGGGTGGTATTTAAAGAACACAGGCAGTGCAGAAAAAGAGGCGAAGAGGCCGTTTCCCCAATCCTCTTTCTTTATGTGGGACAGTTCCAGACACGAAGTGACATTACAGTATAAGCTAACAGAGAGTGATCCCAGGCTCCATTTCTGTCTCAGTGTCTAGGAAGCTCTCTGTACCCTGCCAGGCCCAAGGGATTAAACTTCAGTTACACCAAATGCCTGGGCTTCGCTTGCCCTAAGCAGCATCAAGGACAAGGGCTGTCCAGAGAGCCCCACCACACTGTAACCCAGTCACCTGGAATCACTCCTGTCACCTCATGGGCAACGTGGGAAAGTTCAGCCTGAAAGGCTAAGCCGAGGTGCACTATCTGTGGGTGCCTCATCATCCAGCACAGCCCTGCCTTGGCAACCTTCCCCATATGTGTGGAGGAGCAGCGAGCTTGGCTCCTAACCTTGGGCTGGCC
>JAHLSL010000009.1:7784537-7848310 GCA_025920805.1 Petroica traversi | reverse complement strand
ACAGGGGCAGCCCCGGAGCCCCTTGGCTTCCCTCCGGGCTGGAGGCAAAGCGCCCCGCCGGGCCCCGGGCCAGGATCTCCCGCACCCCGGCAGGCAGAGCCCGGGGCTCGGGACACACGCGCTGCCCTGGAAACCCCGCTGCAAATAAAACGTGCTGTGAGAGAGCTGTCTGCCCGGCTGGTTCTTTAAGGGCATTCCCTGGCAGGGGGGAGGGCGGCGACACTCGGCTCATCCCTGATGAGCCCGCACCCAACCTCGGTCACCCCTGGGCTCCTGCCTGCGGGGCACCCGCTCGTCACGGAGTGTCCTGGCCGGGCTGGGCCTGGGGGTTTGTTTCTCATTCCCCCAGTGCGTATTAGTCTGAGACCACTTATGGGGCAACACAAATGTGGAAGTTTAAATTCTCACTCTAAATTCTCTGCCTGTTGTGGGCAGAGTTTCCTTTATTTTCTGCAAAAGTAAAAGTAATATTTCATAGTCATATTTTTTCTGTCCTCTCCCCCCCCCCTTCCTTTCCCATCCAGCCCTGCAAAGCTCATGTTTCTTTCGCTGGGTATGAAGATGGACTGCGTATTCCAGAATTTGACCCTCAAAATTGCATGGTGACTCTGCTCTTAAAACAACTGTATGATCTAGCTCTGATGCTCTGCTGGGGAATTTTACTTATTGCTCTGGCAGAGACAAATTTAGTAAAGTTAGTAAGAACAAACCACATGTGTCTCTTCACAAGCCACGAGGTACATTTCACAATATTCAGAAAACAATGTACATTTATTTACTCCTAATTACTTAGGTCTTACCAAAGAGGATGCAAATTCATTACTCTACATGACTCTAGAAATAACCAGGCCAAATTTTCGTGTGTTTTCAGACTTAACAAGTATTTCCTTCCAGGCACTAAATTAAGTCTATCTACCATGAAAATTTTCCAGCTCTTTGCACTCCTGTAGTTATAATTCAAAACTTTCTTAGCCAATAATCCCAGTCCCCCCCCCAAACCCCAGCCCCCCCCCCCCCCCCCCCCAAAAAAAAGAAAAAAAATAGATGAGATGGACTTTTTCAGTGCACCCAGAAATGTTTCATACGATAAATATCCTGAGTGGGAAGGGATATATACACCTCACTGTTGTGGAATAAGGATGAATTTGCCATTTGTGTTTATGTTGCTAGCACTTGGTGGCCAAGGGATCTGGCAGTGGTATTTCACCTCTGATAAATCTTTCGCTTGGACCCAGCCCAGCTGAGTCATGTCACCAAAAGTTGTCACCTGACTGGCTTTTGGCAGCATCTCTGAAACAAAGATAAAAGAAGCCTTTGCTTGGGGATGGTTCTGTCCCTATAGCACCCTGAGAGACTCTGTCTCTCACAGGGGCTACAGAGAAAGTGAGGTGGCTCCTGCCTTCCTGAGCCTGCAGCAAGGTAGTAGCAGGTGTGTGTCTGACACAGGGCAAGGCCAGCCCACCCTTCATGCACTACTGCCCTCAAAATTCCTTTCTGCCCTTGTGCATAGCCTTAAGGTAAGTGTTCTTTTCTAGCAGAATGTTTCAGGAGGAGCCTTGACCAGAATGGCCTTTTTGTGTACAAAGATATGTCTGAACTAATCGTGGAGCAGAAGAAGTGGTTTTAAACACCTGAGCTGTGGTCATGCAGAGATACAAACAGGGTTTTCTCACACTCCTGTCATTGCAGATGCTTCAGGACTATGCATGTGCCTTAACACAGACATAGTCTTGGTTCTGGGGGATCAGTTCCTGGGCCTTCTGTTCACAGGAATTCTTATGCAAGACCATGAACGTCGCTGGTTTTATTTCCTGGCCTCTCACACATTGCTGCAGTGTTGCAGTGTTCTCTCCTCTCAGTCAAAATACCATCCCAAGGATACTTCTTATGCCCAGGATTTAACAGAGTGCAGACGATTTTAAAGGGTATTTTAAAATGAGCTAAGATAGAGAACTTTCAGCATTTCATTCTGCACTGTGCTGACCTTGGCAAGTGATCTCGGGCAAAGTATGCAGAGTAACACTAGCAAATCACATGTTGGTAATGTACACCTCTCTTTGGCTGGCAGACATTTCAAGAGTCGCAAAAAGGTCAATACTTCTGAGAAGTAGCTTTTCACAGTGTGAGGAGAAGCATTCCGTCTGTGGGATGTTTGTCCATAGTCTCCTAAATCCTACTGCAGTAGTTTGCAGCCTGTAGGTTTTGCTACACACATCAGGGAAACAAAATCTTAATTACAGGACAATAAGAAGAAACCTCCCATGTGCCAAAAAGTGCAATGATCCTTGTAAGGAATGGAAGTGAGCACCATGAAACTGCCTTTTATCTGAGGGCTGGGGAGAACAACAAGGCTGTTGTGGTCTGACTGTTGTGGTCAGATTTTGCATATTTAATAATAATATTAATGAGCAGAGCTGAAAAGAAATATCTGTATTCCATATGAAACACTTTCATTTGAGGAAGGCTGTGTTCAGAAATAAATAAGAAGGTGATGGTCTGAGCTCCACCTATCCCAATTCCTACTGTGTGCCTGATTGCTTAAGGCTCTGGGGCAGTGGGTGGTGGCCTCACAGGCAGGCAGGGATGCCTCATGATGTCACAATAATGAATATAATACAGAAACCGTGTTACAGCAACTAATCGCTGCAAGGAAGGGCATAGATCTGTACATTTTTTAGAATAGAATTAATTTTGTATTTTACCTCTGGAAACTATGCTTATTTGGCTTAAATTATGATTGAGGGAGGCAGCTGAGCTTTGTCTTTTTTGTATGTGAAGTCTCTTGTATCTTTTGTTAAGAAACCAAACAGAGACCTTTAGTGAAATATATATTTTAAATTCAGATCAAAAGGGACATTTACACATTGCAAAACTAACATAGAAACCTGGAAAAGATATCTTTAATATAACATCAAGAAAAAAATCCTGCTTTCTTTATGTTCAAATTTCTTGAGTTATTTGTGTGGAACACCACTCATTTTGCCTGTCAGAAAAGATCAAGCTCTTTCTTTTTCTGTGGTAAGGCTTAAAAGTGATACATTCTTAGTAATTAATTCTTGGAGGATGAAGGGATCTTTATTCATAGTGCATGTCCAAATATGCCAAGGAACACTTCAGTGCAAATTCAGCATCTGTTCCCAGTTCACCCTTCTTGTCAGTGGCAGTCTTAACAACAGCAGGCAGCTCACCTCTCCCCACCTTAAACCTCCTCCCTCACTCCCTTCTTCCCACCTTTCCTCCTCCTTCTCCTCTGCAGAACCCCTGACTCTCCCAGCACATCTTGCACCTCTCAGCTGGACCTTGGCATGCTGGAGGGCTCCCAGCTGGGCAGCTGACCACTGCTGACCTTTGGCAGGTTCTGCATGGGGTGTCAGCCTTACAGCTGGCCACAACTGCCTTCCTGGCAACTGAAGACCTAATGAGCTTGGCCAGCTGGAGCCTGGGTTGGAATACTGCTGGCTGATTTGACCCTGCACGAGGGATTGAAGGGTTCACCCCCAAATGTGGAGGGAGTGAGCAGAGCATCTGTGTATGTGCTGCTACTCCAGGGCATTAGAGCCAGGCCTCTCCCACAGCCAACTGGATTAGTGGAATGACTAAAAAAAGAGACTGCAGTGCTGTTTTTTCTCATGCTTTTTTGGAGTTTTCTGTTGAATATTAGACTAGGCTTCATTAGTGGCCTTTATCCTCACTGTATCTGGTGGTGTTCACTCCACAGAGTCCAAGAGATACACACATCCACCCCACCAGTGCTGGACGGGTGTAGCAATTCCCCTTTCCAAACACAGTGGTGTATCTTTTCCCTTTATCCAGCAGGTGATCCCCTTTCCTGTCTCCAGGTGGTTATGGATCTTGGAGACTCACAGATCTTGGGCAAGACCCTGTACTGCTACTTTCTCAAAAGTCTCCTGCTTTCCACTCACTCCCCTGACCAGCTGAAAGGCAGCATCAATCCATGCAATCTGCTTTCTTCTTGGGCATTAGTCATATTTATGAACTGCCTGGAAATCTGATGAAAAATTCTGGCTATGATACCAAAAGCATTGCTCATCTGCCCTTGAAAAAGGTGATAAATGAGGGTCAGCAAGCTCAGAGAGAGATAAGAAAGATATTTCAGTATCTGCATTAAATCAGGTGAACTGGGGTTTGACACTCTCTGAGAAGCCTTCAGACCTGGAGTAGCAGCAGAGGAAAAGATGTGCATTTTTTCTCATGATTTCTCTGAACTTTTGTGAATATATACTATTGAGCTGATACTATTTTCTGTTTTAAAAATCCATATAAAATTACTTGGAAAAGTAGCTTTAAAAGCATTAAAACCCTTTCCAGTTGGCTGGAGTAGAATCAGTCAGTCATCTGGCAGGAGCTGCCCTTGCTCAGGTCCTCACTGTCATGGTTCTGTCTCCTTTGGATAGTATCAAGCTGATATTGAGAGCAGACACCACACTCCCTTCTCCTCTGGGTCTATGTCTAGAGCTGCCATTCTGACCCTAGGACTCCTACATTTCATTAACATTGTGTCTTGAGCAGCTGGGAGTCCTTCTGGCCTTTTTTTCTCAGGTTGAATATAATGCTGTGAACTCCCAAATGGGGATAGTTTGGCTGTAAAACTTCTTCAAACGGATGAGCACCATCTTCTTGGATGCCTGCAGTGGTGAAGACTTAAGCAGCAGCTAAATAGTAAGATTTGAGCTCATAATCCCTACATGATTAAATGGGGATTTTTCTGGGCCTCATCCTGAGTTTAAGCATTTACCCTCACCTTCCTTGCAATCTCTGTGAGACTGTTTAACTTGACACAGCAGAGTGAGTGACCTGCAGTGAGGAGTTTGCTCCTTTTGTGCAACTGGCCAAGGAAAACACATCCCATGAAGGTGCTTCATGTGGTGGGAAAGCACATATCTCACTAATCTGAAGCTGTTTGATTGCTGGAAATATCTAACTATCTCTATAACTGAAATATTTAACTAAGAACTAACACCCCTTATGGGAGAAAGTGAGTGTCTCATCTTGGGAATTCCCTTTGGAAGACACACCTGGTGACAGAAAAAGGGGGCTCCTGCTGAAGCCAGGAAAGCAAGCACAGAAAGCAGGGAGGGCAGTGGTCACATGGCTGTGTATGGAATAAGGGGATGGTGACTCTGGGCAACTGGGAAAAAGTTTAATAATTCTAAAATCCCTTATGCTGAGCATGAAGTAGAGGAGAAACCCAGTAAACAAGAGCTGAGGCAGCTGTATCCTACCAGTGCCTGAAAAACACATTTCTCCCAGGGTTTCACATGTTTATTTCCTGGGTGGAATACAAAAGTGACTGAACTTTGAAACATGAAACTTCTTATTTCTAAACTTCCTAATAGTAGGACAGTGAGACTCTTTTTGGAAAAGTCCTCATGAAATTGGACTTCTCAAGCTGAGTGGTCTGCTCTGAGGAGTGTCCTGACCACGTCTTCTTCCCACAATCCATGCCTCCAATGCTCTCTTTTCTTTGGAAATGAAGGACTATGAGAAAAAAAAGAAGTATGTATTTTGGTGTATAGTATTGCTTTAATAAATAATTTCAACAATACCAGGATTACATACATTCCTTTTCATAAAGTGAATAATCCTATTTTTTTACTGCTTTTTATTTTCAATTTCTTTTCCATGTATACAAAGTTTTATTGTTTATAAACAATGCACTTGTTTACATGAATAAGTTTGAGTCCTATTTGGGTTGAATATGTACAGAAACAACTGTTTATCTTCATGTAAACTCTCTTTTAATCAGAAATAATTTATTATAAAGTACAGCTAGGTTTATTCTTGCTGCAACTCCACTGAAGCCCCTGGAGTTTCACCAGGAACAGCTTTGGGCCAGAAGGCCTAGAATATAGTTACAATATATTCATTTTCTCATCCTTCAAAAATGGACTGTTTATGCACCAAGCTGTAAAGTGATATTCATGATGACTGAAGCCTGAACAACATTAAAATATCCAGATCCTCTGCTCCAAATCCTCTGGTATCCGAAACTGTTCCTTTGTTTTCAGAAGGAGGGATTTAGTGCTGCTGAGGGTAAACAAGGGCAGGGGCACAGCTTTGGTGCTCAAGCTGAAATAAGGACTAGCCTGGCTGATGCTGAAGCTTAACTGTGGCGAGTCTCAGAAGTTGCCCCAGCCCCAAAGGCTGCCCGGTGCCCTCTCCAGCAGCCCTACCTTCCTGCTCCTGTGGCAGGAGGTTTCTGTTGATCCTTTCAGCTCAGGAATCCTTGTGAGACTTGTGGCCCCATTCCCCAAGCCCCCTTTTCTGAGGAATTTCTCTTTAAATGAGAAGTACTGTGGAAAATTGCTTTTTATTGCGATTTTAATGGATGCAGTGGTTCACATAACTTGCAGTGTGCTTGAGAGCCAGAGCCCACACTCTGTTCACACACTGGCATATCAAGTATAGTCGTGTTTTTTGTTTAATTTGGCCATGATATCCAGAAGTATGAGCTTGAAATTGTGCTCAGAATAACTGCAGTGTTGTTTTGAAGGTCTTGAATGCAAGTCAGTTCTTATTGAATAGGTAAGATAAGGTAGGTACCTGCCCTCCTAGTACAGTAGTTATTGATAGGTAGTAAGTGCATGGAGCTCTTGAAGAACACTTCCCCTGGAGACTAATTAATTTTATAAAAATTTTTGCACATCTATTTAGTTAGAAATAAAGTCAGAGAGAAAATGTTGCTGAACGCATGATAAAACCTTCCACTTTTTAAAAACAATTTTCAGACCCATTAAATAGAAATCAGTATATATAAAATATTAGAGTAAGATGTAACAAAGTCTATTTTCACATCTTTTTGAACCAGCAGAAATACCTGTGCTTTACTTTGTGAACACACTTTTTAGCAAGTTCAAACCCTAAAAAGGGAGTCTATTTGGGGGAAGGGAGAAAACCAATATTACCAGATTATTTATTTAAAATGACATAGGAGTGTTTTTGGGGGCATTGGTTATGTGATGCTTGATTGAGTTTTCAGCCCCCATATAATTTTTACTATATGTAATCCTTGAATCTTAGATGTAGATGTCTGTAATGTCTCGGGCAAAGTCTTTGCCCATGGCTTTATCATCCTACTCCTGCAGGCAATTTTTTCAGAAAGCTCAGGGCCTTTAGAGACCGTAGAGGCTCCTGGCAAGCAGCAGTTCTGCAAAGAGGAGGTTCTGCCTCTTTTAGCTGCCTGAATAACTCTGTTTGATTCTAATCTTGAAGGTCACTTGGTTAAAACCTGCAAGCAACGCTTACAACTCTTCTTCCTCTAATTCCAGAAAGAAATGTGCCTGGTAAATATTTTGTGGTTTATGAATGCTTTTATGTTCCTGTTTCCTGTTTCCTTTAGAAATGGAGAAAAGCAATGTATAATCCAGTTGAAAATGTGGGTTATCTGAGAACTGCCCATGTTGGAAGAATTAGCGCATTGCCCAAACATTAACCCCAAGTCCATGACGTCGGTGCTGTTTGGCATGGCAGACCTGCAGACCTGGGCTCTAACTTAGAGCTGGAAGTAGGGAGAAGAGCTTCTGGATTAATTTTGATGCTGTAATTCTCCCACAGCAATGAAATGAAATGAAATGAAGCACTTAGTAAGAGAAGGGAAAAACCCTTGAATCCATATTGAAAGCATACTCTGTGCATTCGAGCCAAATGTGACTTAAATAGCCGTAGCCCGAAAATTGGAATTCATAAGCATAACACCAATCCAGCAGAAAATTTAACACACAAATACTTATAAAATTAAAAAAAAAAATCAGCAGCACCCAAACATGAGAACACTATAATCTAAATTGTTTTGGTCTTAATAGAAGTGCCTACCTTCAAGTGCCACCCTACACTTCTGTGAGCTCTTACTCCCTCTGGCTTCTCCAGAGAAGGCTGTCACAGCTGAGACTCTTTTGGGTACGGATTTCAAAGCTGAAGAATCCTTTTTCCAGTGGGATTATTCTTTTTATAAAGCTTTGTGTGTGTGCTGGAAAAGCAATTTATTTCACCACTAATGTGGGATAAAGCATCATTATGTTACTCAGCTGTCACTAGAGAGTATTTGAAAGTGGTAAATCTATTTTGGACCCAGTAGCAGTTCTAATCATTCCAGTCTGAATAAAAAAAGTAGGAAGTACAGGACAAGGTCTGAACTCTGCTTCTCCATTGCCCCCCCCCCCGCCCAAAAAATCCCAAAATCTGAAACTTTATGGACAGGCTTTCTACAGAATGTAGGATTTAAAAAAAAATAAATTTAGAAACATTGAAATACAGAATTTTAAATACATGACTAAAAAAAAAATCAACGGTCCTATTTAAAACGTTGAAATACATAGGAGTTAGGCACTTTACAAAATCCTGTGGCAGACGAAGGCTCACATTCTCCAGGGGGATTAAGTGTTTAAATATAGCTGAGAATCAGAGACTCCAGATCCACAAGCAGGGTTAGGGATCCCCAGTGCCAAGGCCCTTGTCCTTGTAAAGCTATTCAGAACACTGGGAATATGGGAAATTCTCAACATACGGTGAGAAGCACCTGGGCCCCAGTGTAATGTCTGGGAATACATAATGCAAAGCAGGGCTCTGCCTAAATAGCAAGAATTTGATGAAGAATGTATCTTACTTAACTGTCTTAATCTAGATTGGAATACAGTGTCTTTCCCCAGTCAAGATCAATCTGTCCATCTTTCTTTCTGTCTGTCTGCCTTTCCACCCTGTGCCCAAACCCTGCATTCCATGGTCTAAGCAGGGATAAAGCCTTCATTTACAAAGTAAAAGGGGGGTGTGCAATTGTTCCCCTTTTATTAAAGGGTTGTCACTTACAGCACTCACTCATGATGTGGGAAGATGAATTCGTGCCTTTTTCTGCCTATGCTGAAGGGACTGTCTTGATTAGGAGAGAAGAGGGTGTTTCAGGGCATGGTGTCTCCAGTGCATTACTGCATGGGCTAAACTGGATGATCCTTCATTTAGCTTGCATGATGACTTTGGCTTCTCAGACATTTAATTTGTCCCTAAATCAGCTTTTTGCTTCCTTTTCCCCCAGATTTTGTGTGTGTGTGGGGGGAGGGTGAGTTCCATGCGATAAGATCCTCTCTTTCTGGAGGGCTCTGTGATCTTTTTGGCCACGTGTCTGGAAAAACAGCTGGTACATGGCTAAACTGCTGGTGTTTTCCATCCTGCAAGGACAGCACATTCAGTCCTGTGACAAGAACTATTGTGTGTGCTCAGATGTGGAGGGGGCAGTCTGGCCATCCTCATTTTCATGTGTGTCCCTTGCAGCATGTATTTTGGTCACAATGGAGGCATACTTCTTGTGGAGCACAAACAGGGAGGGTCAGGACCTACAGCCCATGCCTCTTCTTTAGACTGAGTGAATATCCTGGAGCAAGAGCCTTGTAACCACTGGGCTGCTGCAGAAGGTGGATCTTGGGGGGCTGTGAACTGGAGACCCTGTGACAGGAAACTCCATCAACTCTTCTGTGGCCTGGGTGGAGTATGAGCAGCAATAACAGTGAGGTCCTAATCTACCACAACTGTTTGCTGAGTGACTTGGGTTTTTCTAGGTCTTTTTGCTGTCTAGAGAAGGTCTCATTGCCAAACTTGATCCTCTCAGGACAAGCTGGAGCTCTAGGACAATTCTAACAAGGTTTCTGATAAACATCAAGCATACATACTGGAATAGCAATGTATAATAACTTATTCTCTGCCTTCATCAAATATTGGAGGAAGTTTCTTTCCCATGGTCACCATGCACTTTGAATAGTTATGTCCAAGAATGATGAACAGGTTTGCATAATACACATAGTAACTGCTTCAGCAACTCAGAGCATTGAATGAGAAACAAAGGAGAAATACCTGCAGGTGTTTGTAACCTCTGTTGTTGAATTGAATTATGACTCTGTGGGGAAGAAGGTTAACAAACTGAGGATGAAAAGGCAGTTACCTCAGGCACACATCTGGAGTATGTTGTTGTGTTATGTCTCTTACATTTCTGGGAAAATTCAGCTTCCAAGTGCAGGGTTGCCGCAGTAGTATCTTAAGGAGTGGTGAATATCCTGGGATCTTGCAGCAGATGACAGAGCGTGGTCATCTTTTTTCCAATGCTCAAGTACTTCCTGGCTTGAATACCCTCAAAATGAATGTGTATGGACAGTGATTTACGAATAATGCTGAAGGGCACAGCAATGTCCAGGCAGAATTTTTTTGTAATTTTGCTGCACCGCAGGTAGTATAATTTGGCATGATTTCTTATGTGCTTGTACTGTTCTGTGACCAGCATTTGCCACTTGGTTGCTTTTTATTATTATTTTCTTAACCTCTATTCCCTAAAATCCTGTGACTTAGAGGACTTAAAGTGGCAGTCACCCATATCAGATTCCAGTGATTTTGCACATTTAAGGACGATAAAGCAGCAAGGTCCATCTCACAGTACATAGGATGCATCTAACTGCATATCCTGCTTGAACTTGCTTATCTCTGCCCAGACAGGAAAAACTGATCAAAAAGTGTACACAGCCTGAATAAACCCATCTGCTATTTACTAGTGCATGACAAAAAACCAGGGTTGCTGTTTATACCTTTCAGAGTTGTTGAGATGTGGAGTGGTATCAAAATGCACAAAACCAGTTTCTCTCTGGATCTCTGGGGAAATATGGATGCTCTCCTTATGCCTTTAAACTGAGCCTTTTTTCTGCTGCTTCCCAAGCTTCTCAGTTATAAATAATGCTGATCCCGCCCCTCTACTCAGCCCTAGTGATGCCATATCTGGAGTGCAGTGTCCAGTTCTGGGCTCCTAAGTACAGTCATGGAGCTCCTGGAGCAGGTCAAGTAGAGGGCAAAAAAAAATGATGAAGGGACTCATCATCTCAAGCAGCTCCCTTGTGATGGGCTTAGGGAGCTGGGCCTGTTCAGCTGAAGTTGTTGATTCATCATCACCTGTGTGCTGCAGACACGTACAGACATTGCTCTTTGTCTCAGTTACTGCCTACCACTTCATGCAGAGTTTGCTTGGCTTCTGTGCATTGATCTCTGGCAGTGACTGTCCTGTAGTAAAAGATTTTGTGCTTGCCTGGTAAAATATGGCAACCCGCACCACCTAAAATTTAGGCTTCCTGTCTAATATATTCATCAAAGCTCCCTCTGCAGTGGATGAAGGAAAAGAGGCATTTCCCAATATTAATTTGAGATGGAAGAGACACAACCACCCAATATATTTTCTTCAGTGACAATTTGGGAATAGAACACTCCTACAGACAAACCAGGAAACCACAGTACCTTCAGTGGGGAAGGTGAGAGAGTGGTTTTATGCTGCTACACTGGGTGAAGGAGAAACACATTAAAGCTGAGGTGGGAATTAAGACTGGCAAGGCAGAGGGGAGAGGGTTGGAAGAGGATGATTAGAAAATTCTTCTGCTGTCTTCACTGGGAAAAAAAAGGTATTATATTGTGTCAGTAACTATTACACAGATAAGGTGAATCACCTCTTAGAGATAATTGCTTCCTCCGTTAGCTACAGAGGGATGGTAGCTGCAATTAATTGCACCTTCACTGACACTGGTCTCTGAAAATAATGTCAGGTGTTTTGCCTGACTTCTGAATCACTTCAGCTGCTTCAACAGTTTATTTTGCAGTCAAAGAAACATGCCAAACTTTCATCTAATTTGACACTTGGAACTATTTTGTTTCCCCTCCTATTTTTTTTCCAACTTTGAAGATTGTCATTCTTTGACTCATGGCTTACAGAACAGATTTGCTTTAAGTTTGTATTCATCTCCTCAGTAAGGCAGATCACCTGCATAGCTGAGCTGAATAATTTAATAAAGGCAAGATGACTGCTTCTAAAATATGCTTTGGAGGTGTACTAATTGTAATGCAGACAGCTGCTGAGGGTTCATTAGTTCAGCAAAGAATCTGGTTGGAAACTCTTTAGTACCACATGAAAATTGCTTTCACTTCATTGGAGTCAATGACATTTCTCCCATCCTTGCTGCATTCAGATTTAAAATAATCATCTTAGAATTAGCCAGGGATACAGGGAAGAAACAAGTCTCAGCCACAGCAGCCTCAGTGGAAGACTTGTTTACAGATATCAGAAGATTATTATTTTAAGCAATTGGCAAACATTTTGGCAAAATATATTTTTGGTCTTACCTTGCCTTAAAGTCTAAATTTGTCAGTTAGTTAGTTGTACCAGAGAACTCCAGGATGAGCATTGGTTCCCTGTTATCCTTTCTTGCCTAGGACTGTAACCCTTACCGGAGTCAGTGGGTTTCTAACAGGACTGGAGAATTTGGGCTGCTGTTAAACACCACAATCAGATCAGGAAAACTGAACAGGACATCTGGTCCTGAACAGACAGTGAAGGCTGCCAGAGCCTGGGCTTTACCTCTGGAGCTTGCTGAAGGTAGGACTATTTTATAATCTTGATTTATGTCCTCTGTCTTTTCTTCTAAACACTGGTCCCAGTTTTCTGAGCGCTCCTGCATTTGTCAAGCTGGCGCCTCTTGGGGTTATTGCCTTCTCTCAGGCCTTTCAGAGAGGAAGCTGCCTGAGAATATAAGATGTGCTACAAAATGTAGCACTTAGTTTGTTTTCCCTGGTGAAAAAAACGTTTCAGATGCCTGCATATTTCAGCTAAATATCAAAGCCTTGATTAAAGTTGGTGGAGAAAGAGGAAGAAATTATAGGAGTGTCTAGAAGGGGAGAAATAAAAATGCCTCTAGATCTAATCCATAGATAACACCTGGATCCAAAGATCCAGGATTCTGTTTGGGTGTCCCTCTGAGGAAGACAGCACCAGGCAGTGGTACAGACTGTTATGATCTCTGAGAAAATCACAGCTACAATGGGAACCCAAATTGTTGGTTATCTTTGGCAAGTCCCCTGCTAAAAGCAGAACAGCTGCTGCAGTGGGAGATTCATGTTTTGCATCAATTTGTTCTTGCATCTGGTTCTCATGGCTCCCTTCAGGAAGGCATGGAGACATGAGCTTCATCTATCATTTTTCTTCAATAGTTTGGAACATGTATAATCTTCAGCAGGAGCAACAGCAGGTGAAGTGTGATCAGACCCTGTGTGCAGTCCAGTAACCATGATAAGCAGTATTTACATTAACCCTAGAATTATTACCCAGAATATCTAGGTAATTACCTAGAATAATTACCCAGGTATTGCCATAATCCTAGTGCTATTTGCCATTCTTAGCACAGAGAGCATTCACTCCTGTGGTGTTACTGCACATGTAAATCCAGCTCAGCTCTGAACTGTCCACTTGCTGTAAAATGCGTGGCAATTTTTAACACTAGGAGGAAAGAGCCCTCGGCAGTGATGAAGGAGCAGCTCTCGGAGGCATGAGCAGCGTTTTACACTAGGCGTCTCCCTTGGCACATTTATTCAGCTGTGAGCTCCGCCTGCCGTGCCCACTGAGCGGAGTCAGAGACACACAGAGAGATTCGTACAGTGGGGCTGCACACCTGCTACAGTACCATGCACACAGGGGAGACAAATACTGCTCAAATGACCTGGTCAGAACTTATACTTTAGTCTGAGTTAATTGATGCTTAAACCCCCTTCACATGACCAAGTTTATATTTTCCTTTAGGGGTACTAAGATCCCTAAGGTGAACAGTTTGTTTTCTGTCAACTCTACAGACAAAATAAGGACAACATGCACAAAACCGAGGCTTGAAAGGTCGTACTGGTGTAAGTTCTGCAGTTGAAGCATGATGTCGGTAAAGAAATTACTATTTTGTTATGTGTTTGATCCCTAGGATCAAAAGAAAGGCTCTTGCTTTCTCATTGCTCACTGCTGGAAACTTACTTTGAAAGAGAATTTCAAAACAAATGAACTATTGGTTCCTGGATGTCTTTTTACAATGCAAGGATTTTCATACTAGATGCCTGAAGGCATTGACTCAATGTTATGATGCTGTCAGGAATTGGTTCCACATTTTCACCTGTGAAATTCCAGACTTCCATGGGCCTACATGCCAGATAGGAGAGATTTCCCTCACCTGTAAACCTCACTTGTTCAGTGGTGCACAGTGACTCTGACCCACTGCACATGTATGAATTCATGGTGTAATGCCTCAAGCAAGTCTAGATGCCCATCATTTCCAGACAAGGAGCTGTTGTTTCAGCCAGAGGAGGGTGTACAGCTGCTCCACAGTCACTGCCATGGCACAGAGTGCTTTGTCAGTAGGGAACTAAATGAAAGCGAAAATCGTCACCTGATAAAAAAGGAGCGACTCAGGAAAGAGGTGACGTTCTCAGCACACCATTCTCAGCACACCTGTATTTTTCTTTTTTTCAAGGTTTATCTACCATTTTTCTACCCTCTCAGTGTATTTCCCCCTGTGCATCCTTGAGGGCTAGCACAATCATTTTGTGTAAGGCAAGTAAGACAGCTGCCTATGGCGGCCATGAGAGGGCAGTCAATGGATGTGGAGTGCAAGGGAAGAGCAGAGCATTCCAGAAGGTAGACATGGCAAAGCCTAAATGCCATACTTGGCTGAAGAGATTGTATGTGATCAAAAAGTGTCACTGTTCAGCCAACAGAAAACTCATATGAAAAGAAGGGTAGCGGAATCCGCACTGGGAGAGTTGGAACAGCTTTGTGGTGACCTTTGGGCTCTTGTCAAAGGGAATTTGTGAAGTCAAAAGGTGGAGTGATAGGAGAGAGATCAGGGGAGAAGCACTTAGTCTTGTTCTTTCCAAAAACTGTTATCAGAAACATGATTTATCCTCCCAACATAAAAAAGTAACTTATTCAGATAAAAATAATATTCTATATTTATGGAGAAGTTTTCATGGATATGGGAAAAATTTTAAGTATCGTCCCTCTTCTGTAGCACTCCATTGGCTACTTTGTACTTCAGAGGTTGTACTTTGTCTTTTATGTATCTTCAATTTCAATGGAAATGTTAAGGAAACCTCTCCTGAGATCCAGTTTTTGATTGGACCAGTTTACAAGCTAATCTTAGGCTTACAACTGGAATATCGCAAGTGCAACTGTTGGTCTGGTTTGGGATGTCAAAATTAAAAGATTGGGCAAGACTTACAACTTCAGCCCTAAAATAGTTCTCCTTGAAATGAACATGAATTTGTGTCTATGTAACATACTTACTTTGAGAAAACACAGAGTTCTCTCAACTTGAGAATTGCAGGAGAAACTGTAATAGGACTAATGAAGAAACTCTCTGTAGGACGGAGATATGTTTGGGTATCACCTTTTTCCAGCACAATCCAGGTTCACACATCCCAGGGAGAGGAAGGAAGAGAAGAGGTATTCCTCCACCCCATCAGCTCTTTATGATTTTGACAAAAGGAACGGCAATTGCTGAAACATGCTTCTCTTGTGATCAACGAGTTGACAAGAGTGAAAATAACTGTAAGAAAGTAAATTGAAAGCTAATCAGAGATTAAACTCCTATGTGGGCTTTTTTTCTTTTGGATCTTGGCTGTTCCCTTAAGACATCTGCTTTTGCAATCCTTTTACTTAATCCTAGATAGCTGCAGGTTTTTGATTTCAAGGGGCAAGTGACTCTTGTTATCCCAAATCCTTATGGTGGAAGTTTAATGGCTTTCATTTTTGTGCATCTCTGTTCATAACCAGAAATCAAAAGCAATAGTTCATCTTTTTGCTTGCAGGTACTGTTAAATGCACACACACCAGCCCAATGTTGAGGGTGGCAGTACAGAATGCTATTAGCATTCACAGGCTGAACCTTGTTGCAACCTGTCCCTGTATGCACCACAACCAATTCAGTTTGCTAACAATACCTGTGCTGAGCTCTTAAATTTCTTAGAATGGTACAGAACAGACATCTGTAGTGACAGGTATACGTGCAAGGTTGCTTGGTGAACTGAGCTATGCATGCAGAGGTTTAAGACAGGGATTCAAACATTGCGGACTTTTTACTCATTATTTTGAAGCTGTGTATGAGTGTCGCAGCAACACTCTCTCAAAAGCCATTACTTATTCCAAGCTAGTAGTTTAAGTTGTTTAGTAGTGGTTCCACTTATGATATTTTTTAACAGTGACTTACTCTATTTTAAGATGCCAGAGACAGGTGAAATGAATCACATTTAATGGATACCTCTAACTCTTGACTTTGGACAGCTGAAGGGAAGAGAAAATGAATCCATCAAACATGCGTCTAAATCTTCTGCTCATTCAACTGCATTTGCTTCGTGGACAAGCAGGGTGAGCATGGGTCTGCTTGCAAGACTCTTGCAGCTCACCCCTGATTCACCCTGACCTTCTCATGGCTAAGCACAATGAGTTGTATGTCTCAACAGACATACTGCAGCAGGCAGCACGTTCTTGCAAACTGACCCAGAATACTCTCAGGTTTAGAAATCTGTTTTATTGAATACTGGGTATGGAAACGGTCTCACTAATACTTTTGGAGGTACATTACTGCTCCTAGGTAGTAATCCACTGCTTACATGTGGAATGGTCCTTTATACTTCCAGACGCTTTTCTGCCTTACTCTGAAATTATGCTTAAAATCCTGCTTGACTTCAAACACAGGCAAAACACTCCCTGTTTTGTTTAGCTTTTTTTTTTTTTTTAATTCTAGGAATTTGGTTTGCCCATGAGATCTTAATTTCATTTAGAACTTTATAAAATCCCTAGTTAGTAGATGAATAAACAGTTTTTCTCTTGCAAATGAGGCACATAATTTTGTGCCTTATGTAAGAGTTCCCAAAGGTTACTAAATCAGATTCTTGGCTGTGATAAATACATACACAAGGTACAAGGTAAAGGACTGTGAGATCTGTAGTATTGCTCACCATGAAACTGTAGGTGGATTTTTATGTAATTTTTTCCACTCCTTGACATTCATTGACTTTTCATCTATGACTGGTCATTAGAAAAGAAAAATTCAAGCTGATGATCTTTTTGCATCATCAAAGACTACAGAATTCTTCAATACCCTATAAAGTGCCAGTCAGATGAAATGTCACAAACAGAAAAACTATGGCTAGCACAGAAGTGCCATCAACTTCACTGAGTAAATGCCACCAACCCCGAATCTCCATTATTATTAGATCTTGCATCTGGATCTTTGGTATAAGTGAACATGATGCAAGAATGTGTAAACACTCCTTTGGTTACTGTAATAAAGAGACAGAAAAGGCATCTTGGATCTCCTACCTCACTTTGCTGCCAGTGCAGAGAAACATGAGGGAGCCCCAAGGGTAAAAATAGGCAATAAAACTCACTAAGTTGACTGAAAGAATATAAATTTAGTGTAGTGGAACAGCAAATGCCAGGAGACCAATCAGTTAAAACACAATGCACAAATACCTGCAGACCTGCAGGTGGAAAGGGTTGTCTTTCCTGCACTTCTTCTGGATGCTAATTCAGCCGTGCAAGTGTGGAAGAGCAGTACTGAATCAGGCCCAAATACATGCAAATCACAAATGAAAATACTGGCTACAAGCAAAAGCATATCATAGGCTTAGGGACAGTGGTTATTCCATGATTATCTAGCTGTATATTTTATTGATCAGAAAGGGGCATGAAAAGCAACAGAAATTTATTTCTTCCTGTTTCCACTTCAAAGTCATTGACAGTTCTTACTGTTAGATGTTGGCAAAGACTGGAATGTTAATTTTAATCTGTATAAATAATTTATTGAATAATAATATATGAAAATGCTTCTCTATATGAATGACAGTCTATTATTGAAATTTATTAATCAGCACATTCCACTCAAATTTTTTGAGGAAGAGGAGGGAAGGAGGTGGAGAGGTGGTTTGGAAAAACGCAGTACAGTGGGCTGACTAAATCTGAATACTTGGTCTCTGAAAATGCAGTTATCAGTGTAATTCAAATCATACTGATGCAATACAGAACAGCTATATGCAATCATAACAACTTATATACTGTCAATATTAATAGCAATGCCTGTTTGAGAACAGTTTTAAAATAGGTACGTACAATTTTATTAAGTATAAAAAGACACCGTGCAGAGCACAATACAATATATTTCATCTTCAGTTCTGGTAGTTCTCAAACTCCACCATCCTAATTGATATTGTCACCAATGACCACTGAATACAATTATCTCTGTGTATAAAATGAGGCTCCTCTAGATGAATTCATGCTGTTTGATTTTAAAAATATAGTAATTTCCTTTCAATGGCTACTTACAATGATCAAACACTGTCAAGACTGTTGGCTAGCCTGCATTTGGTTTCCAACATATGCTATGATACTGCCAATTTTCCCTGCTTTGCTTTGTCTCTCTCTGTTTGAGAATAAATCCTCCAATATATTAATTGTTTCTGACCGTTCCACTGAACAGAACACTGTTTCTGACCATTTCTACATTCCATTCCTCACATTACTGAACTTTCACTGACATCAGCAGGAGTTTTCAACAAGCAGTGACTGTATGGTTTTCCCCTAAGCTCCTTTTCTCCCCCAAGTCTTTAGTAAAGAAGCACAGAAAGCATGTAAAATGATCTTTTTTTCTTTAGGATTTGGGGGTCCATTTTCTTATTTTCTTGAAAGCAGATGACATTTATAGCCTTCCAGCTTTGACCATCTTCTTTGGAAAAGCAGACATGTAAACTTTAGAACTTACAGATTTTGTTTGCCCATTCCAATTTGGTTTAATTAAAAAAAAAAAGTCAGAACTCTAATTTCAAATGGATTGAAATGATAATGTGTGAGTCTTAAAAGAAACAACTTACAGTTCCTCCTCTCTAAAATATATTAACATTAGACTGGAAAATAAATTAAACAATACAGAAATGCAGAGACTATGCTATCACAGTAATATCTGCCAAACAAAGCTCGGTCTTTTGCTAATATTAGCTTACTAATTTGCAATACATGCTAAGCAAAGACCCTACTTCTCTAACAGGTACATTCAGACAATATATATTTTATGGAATAAATATATAATATATCCAGTTATAGATTTCTGAATAGTAACTATAATAGATACAAGCAATACCTACGTTTAAAAATACAGTTCTAGGCTTCCCTAACTTTACTACTAATAAAATTAAAGTTGACCTAAAACTTTCTCACTCTGTTGATGCATAATAAAATATATGGAAACACCAAGAGTAAAAAGCCAATTGCTTCTACAAATGGAATACTTTATAAATATAGTAAATTGCTATTTCCAGAGGGAAATCTGAAAATTATAAACAGGAATTTAGGTTAAAACAGCTCTACAATATACAGTACAAAGTGGTTATGAAGTGTGATGTACAAGTTTGATGTCTGTGGCAAAATTTTGAAGTGATGTTTTCATTTTTGGAGATAACTGTAGAGAAAGATCCTGCTCAAAAGCAGCCAATCTTAACCTCCTTAAACAAAACTTTCAGTGACTAGAGAAAGCCAACCAGAAATTTGTCTGAGTAAGGAGTGCAAGTTGAGATCAAACAGAATTATTTGGAAGCCCTGGACTTCGCTGTTTCATAGGTTTTACTAATCATGCTGTTCTCATTAGAATCAGAATCACAGAAGTTAAAGTTATCTGTGACTGTGTGTGCTGAAAAGCCTTATCATGATGGTACCCTGCCTACAGCTCACTTAACATTGGTCTGGTACTGTACATTCTCCAGATGAATTCTGTTTCATGTTCCTGGAGTTGTTTGCTTTTGCTGAAATTCTGAAGTACGGCTCTGGTTGCTTGATTACTGAACTCTTGATTGAGACTTCTTCTTTCTTGAGAACAACCTAGAATTAAAGAAACACATTACTCAGAGCAAGCACAAAGAATTGAGGAATTAAGCTGCTGGCTGTCTCCACCTGCCTTTATTCCCTTTCAATTTAAAAACAGCAAAAATTCCTTACTTGCTAGTAAAAAGATTTAGGCAACTGAAAAAACTGAAAACTTATGTGTGCATCTGTCTCCTGCAATGGCCTTGTTTTACACAGAACTCCCAAATTTACTTCATTAAATACTACTGTTTATACTTCTTGTCTGAGTTGAGGCCCTGAAGTGGGATTCAAAACCTTCACAGGGCCCTTATTTGCATCGACAAATCTGGAATTCTGGTGGTCACAGGACAGTGTTTACAAGGTGAGTGTTTTCCCCTGAATACTAACAGAGGTCAGTGTCAACACTAATAAGAATGAAACCATTGCTGGGAGCTTCAGATTTTGACCATTTGGGGACTTACTGAGACACCTGCTGACTCTTTTAGTACACACATACCATTTTGGGAACAAACAGCTATGAAATGAGGGTTGGGATGTAAGACATGCTTCCTACTTGATTTTATTTAGACAAATGGAGCATATCTATAGATTCATAGCACAAACTCTTACTGATTTCAGAAAAGCTCCATATACAGAGAACCTCTGAACTGACATGCCACTGGGAGACTTGCAAGCCTCTTGGAAGCTACTGTGATATTGAACGTCAGTCAAGAGTGAATGAAATACTTCCTACCAAACTGTATCCAGCAGCAGGCACTTAGAGGTGCTCTGCAGAGTAACAGAATGAAGTTTAGGTTCCCTGTTGCAAGGAAGGGACTTGGAAGACTTTTCTTCACCTGCCACCAGCAAATCTCGATGTTTATTGCAGAGTGGTAACAGAGGAGTTGAAAATGCTTTAAAATATCTAATCTGGTGGCATATTCTTATTTGTCATAAACACTCTGATCGTTGATATAAAAAAAAGTTCTCAGGACTTCTTTCACTTGCAGATAAGCCAGAAGTGCACAGTGGCTTTTGACCTCAGGGTTATTAGCTGGAAACTGGCTCCAGAATTTGCTAGTGCCTTTAACCTATTTTCAAAAAACATTTTTACTGGGAAAAACCATGTGGGGATGTACCAAGGAATGTGCTCTGCCCATCCTGACTGCAGTAAGTGCTAGCTGGGGTTCCAACAGTACCTCTGACTGTCCCACTTCAGGGGTCCCTCCATCGTGTCCACAGCCCAGGAGCTCACGTCAGCCCCTAGGGCCACCATCTCCTGCCCCACCAAAGATCCAGCAGGGCCACTCTCCAGCTCCCCATAGCCCTGCCCAGCCATGGGGTCCCACTAAACAGGGCCCACCAGTGGGCTCATGTCCCAGCCTGTCCCTATTCCCATTTGGGGGCCAAGGCCTGGGGCTGCACTGCTCCTGTCTGGGGCTGGGATGGGCTCTGGCAGAGGACGCTGCCCTGACAGACCCCTGGAAGCGGCTGGCCCAGGTGGGGTGCTGTCAGTGCCTTTAGGGAAGAACAATGAATCCTCTCACCTACGACATGTGGTTTTGCTGTGTAGTTTGCTGCTGCTGCTGCTGCTGAATGAGCAGTTGCTGCTGTTGCCGGCGCCGGGCTGTCCTGAGCTTCTCGAAGCGAGCCTCCATCTCCTCCAGCACCTTGGGCGTGTAGCGCACCACCAGCTTCACGCTGTCCTTGGCCGCCTTCAGCAGCTCCACCGCCTTCTCGTGGTGCTCACCTTCCACACTCTGCAGGGAGAGCAGATCTAACAGTGAAAATGGTGCTTTGATACAGAGCTCTGTCTTTTCATAAGGAAAGCCTGTCAGAGCTTTAAGTAGTTTCCACACCTCTCATTTTTAAGGGACCACTAAAAAGAAAGCGTTAAGTAAGACCTATGCACTGCTGGGCATGTATGAATTTTCAAGCTCTGATTGCTAATACTGCTTGAAACAGTAAATTTCCAAAACAGGGAAGTGACTTGGCGGTTTAAATAGAGTATTCAACTTCTACCATTAAGTGGACTGACTAGAGTGCTTTTTAGGCATGTGGATTGTTACACACCTTAAGAAAAAGGGAAACATTTTCTAATGGTGCATGATTGTTGACATGCGTTGTAGGATGTATTCCAAAAAACAAAAGTATCTTTGTGATCATAACTAACATATGTTGTAAGGAACTCTGTTTTATAGCACATTCTTTGTGACTGGCTTTGATACTGGCTTTTGGAAATATAAGTCTCACCTTAAAAGAAAGTGAACAAAATTTGGCATTGTTTTATATTTCCTTTCTAGCTTGTAAATCATGGGTCAGTGTGGCACAGCATGGACATTCAGAGGAAATGGCAGGGTATTCAGGGGTGTCATGGTTGGTTTTGCTGTGCAACAGCATGGACTTAGAACAGGCTATGAAGAAATATTGTAACCTCCCAAGCTACATGAAGTAGAAACATTTGTTTGCTTTCAAAGAGCTGGGTGGTTCTTACTGACGCCAGTAAGAAATCACGATTGTTCTGTAGAGGAATAATAAGATTGTGTGTTTTAATACTTCATTCAACAACCTAGCAAATAGCATTTAATTCATGATTGTCTATTTTCTCTCCTGTTTGCCCCCAGCCTTGTTGTTCCAGTTTTGACAGTATTTTCTAATTAGAAATGAAGGGTTTGACTTTGTTGCTATCCAGGCCAATGGAAAACTCCCATTGATCTGAATAGTAATGATAAAGAATTAAGCCTAATGCTCATAATCAAAGGGGAAAAAAAACCAAAGGCAATGATAGTGCTGCTAAATACAGATCTGCTCTCAGATCTTGACAACCACAGTTTTCAGCTGTTATAAATATGATTGTTATACTTGTTCTTAATGTCTTTATTGCTGCTTGCACTCCAATTTTCAAGGTATTACAAAAACTTTACCTGCTTAACAACAGCTGCACAAGTGAAACAGTAGAGCCCCTTGGAGTGGGGAAAAGGAAAGGGCAAAGGGAATTGTTTTGCTGTTGGAATTATTCCGCCTCTGCAAATCTGTAAGGTTGTCCTGGCAAAGGACTTCTGCAGGTATCTGTCTCCCTGTACAAGGTACTTTACCAGCTGTATTATGCTGGTGGGGAACACTGCAAGGATCTGACACACTCATGTTACTTTAGAACTGCCCACCAAATGGGTAAAACTGTTTCGGAAAGTATATATTTACTTAATATATAATTTTTATTACATATATATACTTAATCCTTTTTTTCCACGATTGCATTGGCAGATTGCATCAAAGAGAAGGATGCAAAACACTGAAGAGACAGGAACAGCTGAAAGAACTGCAGATATCGTGTGGGCAAATACCAACCATTACTCTATGCTGTTCACAGACTTGCCATAAATCTAAAAGAAAAAAAAATCATTTCTGTGAAGACAAAAAAGAAAATCTGTTAGCCCTCAAGCTGAAAAACTGAGAAGCGTATTTCTATTAGGTATCTCTAAACAAATACTTGGTTGAAAAATTATCATTATAAATCTATTTTGCATCCTTTCTGTATCTGACTTATGCAAGGTATCTGACAAATGGAGAATGTTTGCCAGAGAGAAATAGGCACCAGGAAGTGTTTTTGTCCAGCAACCTGCAGGGCTTCTTTCAATTTCCTTTATTTTTAGGGGGTGTGGGACAAAAGTATATAATAAAATCCCCAGCTTAATGAGAAAACACTGTTTTTTAACATGCAGTGAAACAGCTCAAGGAACAGTCTTCCCAGTCATGCTGGGATAAAAAAATCTAGATTCTGAACACACAGCTCTAATTTTATGTTGCTAATTATGAAGTTGGATAACCATCAGTGATTGAGCACAAACAAGTTACAGATATTTCATTTCATGTCCCACCACTGAACCGTCTGTTCTGTTGTACATACTGCATATTATTTGCTTTTCTCCAGCTAAATTAAGAGAATCACAGAGTGAATTAATTCCAGTGAACAGTGCTAAATTTAGATTTTTTTTTTGTCCTGTCTCAAGCTGTCTGGAAACAAATAATCACTTCTATAATTTTTGCCTTTTTATAAATTATATTGTGTGGGATTATACAGTCCAAGACTTGTTTGTGAATAGTTGCTCATTACTGTGAGGCTGGTGAGGCCCTGGAACATGTCGCCAGAAAATCTGTGGATGTCCCATCCCTGGAAGTTCAACATCAGGTTGGAGAGGGTTCAGAGCAACCTGCTCTAGTGGAAGGTGTTCCTGCCTGTGGTAGGAGACTTGGAACAAAATCGTCTTTAAGGTCCCTTTCAACCCAACCTGTGCTATGATTCTGTGATTATTTCAAGTATGCAACTTGAATTTGAACTTTAAACTCTGTTGTTTAGACTCTGAATACAAAATAATTCTCTGGAGTCTCTAAATCAACTTTCTCACGTGTCTACATGCAACTGGGAATTTTGTATTGTTTCTTGCTGCATTACCTAAATATATATTCTAGAGTCTGTGCATCAAATTTTTGACAGGAAAACCATAAAACAGAGGTGACAAGAGGGTCAAATTCAATATATCTTGAATATCTGAATGTTCACCACTTTCCTCTCAGGTCTTTGCCTAGACACTGTTGACAGTAAAATGATTTTTCAAGAAACATCCATCAATTAGTTAATTAAAACTATTTTTGTCTGCCTTTTCAATCACCTGTTGAAAGAACAACAAAATTCTTTGATAGACTTCAAATCAGTGAAGTTCAGGCAACCTACTTCCTTAAATACTCATTTATTTTTCTTTGAGACTAAATAATCTTTTCAGTGGGTTTTTCTTTCCTTTCTCATTGTGTATTGGTACAAGCAAGTTTTCAGAACTAGTATTTCTCTTTTGAGACCGTGACAGTTGATAGAAGAATCAGTAAAAAGTCTGTCTGAAGTGTTACACAAATATTTTGCTACAAGAGAAAGGGAATAGCTAGTGCTGAGAGAAACAGATGGAAACATTAAAAACATTTTTATTGTGTATGGGCTTACAATAAAGAGGAAATTTATGTTGTAAAGTCTTAGACTTCTGACTGGACTCAGAAACTGCTACTCTGTGCCTTTGATGCATTTAAATACAAGGTCAGATGGAGGTCAGATGGAAAAGGAGTACTTGTTCATAATGGGGAGTGTAGGGTTATATGAATGAGTATCCTCACCTTTTCAGTACTTTACATTCCTTTGTATATAGAACACAAAGCAAAATGAAAGGCAGAATTTGACCCTTGGCAGAGCCTTATGTGTCCTCTATTCCAACAGCCCCTTTTTTTTTTTTAACCTCCATATTGACATTGACAGTGAAACCACTGCAAAACACTCCACCTTGATTTACATGAAAAATGACCATGTAAAAAATGTACCTTTTTACCAAGTGTATGTGCTCCCAGTATGTGAACATTTGTACAGCTGATTTCTCTGACAAAGACATCACAGCTGGATGAATATCATTAAAAGAAATCCAGAATGTACCCTCTACTCCAAATCAGCACCAAATGTGCTTACCAAATTTCCTTCAGTTGTATGTGTTTAAAGGCTTTGAAGGTCACAAGACTACACAAGTGCCACTGTGGCATAACTGTGCTTGGCTGTGTGCCTTGAAGGCTACAAAATGAAAGAACAACAGCATGTTATTAAGCTTGTAGTGCAAGAAGAATTAACAGAATTATTAATGAAGGACATAGGTTCCTCCTAAATTAGGCAGGTGGTGTGGATTTGAAATGAAGCTCTTCAAGAACTCTCCATTACAGCAGAAATTGTAATGGCACAGAGTTGTTGGTGGAGCTCTGCCTCACTGCACCACAAACTCACACTGCAGGTTCTCACAGAGCTAATTCTTAGTTTTTTGTGTGGCTGCATTTTAAATCATGGTGTTAGAACAGCTGTGAAAAATGAAAATTCAGATGAAAATGAAAGCTCTATCAAATTTCCACATACCACTCCATTAACTGAAAGCAGCTGGTCCCCACGCTTGAGCCCACCATGCCTTTCTGCCACTCCTCCAGGAATGATGCGAGAAATATAAATAGGTGAATTTTGTTCCTTTCCTCCCATGACATTAAAGCCCAGGCCTTCCTCAGTCTTTGGCAGCTCCACCACTCGTGGGTGTGAATGGCCTTCGCTTGCAGCAAATGCAGCAACTGTTGCCTGGAAGAAAAAAAATTATTGATTTGGCTGTTTAGGGGTAACAGTGATAGACACTTCGTTGTTCATTTGCAGGAAGAATTTCTTCCTGTGAAAACATTTCAGTACCTCACTCTGACATTTTCTGATTATCTGAAAATATTTTAAAAATATCAAGTTCTACACCAATGTTTTTGAAATAAAGGAATAAACAGAGGAACAAAGAGTTTAGGTGACTTGACAAAGATAATACAGAAAGTTACCAGCAGAGCCAGAAGTAGGCACCAGGAAGCCTTACTCTGTGGTGGTGTACTCTTATGATCATTAGTGCATTTCTTCTTTGCCTTTTCACAGGGAGAAAATTTATTCCTGTGGGATAAGATAATGGGATCTCTGATGTTTTCCTAGTTGAAATGAAGTGGATGAACTGAATCATTAACTCTGCTTTGCTTTTGGAATTATGGAATTATTTATTTTAAATCCTCAAATGATATTTTTAAATTAAAAGTTTAATTTATAATCTTTGTGAAATCTTGCAAATTAAGTAACTTCTGGAACAGGAATAGGAGGTTTTATTATATAATTCTTTCAAAAGTTTTATTGACAAATTAAATCTTAAGACAACAACAGATGCATAAATCAATTAGAAAAATCAAGATTGTTAATCTTATTCCAGGGGGAAAAAAAAAGTAGCATACTGTAAAGCTTGCATCCACGAAAATACTACATTTATACTTGATCTTTCACTACAAGCATTTTCTTACTCGTCAGTCTTAATAAAGCATTAAATAAACATTAAGATAATATTTTATAGTTTTTAACGTGTTTGTAATTCAAACTGCTTGAACAATTTTGCATTACACTAATAATTTTGAGCATCTATGCTTATGCTTAATAGAAGCTAGTGGATGATGTGACATGATGGATCATTCTCAATTACATGTTTTTGCACATGCAGAAGTTGTCATCATGCATACGTATTATGTCAGACATGAATGCACTGGGAGAATGAAATGCAGACAGCCCAGAAATAACCAGGAAATATTGCGATATTAAAACATTGCTCTGTAACCTGCTGTTCTATATGAGTAAGAAATGAGAATGGGAAACACTAATTGGACTTCTCCCCATTTACTAAACACCATAGCAATAATTTCTGTGTTTATTTGCAGTGTAAACAAATTGGGATTTCATATACACATTTCTTGGTATAGAACCAAAGAC
Source organism: Petroica traversi (assembly GCA_025920805.1). Taxonomy (NCBI): domain Eukaryota; kingdom Metazoa; phylum Chordata; class Aves; order Passeriformes; family Petroicidae; genus Petroica; species Petroica traversi. The sequence goes on along the minus strand of JAHLSL010000009.1, from coordinate 7,821,290 downwards.
CTTTAAAATTTACATTGACTATTAGAAGGTAAAATCAGAAGTAGGGCCCACAGAAAAGAAAGTCCTATTTAATAGGGAAAATACACTGCAATTTAGACTATAGTAGGTTATTTGCTGCTATTATAGAGCTTGCTTCCCTAAAATAGTCTTAAATCATTTTGTAACACACTCCCAACCTTCCTCTTCTGATACAGCTTTAAATTAAAACTTCCGAACATAAATATTTAATAGTGAGAGATCTTAGTTCCACTAGGACTTCAAGGAGTTTATGTTCACAGGACCATAAAGAAGTATATCTAAAAAAGATTTATGGATTTTGCAAGTTATTTTGCATAGAATCTGCTATACCACATAAAAGACAGTGTTTTGCAAAATGATAATGGAAAAAAGAAAGCTGTGGTGAGTCCCCTTGTTTGGAAGTATCTATTTTTGTTCATGTTATGAAAATACAGAGCGTATTTTATACTGGAACACAGAGTGGGTTCTTTCATGGTTGTGTGAATTCCTTTATCATTTCAATAGCAGCAGTAATGTAGCTGTCATTGTCTTAGGATATAAGAAAGGCAGGTCTACACGGACAAAGAGACAATGTATTTTATTAAAATGGGCAATGTATCAGAAAAAAACCCAGGCTTACATTTAGCTGAGTAGCCAACAAAACGTTGATCAGGCCATTTCTGTCACTGTTCATCCTTACCACTTGCTCAGTACCTACAGTTCCTATTACTTAAAAGGAGAATTTTGACTGTTTAGTTTCTACCTCCCAAATAACAGTGTCCTCTCTGGATGAGATGTATGGTAAAACAGTCCATTAAAATATAGGTTGTTGCAGGCAGACTGCTACAGAAGAACCAGTAGATTTGCTTTTGCAAAGCAACTTTTCAAAATGCATCATATTTGATAAAATCATTCTCTTTTCTTAAGCTACAGAAGCAGCATAAAGGTTGAAATTTTCCATTATGATTGTTACCTGGGAAGTAGCACTGGTTCTAGACTCTGGGCTGCCACTGATGTCTAAATTTTCTTACAGTGTACACACGAATACCTGAAACACACACGCGCACAGTCAATTACTAGATCACTTTGGGAACACGTATTTCAACAGCTGCACGTATCCTACCTTTGCAGTGGCCCTGGCTCGGAACTCGGGGCAGCCATTAACAGTTATGGTTTCATGCATGTATTGATACACCTAAAATGTTCATGAAAATAAAATGAAATTAATTATAGGAGCAAAACAAGGACTTTATATTAATCCAAACAGGAGAGTCCCTTTCCCTCACAGAACTAACTTTCGTTAGTGCAGTATTCATGCATTCACATAATCAAGTGTCTGCTAAACTTGAGCATGCCTAGGCTAACAGAGAGCATCAATCTGTACTTCTCACAATACTTTCCAAACTTAATTTTACATCTTCCAACACAACTCCCTTCCATTCTCTAGCAAGTAGTTTCCCAAAACGAGAACAGCTAAGTTATATGCTATCAAAAATTTGTGTTTCCAGGCAACTGACTTGAACTAACCTGAAGGGTGTCTCAATCTCCAACAATGGCTTCTTTGGTCTCTGAACTTTCTTATGAACTAAAAGACTTAGGATGTTAGAAAAATACGTAAGTTGCTCAGTATACAGAAGAAACAGAAGAAGAATAATGCTGCTAAGCTGAAAAATCGAAGTGAAAATAATTCTGGAGAAAGGTCACAGTACTACCTTCCATCAGCCATAACTGGGAATAGTGAAAAGGGGTTAACAGTCTGGTAGGTCAGGTCAGACATGGTCCGTCAAAAGGAATTGTACACACACATAAATTACATAAAATCAACACTGCCAACATATATAACTTTTTGTCATTTTTTTCTGATACACACTTTTGGCTCGCTTTCCCTGGTCCTTAACTCTCCCTTTTAAACATCTCCAGTAAAGAGAAATGAAAAGGCTTTGTATTACACTGCCTTTTTTCTCTAGATTTGTCACACTCTTAGAGGAAAAACAGCAACCAAAGCCTTGATACTAGCCAGTTATTTTGAAAGCAAACTTAAAAACTAAAAATATTTCTATATAACATGCAGAAATTTTTTTTTAAAGACAAAGGTAAATGCAAACAAACCAAACCCTTCCTTTAACTTTCTTATGAAAACACCAAACTTACAAAAAAGTTCCTATATGCCACTGATTTACTGTGGGCATTTTCTTGACCTAATTAGTCGGAAATTTTGTCGATTCATGTGCTTTATGTCTCAGGCTGCACTCCTCATAGAGAACCTTTGCTGGTAAAGTATGTTAGTTTTTACAGAAATCTCCTTAGGTTCCTTGAGAGTGCAGATGGAAATGTACTTTCAAAAATATATTTACCTTTGTGCTATATTTTCTGATGCTTTAGCACAAGTGCCAAACCTTTCCTCTTTGGCAATGTAAACATTACTTTGGCAGAGAGGTACTTAACTGACCTACAAACATACCTGTCCCATTGATAGATGAAAGTTCCCCATCCCCCTGTCATGATGACTTGTTATGCACCACCGTAACAATGCATCTCTCCTCACTGAGCCTGTTAATATGGAACTTAACACCTTGACAAGCATATGCTGCAAACATCTAAACAGAATCAAGATTTTTGACTCATTTCTGAATTCAGTGGACAGCTTTAGTGTTAATCAAGCACTCTTAAGTAGCAAAATGTTTGGGGATGCTTGATCCCCAAACCTTTGTTCTTGGAGTGTCATACATTGGAGAATGCACAAAAGGAAAGAAGACAATAAAAGCAATACATTTCAGAGATCCAAAATATGACAAATAGTTCCAAAACACAGCAAAAGATTCTTTGTTTTGACTATTGTCAGCATATAGTCACTCTAGAACTGAACTGAAAAAAAAACCTGTGCTGATGACGAAATCTGAAACAAGGGGCGCATGCTGAAAACCTTCCTGCTTTCTCCATTTGAAATGAAATCTTGCTTCTATTGGTGACATGGACACTGACCACAGCAGAAACCAGGATTTTGCCCTTATATGTAAACATTTGGGAAAAAGAAAGTTCTTTTAAAGTCTCTAAAGCATCTCTGATTTCTTATGTTTTAGTACTGAATGATACCATCATAAAAATGGGTTGAGCCTACATATCCTGCATTATACTGCACAGATCAGTTCAGTGTTTACTGAATTATGTTGTAGGACATATTATTACATAAGAAGAACTACTACATTATATAAGAAGAATACTGTCTAATTGCAGTAATGAATTATTATATACTTGTTTCTTCAAAACCTATAGTGTACTGAACCACTGATAATGCTGTACTTTCTCAGCGTTCCCCTTCATCTTAAAACATGACAGCAGATTCTACATACTGTTTTTGCTTACACAGCTTTAATTATTGTGGCTTGCTAAAATGTCTAAAGGCATATATTTGAATATTGAACTATTATGACGTTAAATTGCTTTGAAACCAGGTCATAGTATTTCATATAGAGGAACAGTCACAAAGAAGTCCTTTAAAATATTCATTACTAAGTTCAATTATCACAAAGGTGAGCTGATAATGATACATTAATGTAATTGTTTGCTAGGTTTGAAGTCATATAATTTCCTGTTGACTGCATCCTACTAGTATCTAGCTGGCAGACTTTTTAATACCACTATCCTGGTAACTACCTTGTATACTAATGGAAGAACAGACTCACAAGTGTGTGTGATTCAGTTAGAAAGATAAAAAATAATCCAGCAGCTCAAAAACTTCTGGAAGAATACAATCAATAGTGTCATATAATTCTTGGGTTAATCTGTAAATTCTCAGTGCTAACAGATTTAAAATGTTGCTCTGCAAAGAGTTTTCAGTGATCGTGGTATCTATAGCACAGTTTTTACAAGAGAGTCCTGAATGTCACTCTCTATAAGCAACAGATGCAACCAGTCTTGAATACTTGCTTGAGACATTTGTAAATATAATTATCCCATTTGACTGTTAAATAATGCTTAATGTAATTTGAGTTTAAGAATGATAACATATATACACCCACATAACTTTCTTATTACTAAGTCAGTTTGACAGCCAAACATAGATTAATTGTACCTGTTCCACCAAGCCCCTAAATCTCTTTGCAGGGTTCAGATCTAATCAGGGCTCATTTTTGCAATGCACTGAAGTCCATAAACAAATGTTGTTTGTTTCCCTGTAGCCACACTAAGCTCTTTATCTATGCTGCTCTCAGCACCACCTTAGCCATCATTTTAGCACAATAAATCCATTCTGCTCTCTATTCTATGTACACAGAACACATAAACTGAAAATCTCTTTGTTCTGAAACTGAGTAAGGTGGCATTTAAATCCCCCTGGTATGGAATATAGCTTCTTGTTCATTCCACTGTACATGACAAGTAATTGAAATGGATTTATAAAATCTTTTCTTTCAATTCCTATTAATATCTGTACATCTGATTATATTTTTAACATACTGCAATTCCCCTGAATCTAACAATGTCATCCTTAAGACACCTGCATAAGACCTACTGTAGATTACTTTACTTCAACAAAATATCAATCAGTATAGAAAAAGACAAAGACAGATTTTAATTTAACGCACTTGAAAATCTCCCCTTTAGGATATTTATTAAAGAAGTCTTTTAAAACAGTGACCTTTGTCGACTCTGATACATGAATCTTTATAGTATGATTGAGCTGAAGAAATAAAATTAACATATCACAGAATCACAGACTTGTTGAGGGAGAAAGTGACTCTGGAGGTCATCTCATCCAACTGCCTTGCTCAAGTAGGGTCAACTAGAGCCAGTTGCCCAGTACAGTAACTAGACGGTTACTATATGTTACTAATTTAAAAAAGAGCATATCTATTTTTGTATTTACAGCTAGGTATTTTTTGAGTGTCAGTAAGACTACATGGGACTTTAATAATATAATTTACTGACGGACTCTGTACACAGTCTGATGGTCTAATGCCTAGGGAAAAGAGCTTCCACAGTTCATTAATAATAGAGATTAAATTACAGGTGAAATGTCAATGTTTCAAGACACAAACCTGCAGCTGAAAGGTAAATGGTAATGTTTCAGATCATTTCTCCCCCTCAGTGATTTCTACCAAAACTGTGAGTGTCTGTGTGCTGAATGTTCATTGGGTAAAGGCATGCTGCAGACAGGGGTTTGTTCACACAGATCTCATTTGTGCTGTGGAGCAAGACATACTCGGCTTTGTTTTGTCTTTCCTGTGGAGCACAGAACGCAACACCCCACCAAGCAATACTCATGAAAGCAAGAATACAGATCTCAGACTTTTTTCAGCTTCTGCAGGTAGTCCCCTCAGACATAACCTAAAGTTATTCTACTCGAAGATTACAAAAAGACTGAAGGAGGTAAATTACAACTAGAAAATTTGAACTTGGAAGTGAATCCTCCTCGTACTGCATCAGCTCTCGCAGGCACAGAGAAATACACAGTTTATTACCTTTCCCAGCAGGAGCTGTAGTGAGTCAGATGCAGCAGGTATTATTGTTATGATGATGGGCTTCATCCCCACGCATTCAGCTGGGAGGCAAAGCAGCTGGTTTAGGATTACTGGAGCACAGGAAGGGGAACAGCCTTACAGGCACTTTAGGAGCTAGCTTCTAACCAAAAATTACTCCATATGGACTTGTAACAAAGCAGCAAGTTATTTAGAGCTGGGCTATTTAAGCCAGCACAAAGCTGTAGAAGGTGCAGGAAAAAAAGTGCACTTAGCAGCCTGTTTTGTAAAGGTGTCTAGAAGCAGTATTCTGTTTACAATCTGAATGATGCAGCATCTTTTCTGGTGAATTCTCTATGACAGAATTAAATTAAACAATTTTATTCCACTAAGTTCTGTAAGAGGTATTTAATGATTCATCACCTGACGAAATATGTAATTCTAAGTACAACTGTACCCACAATAATGATGTTCAACTTTAGAACAAACTGATCTGAACACCAGAAGGGCAGAGGTATGAGGCAGAAGTCATTTTACAGCAATGAGTAAGTGCCAAAAACCCCCAAAACACAGTCCAAGTCAGAGTGCATTGCAATTCAGACTTGTGACAGATACAGTTTTCTGAAATTTCTAGGCAGGGAAGTAGCCTTTTTTGAAAATGTTAGGGGTTTCTTAGCATGAGATAATATAGGTAAGTAATAGTAACCAGTTTTGTTTTCACAGTTGCCTGCAGTATGATAATAATAAAAAGACATAAAATGCATCCTTCAAGAAGTCACAATCTAAGTAAGTGACTAAGGTAAATCATAGATAAGCAGATAAAAGGGTGAAATGAAAAAACAAAACCTGCAGAAAGACTGATAAATGACATTTAAAATATATATTGGCATCATCTTGGTTTAGCTCCTCTGCCATATTTTTTGTTGCTTCAACTGTAGAAAAGAATTGTGTATCTATTTTTGGAAGAAGACTTTCAAGGAAGGGAAGACAATAGCCTGACAGTGTAGAGAGGAGTGTTAGCATGAGAATAACCAGAGCAAGGAGGACATAATCGGTTTCACTGTGCTTCTGTAGTCATGTCAATGGAACAGTGTACATGTGTGCATCCTTGCAGAACTGACGCTAAGCTATAAAAGAGAGATTGTTATTTACTTACACCTCAGTGCTACACATCTGCCTTCAACCAGCTGAATCCCTGTCCTCCTAATTGCCTTTGTGTGTTGGAGAGGGTGATAAATACTTTTCCCTTCTAAGATGTCAAGCAAAAAGAAGTATCTTTATCAGTCTTTTACCATGGTGAGAAGAGCAGAAGATGCCTTATTCAGCTTAGTTGCTGGCCTCTCTTCTCCTGTCCTCTCCAAGTCTGGAGCTGACTCTCAGGACTACAGCCTCCTTCTGCTCTGAGACCCACATTTCATTTCACTTGGTGTACATGAACCAGTCCTTGGAGCAGGCCAGGAGAATGCCCATTCTTGTGACTGGGAGAAGTTACAGAGCAAAAGTGCATTGGAGAGCTGCAGACCTCTCCACTGTGGTGCCTGTGAATCCCTTGTTTCCAAGAGCAAACTGCCACCTGCAGCACAAATCAGCTGAGTCTCTCCCACTCTACTTTTTCATAATTTTTGACTTTTTCACATTCTGCGTGGGATTATTCCTTACCCATAACCTCTTGCCTATATTTTCCTGTCTTAATCCAACATATTTATGTCTGTGGAAAGGAATGCATTGTTTTTATGCCTGGACAGACTCCCCTTGAGCTGTGCTTCAGTACTCAGTTCAGATCCTGCTTGACCACATCAGGGAGCAAGGACAAATCAAATGCTACAAAGATCAGAAGGTACAACTCTTGTAAAACATAAACCATGGAATCACACCTGGTAGTTTTTTACACCAATCACTGTTTTTGTTTGAACTAGAGACTTTTCAGAACTCAAGAGTTTTCTAAAGCTCTGCCATTTACAGTAGGTTTTCTGGTATTTCAACAGTATTTGCTTTTCTTCAAAATTACTTACATGTTGGAGAAGATGAAATAGGAAAGCCTTATAGATACGATTGCCTTGCAAAATATGTTGAAAATATGGAAAGTATAATTGAAATTGAGATGAAGACAAGGTTTGAGTTAAAGAGTTACTAAAAAACAATGGTAGAGCTGGCTGAAGGTAATCCTCCTTCTTGATAGAACAATACCCTCTGCCTAGGCAGGTCCAAAGGTCAGAACAAACCATACCTGCCTGGTAGGAGATTCCCAAAAGCAGTTTTTTTAAGGTTTAAAATATAACCCCATATGGTAATGTAATGATTCTTATAGGTTGCATGCAAATATTGTAGAGTTTATAGTTTGTTTCAGATTGGTTAAAGAGAATTAGAATATTCAACAGAGAAGATGATTTATTGTATTGTAAATGGCAAATCTCTCTCTTTTTGCTCTCTCTTTTTGCCTCTTTCTTTCTCTGGCCTGCTTTGAGCTGCGTCTTGCAGCCCAGCAGCCTCTCACACCCACGCTCTCTCACAATAAACTCCCATGCTCTAAACCCATCTTTAGAGATCTCTCACTTCTATTTTACCCCTATAACCAAATTCCACAGACTTAAATCCTACACTTACATACAGATCTAATTATCCATCCAAGATGACACCTGAACAGATGAGCACATAAAAAAAGAAAACATGTCAAACACAACTGAAATTGTGTGTATTAGCAGCATGAAGGAATGTAGCTGACCCAACCACACTTCCTCTTCTTAATTTCTCTTTCTTAATTCATCTTTGGTAATGACTTTTGCATCTGAAATCTTACTCAAGCTCAAAACCAAAGTGGGGGGGCACTTCCATTCAGCCGTAAACCTGTGACAGCTCAACAAAAGTGGAAAATATCTAGCAATGGTGTGTTAAATTTTGTATCTCTTGAATATCAGATGGAATTTCTGGTTTTGTGCCTGTGTTCTGCTTTTTAAAAATTATCTCATGTGATAATCATGCTTGGGGAAACACATCTACATCTCTAAGAGCATGTTTTCTCCACCAGAGCTATAGCCTCTAGCTAAGACACTGTACTAAACACTATCATACACCACAGTCCAGAAGACAGTAGCTCCATAGGGTAGTTGAAAGAAGGCTGATTTTCTGCTCTATTGATCCAGTTGACTCAAAAAATATTAACATTGTGTTAATAACTAGTTTTATCTTTGGTAGTAATTTAGAAAAATTGGGGAAGAGACTATTCTGAATGAATGAAAAGCAACAGAATTCGAGAACTGTCTAAACAGCAGTGCTTGTGAGGGACAGAACCCCACAAAACCACTGGTTGTGGAAGAATGCCATGGATGTGTTGTATACACACCACAACTCTACAACAAACTTAGATTCTTCTTAAACAAGATTTTTGAGCAAATGAATCACAAAAGCCCACTTTGTTACAGGACTAGGAGAGGTGTTTGAGTAATCCCAACAGAAGCAGAATTAGGCAATCTTACACTCAAGTTTACAGTGTATTTACTGTACATAATCTTTGGTCTGCTCTGAGTGCGAGCTGATGAAAGCTGTTCTTTTGTCAATGTCAACAGGACAAGTCGACAGATACCTGTGAGCATGGGAGGTGGAAATGGCTGAAAAGAACCTTTGAGAGGAAGGCACGTGATACATTATTGCTCTTACTGGAAACACCAACGTGTCTGTATTATGTAAGTTGTTGCCTGCAGCTGCTGAATTTCGACAACTGAATTTGAAAAAGCTGCTTTGTGACAACTAGTCTGTATTAATGAGCTATTTATATCAGACAGAAAGTGGTCATTCAAGGTTGCTGGCATTCTGAATATTTTTACATGATAAGCTCTCATTAGCCTTTGAGCAGTTCCACGTTTGCATTGGGAAAACCACTGGTATCTACTTTCAAAACCAAACTCTGCATAATTTTCACAATCATTGCAACAATTCCCTTCCATGAAGTAACACTGCATGGATGTTGCCACGCAATGCCACAGGGATGCTAACCCATTAAAAAGCACAAACCTGTAAATGAAATTCAGTTTTGTTTAACAACTTGAGGAAATGAGACATTTTTAATTTCAGACCATGTGGAATAAATATTATGAATGTTGGCTTTAGCATTTTCCATTGAGGATATTTTATTTAAATGTTTCCTTCTTTATGGGATGGGGGTTATGGAGGAAACTAGGTCAGTTCTACCAAAGTGAAAAAACTGATCCAAATACTGTTTAGGCTGTCTTTAGGCACTAGGAAAAAAAACAGCATGAGCCTGAGACATTATTAAAAATAAATAATGTATAATCATTGCAAAGGTATAATATTTTAATTAAGGGTGAAACACTTTATAATGGCTCAAGTTGAAATGGAATTTTTTCTTTTTTTTTTGTGTGAGGAAAACAGTGATGTGCACTCTGCTCTGACAGCATCTGTGGTGGTGTCAGAAAGCTGGCCCAAGTTTTGTTCCCTGAGCTGTTGCCATATGATGCTGTGTTTGTCCAAGAACAACCCAACAGGGGTCACAGGCTGGGGCCAGAATCTCTTTCCTCTCTAATGTGTGAGCAGAAGAACACAGCAGATGTACCCAAAAACACACGCTGGCTCATCCCCTGCACATTATTGGGTGAGTCGACTGAAACACGCCTGGCGTTGCTGTTAGGACACACAAGACCTCCATGAGCCCCCTCTTCCCTCCAATGTCAATTCTGTTTGGAGTCATCACTGACACTCTGAAGTCAATTGGAAGTTGCTTAACACCCTTTCAAGAATAAGGAAAAATAGACTTTCATTTTCAAGTAAAAACTACTTATATAAGGAACAAGAAAAATAAAATTGGATCATTTAGTTTATTTCCTATCTCTTACACATCGTTCTGTATTCTGCTCTAATTGGAGCTATGATCTGGCATCTTTAAAACAGTGTTACAGGTGTTGCAGAAACACTATCCTTTGCAATCACTAGACCTTAGCAAAATACAGTCCTAAATCTCTCTTTTGCTTCTTCTACTGCAATATACTGGGATAAAAAGAAATACCAACATGCGTGATTAGGTAATTCCCATAAAACCACTTGGAACTCACAGCTTATAATTTAAAACTCTCTCTTAGACCTCACTGCCAGTTACTTCTGAGTTCAAAAATGCACCAAGCATTAATAAACACTAATTTCCTCCACTTTTTCAGTAAATCTGCATACGCTGTTGAGGCTGACATATGCAACAGCCATATTCCAAACTTTAACAGATTTGTCAAAACCTTGCCAAAATGAGCACCTGGATGAAACATGACATCATCATACAAGCTCTTCTCAAATGTTCCTATCAAGCTGAGAAGGCAGGGAAGGGAAAAGGAAGGAAACTACTGATGCTTCTTGCTTTAAATGCCAACAAAAATATAGCTAAAATAGAGTTTTAAGAGTTTTACAATTCTTACAATTCCTGAAGGCACTATTTAAAAAATAGAGGTTGAGCAGCATTTCAGGGGCCTCATCAGTGACATCAGTTATGTGGCAGCAGAGGGATACTGAGGCTCCATCAAGGCAAAAAAAATGGTGCAGTGGCTTCCAACAATGTGTCATGCATTAATATCACTTGGTAGTTAACCTTGCTGCTGATTTCTCTCAAGACGAAGATGCAGGCTTGAGATGAACTGCAGCAAGACTATTCTGTTTATTCTGATGAGTTTTATGTAATCAAATAGGATACTGCAACAATACACTAAAATGATAATGCAAGCAAACAAAAAAGATGCACCACACATGTTCCACTGGCGTCACCTTCCGTAACACACGACTGCAGCTGTGTGCCAAAATGAGAACATCACCTGAGCACCACCCAGTTTTAGTAAATATGATACAGCTACCCAGATAAACTGTAACATGAACAAGATATGTGATTGTTTTAATTCTGTACATTGCAGGACTCTTGAAACACTAATGAATTTATTTAGCTGTTGTGAAGGGCACAGTTACACAAGCAGAGTATAACCATGATTAGATATATAGCCACCAGCCAACTCTAAAAATTGATCTTTAATCAAAACCAGTGGGAGAAAGCACCCATTAAAGACCAATGATAGAGTCTGGTCCCAGATTCTAGGGTACTCTATCTGTGAAATCTATGTATTTAGCTCTAGGCAGCTAAAAAAAGTGACAACAGCAGCTGTTTTAAATCTCCTGCAGTGAAGTAATGAAAGTGGTAGGGGCTTAGTAATTGCACAGAGACTAAATAATGCCTTCTCTAGATAATGCTTGGGCAGCTTGGTAAATTCACATAATTGCCATTAATGAAGGCCATCTGCTGAGTTACAAGGTAATCATTTCCAAAAGTTCTCATTCATGCCATCCAGGGCTTGCAAGCAACAGAGTAATGCTTCAATCAGTTATGGCAAAGTGGCAAATGAAACTTCATTGTTTTTCAAAATTGGAGTAATTTCTGATTACATTCAACCTAAAAAACAGCATATATTTTAACATAGTAGGGTAATTAAAGAAAGAAAAGAAGTGTTTACTGCTAACTTGAGCTTTTCTGCTGAACTTTCTCAGTGCCTAATCCAGCATGGTGGCAAGACCAGGAGCAGACAGCTCACCTTTAGAAATCTGATTTTTTTATTATCTAATTAACATATACTACAAATTCTTCTCTCAATTCATAACTATGGGTACAGTATGTGCAACCAGGAGGCAGAGGCAAAATTCTGTAAAACATGAATACATTACTCCTGTGCCACACCATAATATTTGAGTGAAGCTAAATAATGCCCTTTCCTATCAGTGACAGAAATACTATTTACTGGAAACTTATACCATTATTTTATGTTTTTCATTGCTGGAACAGTGAAAATGAAAAACGGATGGAAAGGTACAGTAGAAGATTCTTGTAAATGCCACACAGCCCCAGAATTCAGTTAAACTGAACTGGCTTGGCTGACATTACAATCCACTCCAATATCTAAAAAAAAAAAAAAAGATAAAATACCAAAACTTTACAATTAGCATCCAAGAATACAAACTTTATTGAAAAGTTACAAATAAATCAATGCATAAACAAGCAAAAATCTGAATGAAATTGGTCAGTTTGCACAATTCCACATTTGCTACTGCATGAGTCCTACTACTAAACTAATAATGCAGTGATGCTGAATAAGCTATAAGGAATACTAAAACAAGTTATAACAAGGTATCAGATTGGCCTAAGGAAAACTCTGCTTCCCAGCCAGTCTAATGAGGCATCATGCTAATAAAACCATACTGTTTTTGTGACCTGAGCTACAAATCTGAGCTGGTAAATGTCTGTCACTTTACTCCTTTGTGTTGTCCTATTGCCCTTTTGTTTACTAATTGCCTTATTAGTAAGTCCGACACATCACTTCTGCTCAGTCTGACCAACAGCTTGGTTTGCACGGGTAAATGTGACAGTAGGGGATCCTTAGATGTCAGGCTTCCTACTGAGCTTTAATCACAGTTCTGTGCTGTGAATTATAGCAGTAAGTCTTCTCAATGCATTTTTTTTCCAAGCTTGCATCTTTAAAAACTTCAAAAGCTGGGCTTGCTCTGTGGAGATGACAGACTGATCAGAATTGTATTTTCTCCTCCTGTAACAAATATGCAGCTTCCAGCAAAAATAAAGCATTAACATCAGGCAGAATTTGGACTCTGGAGCTTACCTTGGTGCCAACTGAGAGAATTTGGACTAGTGAACTTTCATTTTTATAGGGACTCATGAGGCAGAAAACAATGAAATTCTGCTTTCAGAGACTAGGTCTGGGACATGGAAGAGCATTATACTGCAAACTGAATAAACAAATTTTAAGATTCTTGAAACACAGTGAAAACACGTATTTAAATAACTCCTACATTAAAATCTTAAATTAATAATTGAATAAAATAATTAATGAAGATTTTTGCCTGAGTCCAGCTAATACCCAGATCGTTATATATATATACCCAGCCCTGTAAAAATGGAGTACTCCACCACACTGGGACATCTGAAGTGAATGAAGATCTAAGGGTTCCAGCCAGCCTTCTACTGTCACACATGGCATCACAGTATAGTGATAACCACAGTACCACCAGATTCAGTTTCCAGCACCCAGCAGGCTTCTTCTGGTGCCTTAATATTTGCAAAGACAAATATCAGGGTTAATAATGGAAAGTGTGGGTGGACAGCTTGAGGAAATAACCAGATAAAAACACATTGCACATCAGCAGCACTGGGATTCTGGGCATTCAGATGGAACGGAAAATTATTATTTAAAGGATGGAAATGAAAATTATTATTTAAAGGAAATCATTCCAATATACTGACTAGGCTTATTAAACTATCCTACCAAATATATAATTAAACTGTATTTTTAATACTATACAACATAAGCAAATATATTTCTAAAGTAAGTAGGGGGCATCGGGACCTCATAAAAAATGGGTCAGTATTCTGCCATTGCCTTTTTTATGCCTCTAAGTCAACAGAGGTCTTTAAATGTCCAGGATGCTCTGTCTACATTTTATAGCAAGCTTAAAAATGTTTTAAACTGCTGGGGAAGGAACTAACTATCTTCAAAGCCAACATGCTTTCCCAATCACTAATTTCATACAAGACGGACAAGATTAGAGTATTTTGTGTTGATTGCTCCTCCTTTGTCAGTGACTGAGTCCTACAGAATTGCAAGACTGCAAACCACAGTTATTTTCTGTGATGACACGATATTTTGGTTACTTTTGTGTGGCGGGTTGCCACACCACATTTTTAACTGAATAATTTTGGCATTGATTCACCACAGGTATTTCCTAGTCAGATCTTATTTCAAATAATATCCACACAGAAAAACTTTAGAATTAGCCCTGAAATGGAAAACTGAGTAGCAAAGGCAAGCTGGGAGAAAAGCAAAATACACCTGAATATTACATATTATCACACAGAAATGGAAATCAGGGAATCAACCTGAAAGAAAACTTTGCTCACCAGGGGATGCAAGTGTTTATCAAACTGTGTTGTTATTCTCCTGGTGCCTGACCACCAATTATCAGATGTTAACAGAAAATGAAATTCACATAAGCTGCTAAGGCATGTCACATTTTCTTGTTGACGAGCCACTGTATTTTGCTCAGCTGTTTATTCCATCATCTGTGCCCACAGGTTTTTAGGGTTTCTTGCCAGACCAGAAATTCATCTTGTCTTACAGTTCTTATAACTTCCTTTTACTGACTTGTAACAATTAAAGTAACTTTATAATTTAGGCTGTCCAGTTTTATGTTGCACATAAATATAACTTCTCAGTAGCTCAATTATGCATTCACATTCACAGTCCTTCGTTTATTCTAATAACCCCCTGGAAATCAGATGACTTTAACATAGCAACAGCTTTGAATACAGCAAAAACATTTAGAAGGGTAAAGGACTTTGGTGTAATGGACAAGATTTCTGCAAGTTCTATCAGATGACAAAGATATAGAAGACTAATTAGTCTTCACGTAACTAGGGAGCTTTTAAAATAAGTAATTTTAAAACACAACTAATTTTTTTTTCAAAAATTACTTTCACTGTGATCAGACTTTGGTTAACTTATTTTCTGGTCTAGGGGTATTCAGTTGAAAAGGAAATACTGAAAACATTATATACTCCCATTATTTCCATTATTTTCAGAGCTAATCCATATTCCTGCCTAGTGCCAGACAGAATATTTCTGTTGGTGGTGCTTATATTTAGCTAAGTGAGAACCATTAATCACCATTTCCTAACATAGCATCCTTGAAAAATGCTAAAGTACTTCTATTTAAATTTCATTCACTCAGTCACTTAAAAAAAAAATATTTCTATGGAATATTAGTGTAGGGTTGAAATTTGATTTACTAAATAGATTCCCATAAATACAATTAATTACAGCCATTAGAAAGATTTCTACACATTAGATTGGAATGTATGTCATCTAATAACGCATCTCATAGTTTTAAAGGCAAATGGTTCATAAAAGTAACCTCCTGCTTCTCTAGCTGAAGAATTCCTATTTGTAGAAGGGAAAAGTTGAATTTAGTTAGTACAGTGCAGATTACGTTTTGTCTTTGATCCTTTCCCCTACACTCAGCCCAATGCTGAATTTCTCTGGAACTTATTTTAACAACTAAACTCACTGGATAGTTAAGTTAGACTCAAAAGGAGAATTTTTATTTTCCAAGGTTCCTCCATTATGGTGTTCATAGGACTACAAAAGTCAGCTTTAATCTCATTTACTAGATTTTCTGATGAAAGAAAATAAAGCTCAGATCTTGCATTATAGAATGAACACACCATACTGCAGATCTGAATATCTTCATTAAAAAGCAGCCTCTTTCAGAATTTGCATACTAACACAAAGCCTACCTCCTCATCCCATTTTGATTACTCCTACCTACAGTTCACACCCGGTCTGCTTCACTCCCACTTTTCTCATTATTTCCAACTGACTGCTGCGTATTCTCTTTAAATGTCAACAACTTTTCTCCTCTAGTCTGTGTAGGTGCTAATAAAGAAAATTAAAATCTAGCCACCACACTCATATCTTGCACTAAGATAATAAAAGATAAACAATGGGAGAGAGAATTGGTAGAGAAATTTCTGTCTAGCCTTAGCTATCTCAAACTCAAACACACTCAGAAAAATCTGTGCCATTCAATAAACTCCAGTGTACATGAAGGACATACAAGAAGGGCATTCCTGATTAATGACACAACACAGCTCAGATACCATCCCAACCCTTCTTGCAGTGCTTGGCTAACAATGTAATGTGAACAAAATATTACATGCTTTTTAATTTTTTTTTAAACATAGAAGCAATTATTTTCTAAGTTTTTCAACAGCTCTTCAACTGGTAGGAAAAAAGAGAGTTACAGTCTAAATATTTGCCAAGGACATAATGTAACTGAAAAGAGAAGCCAAATGTTGAAATACCTTAAGTACTCACAATGTACATATGTCAATCCTCCCACTCTCCCTAAACAAAAAAGATTTATTATTGGGCCTTTTATATTTGAAGATTTTTTTTCTAAAAAATATTTACACACACAGTAGTGAATGGTAAAATTTTTTGGGTGTAGAAATTTTGTTCTCTGCTAGTGATGTATTTAGAAAGATAGGTCATACATATATTTAATAAGAAATACATTTTTTTTAATGAAGTTGGTAGAACTGTTTATTCATCATCACTCAATTCTTGTGTAACAACTAACTCCAGCCATGAGCAGGTTGTCTTTACTCAATACTCTGTAAAGTCCTTTTGTGCCACTGAGGTGATTTTGTCAAGATCTAGTTTCAGTTCATGGAACTGAGAATGCATTTTTCTAACCCAACTTCCTAGTTCTTGAATTTTGTGTTTGCTTCTGCTGAAACTGCTTTCCAGAGACTAACACAAATTTGTTAAGATTTCACTGAAGATGCTGCAAAGACTCAAAGCTGCCTTTAACAATTGCAGTACCAGGCTCTGCTATCTGAGGAAAACCCCAAACAATCCCACAACTCTTCTATGCTCTGTGGTTACTTAAAGAAGCATTTAGTTTGGATAAATGAAAAGACTAGACAGAATATCAGCTTTTAAGGGTACACAGTGCCATTATTTATTGTCATCACAATCATAATTTATTATTTATTGTTAGGGAACACTATTCCCTTCAAAAGGCCCTGAAAACTGCAATTTAATTAGGTGGGAGCATCTCTCTGATTCTCACACTGAAGAATATATTCCATAAAACAAAGAATGTGTTCCATTTTGCTTATTAAACTGATGTCTATTCATCTCTTTTTTCCTTCCAGCCACTCAGCAGTCCACCCAATCAATCTGATGCTGTTGCCTAGTTATCAGAAGTTCAATTTTGCTACCATTGAAGGAACATTAGATTCCCCATTGATTTCAGCAATGGAAGATTAATTCCAGGCAGCAGACATATAAACTGAAACAGAAGTTCTTACAGGTTTTCTACTAAAAAGATGTTGCCCTCATTAGGGCATTTAGAGCTGCTTCCGTTTGTCAGGCTAGGAGTCCTTGGTTTAGTGACAAAATACCTGACGTAATGTTGTATTAAACCATGTTTTCTTTCTAAGAAAACAGAAGGGTTTGTTGTTTAACTGCTTGTATGCACGAAGAACTGTGGTGCATACTATAGCTTGACTCGAAGAAAACAATTACTATTTATCTGTTGGGCAGAGCTTAGGAAAGCCTGGCCACAGGTGGTAGTGGATCACAGTATGACAAGGATTTCTGACATGAGGAGCAAAGCCCACTGGCCCCAACCACTGACTTCAAAGGTAAGATTCTTGTCAGCTCAGTTAACTTCAGCCTTGCCCCTTTTGGCTGTCACTGCGTTCTGATTTTATCTGCACCTCCCTATCATACACCTGAGCTCAAAGGAGAGGCATTCAAGCTTGCACTGACCCAACCTGGCATGACCCCATATCCCAGCACAGTGCTGTACAGGTTACCAAAGACCCTCAAACAGCATGAACAGAATACTAAAGTACTAATTAATCACCCTTTCTCCTTAGCAAGGCTAATGGCCTCAGCCTTGATGTCTTGCTGACGCAACTGTTCTGTGTCTGCTTTTCAGTAACTTCAACATTCTGCACAGTAGCAGGCAGCTACAGGCACATCTCACATCCCTCATCCTTTATACAATGTAGCACTGAAAGGCAAATACTCCTTTCTTTACAAGCAAGGAATGTTAGCCTGAGAAATAACTAAAAATCTCAAATTCATACCTCTCTGATAGCTGTACAAAACTCACTCTGCAGCACCTTCTTTAGAGACTGTAGTTTGTGTACTGGTACTTCTCCAGATTCCTGCAGTTTCTCCAGTAACTCAATTGCTCTTGCAACATCTGAGTGAGGAAAACAAAAGGGATACAGATCAGTATAAACAGTGACTAATAAATTACTAAAAGGGCACATTGACTGTCATTTTAAATTTAAAATCAGCTTTACCAACACATACTGCATTAGTCTTGTGTTATACCAGACTTTGCTAGGCAACAACACTGATGTTGAGAGATCCAAATACCAAAGTATCACGCACATACACGTACAACAGAGAGAGGTTTAGTCTTAGTAGGAAACATTCTTTGGAACAAAAGTACAAGTTCAAAATGGCTAATCTGTATTAGAACTAAAATATTTCTTACTTTCTGCACAAAAGAAAACAGCACAGGAAAAACATAGGGTTTACTTTCAGAAAACCTGAAAAAAATTAAGCTGTGTCTTTATGTAAGCACCCTCAGGATGAAAATGCCCAAGAAAAAGATTTTATCTTTTCTTCTTATAAATCTAAATATTAACTAATAAAATTTTCTAGAGGCAGGTAAAGTCTGCTGTGGAAGAATGGGAAGTCTACTAGAAAAGTGTAAATGTAAGGTCTCCAAAGACCTGATCTACTACGCAAAACCCGTATGATCCACAGAAATAAGGAATAGTATTTTTGGTGGCCTGACTTCTCCTTAAGCACCTGTGCATTGTCAAAGGAAAGATTAAAGTGTGTCTGAAGAGCAGACCAGAGAGCTTAAGCCAAATTGAATGGTGAGTGGGATTCTGGTCCAGCTGAACTGTACTGGTACCTTCACTCAGATTTTTTCTCTTTAACACTAGTTCCCAATTTACATAGCTATTACTAAAATACATCAAAAAAACCCCAACCCAACCCATAAGATGCTCAACAATCCTTTATAGCTGGGGACACAGAGGCACAAGAAAGAGTGGCTGCTTTTATGGAGGCCAGTCTAGTCAAGCAAGGGACACACTAAATTACATTAGGAGTAAACTGAGCAAAACATATTCTGGTCAGTCTTCAGGATGACAGAGCTTAAATGGAGGGGATTTTTCTCCTCTGCCACTTATTGCTGCCTTGCAGCTTTTCCTGAAAGTTTGCTGGTTGATTTGAATCTGGCAATGCTGCCATCTTGACTGTGTGGCCATTCTCACATCTTCATGTGTCTCTTGCACAGCCACTGGAGCCACTACTGGCAAATTACATCACTCTGCTAAACACGGGTCTGTATTCCAGTGAAGAAACGAATGCACAGTATTAAATGATAAAACAGTATTTGAGGCATTTTAATTCTGTGTTTTAAGTGTAGAAAAAAAAAATACTCTCCCTTCAACCACACAACTCTAGAATTACTACAATGTCTAGAAGCAACCCTATATAATTCTCCTTTCTGATGACAAAGATTGTACTATTTGTGACTGGGAGATTATGATAATTGAAACAGTTTTTACAATTCTTGGCTTGTAACTGAGCTATACTGACCAGATGTCTGACGCAACAAAGACATGAGACATCTTCTGGAAATAGAAAATTCATGGCAGTGGATGAGCTGCAATAGGGAAAAAATCATAATCATAAATTTGTGTTTATAAGGAAAACATCACTGCATCAACGTTAGGAAAAGAGAAAATGACGTCTCAAAAAATTTAGAACTTAATTAAAAGAGGCAGGCAACTGGTCAGCATGGTAAATTCTGCCTTAGAAGATTAACAAACACCCAAAAAATTCTCAAGCTTTTTTTAGAGGAATCTGCCAAAAGACAGTTCAGATCAAGAGAGGAAGCACAGCAGAAAGCACACAGCGTTTCTTTCAGGAGGATGTTTCCACTTAGAGGGCTGTAGCTTGCATGGCAGAGCTCATAAACTTTCAGATGAAACTAATCTTACCCTGCACTCAACAATTGCACCTGGGCTTTTGCCCCAAGCAGGGCTTCAGCTGCTACTGGGCACCCAGTCCATGTTACCAGATCACAGCTGTATCAAGTAAGATCGCACTAGAACACTTACTGAAGTGATGATCAGAAAACTGAAAGGAGATCTGAATAATAAGGCCATGGAAATCAAGAAAATATTAGATTCTAGAAAGAAAAATATGACTGATAAGAGCTAATATATCAGAGATGATGTTTTTAAGATTTAAGTAGCAGTAAATTCACTTTTAGCAAGAAACATTTCAACAGACTGCAAAGGAGTGACAAAAAATTAAGGCATCATAGAATCACAGAATCATTTAGGTTGGAAATCTAATATGAAAATCTAACATAATTTTTGACATTCTCAGTAATAATAATGTTACAATAGTTTTTTAACAAAGCTATTGAATGATTTGCCTTTGAATTTTTCTTTATCTACCACACAAGACTTGCAGCTAGTTAAGTACTGAATTCACACTTCCCAGTTATGACTACTAGTTGGTGCAAACTGATGTATCAGACAGCACAAAGCAAGTGGATGATATATTCTGAAGAAGAAGCTTCAACAGCCTACCATAATAGATCAGATAAAGCCTCAGTAATTCACGTTATACATGATAGCTATTGACATAATCTAAATCAGACTGCAGTCTTATCCAGTCCAGTTAAGATAAGTTTTGAACTGCCTTTGCCTCTCACCAGCTATAGTTGTAAAAGATAATGCCACACATGGCATATTGGTTGCTATTTTGCAGTTGTTTTGAAGTGGCATCACCGCATCTGAAAATTGTGGGAAACAGCCCACATTTCTATAGTCCTGAACTAAATTATATTAAATGAGAAATTTTTACTGATTGGAAGGAAACATAAAAAGCTTTAGGTACATTAATCAATCTAAGATTTAAGTACAGGTCTAAACATTTCCCAGGCATAGGTCAGATTCTAGATAATAATTAACCACTTCTAAAGTGATGAGTGTCACAATACAAATGATGGATTCATCATCTGGATGAAAAGTCTACTATGAGTGCTTAGTATGCAGCCCCATAGGTAAAACTGGGCACTAAATTGCCATGTGTCATGTGCCAATACTAGATTACTTAACTTTCTGACAAAAAAGTGACTGGAGGTAAACAAAAGCAGAATATTGCCAAAGCATTCTGATTTCTCAGACTTCTAAGTCATCCAGCATGCTAAAATACATGAATGCCAATGCCCAGGTTCTTGCTTTGATTTATTATTTGCCTATCCTACCCATTAACAATAAGCATTGTTAATAGAGCACTTCTTTCTCTTGTCACCACTAGGCCCATAACTCATTCAGCTTGGCAATGACTGGTGGGATATTGCTCACAGAAGAGAGAACAGTATATAAACTGCAGAAAGAAAATGAGGCATACATTCAGGGCCAAAGCTGTTGGTTACCAGCTGATGCTTTGTCAGGAGCGAAATATAACACTTTGCACAAAACAGATGACTTTGAACAGGCTAAACATGTAAAAACATGAGGGTATAAAATATGACCTCATGAAACAGGCTGTATTTCCTTCCGTAATAAATATGAAGAGGAAACTTTAGGACAGGTTAAAAACTGAAGGTTAGCAGTGCACAAGAACGTAAGTGATGCACAGGCTTTTTCCTGATGGTTCTCTCAAGTTGAGCTCCAGCTAAAACTGGAGTAAGTGCTTGCTCAAAGAAGTGATATGACTGGCAATGAGTAACACTTTAAAGTTACATTAAATTAAGCATATAGTATGGAATCCATCCCTGTTGAAGTCAATTAGAGAGCACTGTCATATGTTTGACAAATACTGCTACAATAATTTTCTTGTCTCCAATCCACCTCTGATAATAAATCTAACTAGATTTGCTTGTAAATGCTATCACCAAGGATGTATTCTTAAATACTATTTTCTTACATACTTGTGAAAAGGACAGTGGATGAAAAGAGTGCATGAATATTTACATAGATAAATGTTTAAAAAATTCCTGGAATTATGTTAAAATTAGTTAAGTTCACTTAAATGAAATACCCTTACTTTTTGTCTCTGTGTATTTCCTTTGTCCTCTCTTGAAGCAAAGATATTTATTTTTGAAAAGGATTGTTTTGCCTAGTCTCAAATGTTTTCCAAAATATGAACTCCATTATATTAACCTGAAACTTATGCTAATGTGGTTATTGTCATTTCCCCAATTCATATCCCACAAATTGGTAGGAATTGACTGATGATGTGGGTAGAATTATTCCTTTGTCTTTCATGATACATACATTTTAAAATGAATATGCACTTACTTCCCCCTGCCATGACCTCCAGCTCTCAGCATACTTTAAATTTTTTTCTGGTTTTTTCATACATATGCACAATTCCTCTCTCTCCTATTCTGTTTAACATTAATTTCTTTTTTTTTTTCTTCTCATCATCATGCTTGCCTAGAGCCTTTCAGGAAATAATACTCTTTCAGTGTGGTGGGTCACGTTATCAGTGGAACACAGAGAAGGCAGGGGGCTGTGGGTGGGTGGAATGTATTTTATCAAGTGCACTCATCAGAAGAAAAGCATGACTCTCAGAAAAAAAAATCTTCATTTCAAGGGTTCTTTCTGTATTTTCATTTAAATGATGTTCCACTTGCACTACTAGCAGGACATTAGCAGAAGATTACTATACAAACCCTTGGAGAAATCACTAGAACACAAAAGTAGCAGGATACTGTACTGCAAGACAAGTGGAACACTGTATACATCATGTATACATATATATACTGCTGAGTGCAGTTGCAAAAAAAGTCATCTGGCTTAGTTATCACTTGGTTCTGTTATTTATGGTTTTTGCTTGCTGGCTTTTCTTCAAGTGAGTATTGTAGACTGATCTGTTTTATTTGCTAGATGTTTAAAAAGCAAATGCTTTTTCTAATACAGCTTTTACAACTTGAAAGCAAATTATGAATCCACAGAATGAATCCTGGCTGGTCTGAACTTGGTGCTCCTTCACATTACTAAAATTGAGTAGACCAGGCTCCAGCATTCTCTGAAAGTTGTCCAGGCTGAGGTTTTACTCTGGTAGATTTTGTGCAGGGTTTATGTTTGTTTCAGTTTAGTCAGATATGTTGAAAATTATTGGGGGAAATGTAGCAACTTATTTTAGCATGCAAAATGTGTCCCATTTAATACCTGAGTGACTCTTGAAAAAGAAAGTATATGCATGTTTTATACTACAAAATAACCCGTCAAGGTAAGTGTCTATCTAACCTTTCTTTTTCATGCTAGTCTATGAATGAATTGGGCTGCAGTCTTTAAAATGAATACATTATCCTCTGACTTAGGAGAATATTACACAGTTAAATAGTAGCTGCAATGCAATGTCATATCAGTTTGGATCAAAACATTAATCACACAGAAACTCAGTTTCTCTTTACTCTGGTAAGTACTCTAAAATTAAATTGTTTGGTTGTTCTCAAAGCCAAAATACGGTGACCTCTTGTATTAACAAGGTATTAGAGAACAGGTTTCACATCTTCTTGAGGATTTTCTATGCCTCATTCCTGTTAATTCTGGAGGCTGTCACTGCATTAGTATGCTGGTTACTAGGAAAAGTAAATGTGCCGCATAAACACCTCAATGAGGTAAAACCACCACAAATTGACAGTAAGGATACTCGGTAAGTCTCTAAAATATTCACTAGGTTCACCATGGCATTACAGAATAATAATCCTGGAAATCTGCAAGCTCTGTTCTGTTGTGCCTGAAGACCTTTAATCAGGCTGAAGGTGAAGAATTTGCATGACATAACAGGTCCTTGTAATTGCCAGTAGTTTTTCATTCCAACACTTGCATTCAGGTTTAGTTATTCCTTTAAGCTCATGAGAATACATCCCAGAATTCTTAATGTAATTCTGTCAACTTTTTATCATAATTCCACAGGCCTACACAGGATGTTTTATTATATTTAGCAATCTTCTCCAAACACTATCAAACGACAGCAGGTAATCAATGGTTGTGAAATCAAAATTCAGTGGTGATTAGCAAAGTTCATTCATAATTCATAGCCAGCAGCCCTAATACATTGTATCAAAGTATTTATGTGACTTCATGCTTAAAGCACCAGCTTTGAAAAAAATTTCAGTGTCTGTCTCTGGAAAATGTTCTGTATTTCCAGAGTTCTGCTGTTAGCCACTGATTTATACAACATGGCAAGTCTTACTCTTACAATTCCAAACTGTCCAATATGCTTCCATTCACCTCTTTGGTGCCTTACTATCAGCACGGTGCTCTCCTAAATTCAGAGGTCCTTCCATTAACTTAAATGTATTTATTTAGTCTAATCTGGAGAGTTCAGAAATTTGGAGGGAAAGAGCAGCTTTTTTTCTCATTTAAATTGATATGTTTGTCTTGCTCCAAATTTCATGCTCATCAGTAAGTGTAAAGATGTGTTTCACCATGGTAAATCACACTCCATGTACTAGGAGCAATGAGCCAAACTTTTAGAAAACAGCAATATTATTTAATACTTCATAGTATGCATCTGTAAAGTCTATTCAAATTAATTATAGCCAGAATAATACTACCACTCCGGTTTATGATATGGGTAGCAGTTACAGGTTTAATGCATTGTCCCTTTACCCTCCTGCAGTTAAAGACTACTATGAATACACAAATAAAAATAACAAAGAACAACAGCACAGAGCTCTCATGACTCATCCTGTGGTGAGGGGTTCAGCTGCTGTGCTTTTGACGTAGACTTGGACAGCTCAGCGACTCACCCTCAACTGTTGTTACAGTCAATGAGGAAGAACAGACACTTTGAGGCTAAAATTCATCTGACCTACTTTACATGACATGAATCACACTCTGGAGTGCCTTGTCCCTTTGTTGACTGTAAAGGAAGACTAGATGATTACCTTAGATGTAAATGCCTGCAGCCTACATATCAGACATCTACATCAGCAGGATGAAACCCACTCTTACTGTCCAGATACACAGAGAAATACTCATGCAAATTTATCTCACTGTGGTCCAGGAGACATCATACCTCACAAAAGTTACATTTGACAAGAGAAGTATCATTACAAGGCAAGCAAAAGTAGTTTTGATCTAAAGCTTTTTAAAATGCCTTAACTAATTATTTTACGGAATTTTTTTTTCTTCTTAATCAATGAGAAAAAAAAACAGGAAATCATGAGCTATAATTGAGTATGTGTCTGCCTGTCTGTCTCATTTTGCCTGATGTGAGATGACTGCCCCCAACAACAGTATATCCCCATGAGTTTCTATATCTATTACCCCAATGTCTGGGGCAGACTCATTTTCTCTGGACACTCATCAGACCTTGTTTTAGCCTGTATGTTTGAGCTGCTCTCAGATTCAGTTTGGCTCTAGCTTCTCAGGCACACCACACGCATTCAAGTTCTCTGCTTCAGTCCATTTCTCAGACACAGAGCCTGTGACCCAAATATTGCCCAAGCCAGGGCAGTGTAAATACCACAAGTTTTCCCAGCAGCTCTGGCAGCAACACTTGAACAAGACAGGCTGGTCTGAGATGCCCGAGATGTTTTGCAAAATAACTCATAGAAAGAACACAGTTTATTTCCAGGGAAAGCAGTGCCATGTGATCAGACAGCAAACTGTCTTGAGACGCCTCAATCCAGCATACTCAACACCACAAAAGCCGCTTGGTGCTCTCTTTAGATACTTCAGTCACTTTGGCTACTTTTGGCAAACACTGAAATGCTGACATTTCAGGCGAACTGCTCCTGAATACTCTGCTTAGCTCATTCAAATAAAACATTCAAAAGATTTCCCTAAATGAAAAGATAGGCTGTGTTCTCTGAATCTAACAATGTCTACAAGCTCTTAAGTAATCTTGCCCCGCTTCTTACTCTACTGAGTTTTGACTAGTGATTTCTGTTCTTATCCTCAGCTAGGGATTTTTGCAGCCTTAACCTAGCATGCAGGCCAACTGTATTTGCTTTACTTTGGTCAATCTTCTTAGCATATTCATTATTGTACATAGATAGAACTAGTCCAATTTTTTCCTTGAAGCCTTCATATGACTAACGTAAGTCACAGGAGCATCTTCGGCAGCAATTTCAGATTTGATTTGCTTGTGCATGTGTGAGATTGATCTGTAGAGTACCTAAAACTATTGAGAGTTCATCAGTTACTTAGAGAAAATGTCATGGTACTGTCAAATTTCCAGTGCTGATTTTTAAAGAATCAATAATGAATCATAGAATGGTAAAGCAAAAATTAATGGATAATTCAGGATCATTTCAATAAGATGAGTTTCACTGGCTTAATTCAAGGCCTGAAGTGCAATAACACAATTAGAATTTTCAAAGATGAGCATTTAAAATTAACCTTAAAGCCTAGTAATTTTAAGAACTGATATAATTTTTCTTCTTCCAAATTATTAGTTTCATTGCAATTTCTAAAGCAATCAGGATGTGAAGGTGCATAAATATGATTTTGAAAATTTTCACCAAAAATTTTGCCATCTGTGAGAATGATGAAATTACAGCTACAACAACCTTTTACATTTGACAGCACCCACTGCTTTGTATTGAAGACATTGAACACAGCATCAGTGTAAAAACAAGCTACCAAATTACCCTTTAAGAAAAAAGATCAAAAGAAAAAGCTGAAAATGCAAAGAACAGAAGGGCATTGAAAACTATGTTATTTTCTAATGCAGTACTTAAAACAAAATCTCCTTATTTTTCCCAGAATTGGCTGTAAAGAAGAGGGAAAGGAAGGTAAAATTCCTTTTTTTTAAAAGGTAAAATTTCTTGTAGTTTTGACTTTATAATGTTTCATCATACCTGCTCTTTGTGATCATAACTATGATTTACAGTTAGCCACTCACTGATGAACAGAACAGATGACACGTGATTTTGATCTTATCTTTTTGACTAGGTACAGTTGGCTACAGTTGTGTTACAAAAAGACAACAGTTTGTTTTAAAGTTTATTTTGTATTCAAATGAGTAAATATCATTTACATAAGGAACATACAAGCATATATTATTTAACACTTGTTTCTTGCAGGAAGCAAGGTGTTCTGTAGTTTCCGACTTTTTGTTATTTAAATTCTTAATCTTTTTGAAAGCATTTTTTTAAAAAATAGAGATCACAGGTGTTCAAAGCAGTTTTTTACCCACATAGGACATGTGAAATTATGTTCTGCCTGACTTCTTGAAACTGTGAAATAACAAAACAAACCCAAAAAATCGTTTGACAGAAAGCTATAACTAGCTGAGAAATTCAGTATGTGAATGCACCCAGCCTTAATTCATTAAGTTTCAACAAGCTGAAGTTGCAAATGCAAGGAAACTGCCTGCTGCCTTCTGCAGCAATAAACATCATGTAAAGCGATGCCTCGATAACTTCACCACCTTCCTCTCTTGATCATGTCACTTGATCTTGTAGGATCAGTTCTGCCTCAGTAGACACTGTTCACAATGCTGGCATGAAACTCCTCTAAAAACTAGATAAAAGTACTCTGGACACTCGGCTGGTACTGCAAATGCAAACAGTTTAGAGGTTCTGAACCCAGAGAAAGAAAGAAAGGGTTGATATATTAACATAACCTGAGGACTTGGACATAGTACTTACTTTTTCATTTTAAACCTTAAGTATATAAAGGAAAAAAATTAAAATCAGTGAAAGAATTTAAAATTTGACTAAGCTAGAAGCAGAAAACAGAAATTATTACAAGGGATAAGCTTGCCTGAACAACAACATCAACAAAAAAAAAACCAACCGAAAAACAACAGAATGAAAAAACAACACAGTTTTCTCTTAGCAAAAATCCATTCTCTTGCTCCCCCGCCTAAGCAAAAGCAAGTATTTATACACACTATGTGAGCATCATGAAACAAAACTACTGGCCATATGGACAACCTCATGTGTTTCCCACACTGCTACTTCCAGCGTGTGTTTTTAGTCTGCATCACAGAGATTTTTGTTGGCAGGGAAGAAGATAGGAAGAGGGGAAAAAAAGGACCCAACAGGTGTCTCACAAAGGGAGGTAGGGTTAACTTGGGGATGCTAATTCTCCTTCACAACAGGCACTGTGTTTGAGCCAAAGCAGTAACTCTCACTTTTTTCCTGCTCGTATGTCATTACCAGAGTCTCCTGCTGCCTCCCCTCAGTTCTTATCCCTCCAGCTAATCTTAGTCTTAAATCTTTTCATGTGATTACCAGAAAGACGAGAAAGATGGCTGTGGGCTACTGGCAAGTGTACACAGTGACAATACAAATTGTCACTTGAAGTCTAGAATCAGAATTTTAACTTCTCTTTTTCTACATGGTATGAGAGTCTAATGAGACAACAATGAAAATAAGTTATTTGTGCAAATCAGTGGATGCAACACAATAACTACATATACATGTTTAACACTTTATTTGTAGGTTTAGGTAATGAGAAGAGAGGTAATTTTCATTCTTAAATTTTAGTGGATTTAACGATACTGTTTTTTGCAGATTGAAAGTCTCTGGTTCCTGGCTACATCTTAGTCATTACTCAAGAAAGGAAAAAAAACCCTGTTCTTTCAAAGTGTGTAGGTGAAAACCTACAACAGCAAGAAGAAAGCAATATAAATAAAATCCTTTGTTACTAAATCCCTGCAAAACGAGGTAGTACAGATACCCTGCTGGCAGATTTCAACAACTGATCACTGTTAGCTTTCAACATTGAAACAAATATGATCTTCGAAGAAAGCTGTGACTGTTGAATTGCTGCAGCAAGTTACGAACAAAACCTGGAAACAGAAAACCCTTGTGAAACAGAGAGCTCACTGTCACCTTTGCAGTTCTGTTGCTTGGTGTCCTGCATGTTGAATGACCCCAAGAATTGGAACAGGAGTACTAGAACTCCTCTCAGGTTGCAGCTTGATTTTCCAAGGTATCTACCTAAGATATGAAGAGCATATACTTTCACACAGTTGCAGCAGTAGGATGCAAAAGGTAATGTATAGGAACTCCAAAACTATTACTATCAGGTTACAAGACTGTCAGGCTACAGAGAAGATCAGACATACAACCACCTATTTTTCCAATGCTTCACAGATCTGAAAGCCACCACTCCCTCTTCAAGTTTCTCTGGTCTGTTTCCATATAACAAAGAACAGATATATTATCTTTTTGCTCCTGTGCTGATTCAGTAAGAACTGTTTCACAAAACCTCAGCTGCCAAGCCTATTGAAAAGTGAGGAGATGATGATATATCCATTTCTGAGGGCTAGGACTGCTGCTGATGGCCACGTTATCCACTTAATCTATTTCAAGTACATTCTACCACAATGCTTAACTCATTGTAAAGGAACTGATTCCTTAAGGTCTAGGAGATTTACTTTTTCAGAAGACATGCTTGAAATAGAAAATTAAAGAGTTAGTGGATGTGAAGGATTAGTGATTAAACATGGTCTTTTTATTGAAAAGAACCAGTAAAACGTAACTTTGGTTTAGGAGAAATAAATTAAGAGCCTATTTTCAGCAAAACTCTTTCTTCTACAATTATCCCTGTTTGAATGGAAACAAAATCAATGCTTTGATGGCTCTGTGTATTCATGGATACTTCATTATTCCATCTTTTAAAAAATAAAGAACAATCATCCTCTGATCTCTTCTAGAGATATGGTCTTCTAATCAAGATTTTTTAATCTCTTTTTTCTAATTAAGATTTTTAATCTCTTTTTTCTTATAATTATTAGTAAAGCAGCCGTAGGGTAACAACACCCTATGAGAATCTGTGTGCATTTCCTGGTAGCTTAGCTAAGTTGCATTTGAGGTTTATGTAACCACTCCCTTTTGGACCCTGGTAAAACAAGTTCTCAAAGACATGCATACATCTCCCTCTTTATTCAACACATCTAAGATCCAAGCTTGTGGTTTATACTCTCAGGAAAACATTGTTATTATATGTGAATGTGCTTTTATGGATCAAATCTTCTCATCTGAATAGAGAATTAACAGTTGAATGTTAGACACATTTAGACACTGACTCTTCAACAAATGTCTCAAAAGAAGATTAAGCTGAATGAGATTAACTTTGAAAATGCCTGTATTTTCACATACATGTACAGTCCATAGCACATTAGTAAATGCTACTTTTAAAAATGTCAAAAATGCATCATGTAAAACAAATTAACTGCATGTGATGGAAGGCAGACTGACAAATTTAGAGTTATGTGCTTCAAAACACTACTGCCTTAGTTTAGTTTCCTCTTAAATCCTTCCTTCCCATTATTTGTGCTTCTAACAATTAAGTGGAATTAAAAGTTTTAACTAATTCATATTTCAAATTCTATTGCATAACCTACAAGAACCGAATATTCAAATAAAACAGGCCAGACAAAAACTTGTACTTATGTTTTTTTGTACTTGCATGAGGATCATCTATGTTAAGGAGAAACAGGCACGTACACATCCTGAAACAGCAAACTCAAAAGACAAATAATCCTCTACAAAAAGCTGATGACTTCACCTGCTACATTTTTCAAAAAACTTTCTTTCTGGTAACATCATCAGAGAATTCCAACTCAAGCAATAGGATGGAATTAAGAAAATTGTTTGTTTACAATTACATCAAAAGAGTAATACATTTTTCATAAGTTATAAAAATGTCTCGCAGAGATCAGTGTGAAAATGAAATATGTAGGATTTATAATTGGGACATTATTTAGAAAATAAATACTTAATTTTCAACATTGTCTGTAAAGAGAGAGTACACATTTACAACATAGAAAATAGTATCCCTCATGCTTTCTAATCGCTAATACTCTTTCAACTTGTTGTAAATGGTGAATCCCGCAACTGTGCAGGATCTTGTCATAGCCACTACTCCCAGCTGCAGAAGCAGGTGCCATTTGAGGGGTCAAAAGTAGGAGATAGATGGGTTCATTGTACCATTTTCCTCCATGAAGGATAAATTCAGATAGATTGAAATGATTCATTCACTGTTACCATGTCTAAAGAACATTTTCATCTGCAGAGAGCAGGAGGAACTTAAAGTCCCTGCACTGCCATTGGTTTCAAAGGTGCCTCACAAACCATCTTCTGCAGCTTCTGCAGCACATCCATCTTCTGCAGATTCTGCCTTCTTACATTCAGTTATGGAAACTGAAAATGTAAAGTTTTCCCCCTCTACCCTTCAAAAAAGCAACTTAATGTTAAAAGCTGCCATGAATTCTGCAGAAGATGTTGCCATCTGTCTGCATACAGGTGCAGCTCTCAATTTCCGTGTCAACACGCATCACTCTGGGCTGAAGGACAAGGCCCAACCTACAAGGGGAAGCCCAGCCTAAAATATGTGCTCCTATGGGTGCCCAGCCTAAAATACATGCTCCTATAGGCGCCCAGCCACCTCAGCCATATCCCACCTGGCACAG
This sequence comes from Petroica traversi, assembly GCA_025920805.1. Lineage (NCBI taxonomy): Eukaryota > Metazoa > Chordata > Aves > Passeriformes > Petroicidae > Petroica > Petroica traversi. The sequence goes on along the minus strand of JAHLSL010000009.1, from coordinate 7,789,780 downwards.
AGCTCCCAAGAGCCTCAGTATCTCCTCAGGTGAGGACTCTACAGCCAGAGACATTTAAGACGTGTCTTAAATTTTAAACCTAGGTATCTTTACACCACTCATGAACATCAGAGGTGGTCTAGGTGGGTACTTGCTTCCACTCCAGCTTCAGAGTTCCAGGTGGCTCAGCTGAACTATGCATCTAACTAACTAATGCTTCAACTCCACAGATCCTCATAAAGCGTCCCAGTCAACACCCACAAACCACTGTCTCAATCCGCTTACCTTAATCCATCCTTTCAGAAAAACGCATTTCAAAAAAACCAAATAAATGGTAACATATTGATGTAAAAAACCCCAAACATTCTAGCCTGAGACTAGAATTGTCACTTTTTTCTGTCCCTAAAAACAATAGATGATTTTTTTTCTTGGAAGAATGAATTTAGTTCTTTATATGTCCTCAGTTGGCACATCAAGAGGAGAAATGTTAGACTTGAAGTGTGTGGCACTTACAGAAGGATTTTTCAATTTTAGCATGCTAGGCTGAAGAGCAAGAGAAGACATCCCCATGACAGACAGGCAGCCAGGCGGGGAACAGCACATCACTTAGCACTGCTCCACAGGGCTTCACCCTGTGCAAAAGAGATCTGGCTTTATGCTGCTCCCCTGTCAGGGACTATATTTCACACTTTATGATTCTGATTTTCTCTTCCTAATGAGTATGTTTTATTTTTTTTCCAAAATAATATACATTATATTAATATATTCACAGTCTAATGTGACTTATGTTCAGTATAATTTCTGTTGTATACATGTATATGGGCAGAGATGGGGGGAAATCCCCAATTAGGATTTTTGGTAGATTTGTAGGCTATGAGGATGTAGTGAAAAGAAAAAATACAAGAGATGGAGAGAAAGGAAGGAGAAGTACTCTAGCAAGTACCCCTGTATAATAATGGTCAGGTGCCATCTGCTACCACATCTGACAAAGTTTGTCTAACATCCCTAACAGCTGATGGAAATTCCAAGCCCATTCATATTCTTATTTATTGTCACTGAACATGGTGCTTTATAATGGATTTTCAGGAAGTTTTGGGATACCCACTCCACTGAAAAAATATTTGCTTGAATTCGTAAAAAACAACAGAACTCAGTAATGCATTACAGCCTAACAGCAAGAAAGCTTTCAATTTCCAAGGATGTATTTGAAATCAAGAGAAATTCGTTTGTCAATAGCCAATAGCTATGACCTCGTTATGAAACTTCACAGGGATGAAAGTATCAGCACTGTATATTCAGTCTATTTAAATTTCTTCTTTTACCTTCAGTGACATTAAGAAGTGAAACCATCAGTGACGTGAATAGTAACTATATAGGGAAAACATAGTAGGACATGGATTATTAACAAAAGGCAGTTGAAGGTCCCCCTTCATATGCAAAGATATTCCCTTGTTCTTGATCAGGAGGTAATCCTTGTATAGGCTAATTGTATATCTTCAAAAACAAGAACAACTTTTGAAAAGTGCCCTTTTAAGGCTGCCATTTTCATGATCCTGTGCAGAGGAACTGGGACTGAGATTCTGCAACAGTTTGAGAAAATTCTTTCAAAGCAGATTTTCATCTTATAAGGAAGAATACAAGCAAATTTTGAAGTAAGATAAGGTTTATGAAAAATACGTCAGACATCTAGTCAAATTTAAAAGTTCAGATAGAGAGGAACATCTATAATGCATAGCTAGAAAGATGAGTCCTTCAATTTGCAGGCTTCCATATGACCACTCCTTAAAAGAGTGCCAAGGAAAGCACAGAAATCTATTCCCTTGTAACACATTTCCAGGAGGGTAATGGTACTTGTAGAAAATGCTTTCATCAGACTGTGCTAAACCAGTATAAACGATCTCACTCCCCAACAAGCTTGCTTTAATTTCTCATTCCTTAGAACGTATCCCTGCAGCACATAGGAACTCACAAGAGGTCTTCACATAACCATGAGGAGGCTAAACTGGATGGGGGAGATGGCACTGCACTGGGAGAACAGCAGAACACTGTTGCTGGATCTGTGCGCAGCATTTGAGACAATGTCAGGCTGGTGAGGCGCCGACAGGCACTGGACAGCAGAAGAACCAAGGATTAGAGGAGGAAATTGGGTTGCTGAACAGTGAAAATTGATAAAGATTAAGGGCAACGCACAGAGCAATGGAGTGAACTGCACCAGGGCTTTGAGAAGAGCAAGGCGACAGAAGGCAGCACGTAAGGGAGACCTGGGGCTCGGGTAATAAAGGGGAAGGCAGCTACTGCTGGTCACGGGGTAGGGTGAAGCAATGGCTCTGTGGAAGACAAAAGACATTGGGAGGAGAGGCAATGGCAGAAAGATGTGATGAGAGGTATGCCAATACAAATAAACACTGTTGGAAAATGCCAACTAACTGCAACCAGAGCTGTCTGTAACCAGTTCTTATTGAAGACATATCTGTGGAAGAAATGCAAAGTAACTACATAGGTGTTTTCAAACATCTCTCTTTTGGACTGAAGTGACGATTTTGTGTTTTTTAATGGAGGTAAATTAAGCTGGGAATGTACTTAAAAATCCATACCTTGAACATAAAATAAAATTTTAAAAAATCCCAACCTCGCTTTTTTTTTTGCTTTTCATTTTATTAAAGACATTACAGTAACTTTGTCTCAAACTGAAACAAGGTATAGCTTCCTATAGTTTGAAGGTTTAGGCTTTGAATCTGCGTGGAAAATTCTATCAGTTAGCTCTGACGGACACTGGACGTTTCTGAAGGGGTGCTATTGATTTTAGGATCTTGCTAGGTTGTAAGACTTTTGCAATAAAGGTAGGAAGGGAGCACTTTCTCAGAGAGAAGACTCACTCGGCTGCTAGAAGACACCCAGCAGGCAGGCACTTCCCCCTCCAAAGCTCCCAAATGCTGGGGCCACCTTCCCATAAGTGGTACCACTCCTCGCTGCAGTGCCTTAGGTTTCCTTCCTGAGACAGTTGCTGATTTCTTCCCCTCCTCCCAACAGAGCACCACGCAAAGGTCAGGCAAAAGCCTTCAAGATTAAATTGTAAGTGATTAAAATTTCCATTATTTTGTGAACTTGTTCTACATATTAAAGAGCCCTAATGGAACTTGCACACATTTGTGCAGGTAGAAAGGCACATGATGATAGGAATTAAGGAAATTAATTCCTGTGCTTTGGACTGAAGTAATCTTCCAGAATATAATTGGCTTTCAATCATTCACACATACCATGCCCTTCACCTTTCAATGGTAATTCATTTTACCATACAGGTTTTGAATGCCATTTACGTCAGGCTTTAGGAAAGCTCCAATCTTTGTACTAGAATACAGTCAATATATTTTGTCCAGGAGGAGACCACGTCAGAGCATAATTCAAATTTCTAATGTATATATCCATATGACGTTGTACCATGTCAGTGACCCATAACCAGGAGGAATGCAGAACACCTCCTGGACAGAGGTCAAGCAGCAATTCCCCCAGAAACACAAGGCTAGCAATACCACCTCTCCTGAAACACGCCCTACTTTCTTGCTGTGCTGAGCTCCCTATAGGACACGGTGAAATGGAGATGAGGTACAAGACTTTTCAGGTATGCCTAGATCACAGCAGAGGCATTATGACTGTAAATATAGCTCATCAGCTTTAACAAAAGCAACAGGAATCTAGAAAAACACACTAGGTAGAACTTTCTTTCTCCCGTGGCCGTGAAAGGAAGACTACAGAGGAAATATCTGGAAGCACTGGCTTAGTCTAGTTGCTTCTGGAGTCATTCGCTTCAGCCCATCCTCTACAGCTGACACAGCAGCATGTTACAAGTGATGAAGGGTATCCCTCTGACGAAATGGCCTTCTGCAGGCCAGGTGCGCTATTTGAATCTATTTCCTCTTGCCTGTGTTTTTGTTTTGCACATCACATCCTATCATTCTGTGATGTTTTATCTCACTCACACTAATTCCAGCCCTGGCTGACAACCAGGGAGACTGTAGCGCTGGCATGCCTGCCAAATGGTTAGGCATATCCTGGACACAGACAACAGATGCTTATATTTAAATTAGGACTAATTTGCATTTTTGTGTATTGTAGAATTTTTAAAGCATAGTTTTACAAAAAGGGATGTATAATTCCGAAATAGTAATATTTCCTTTGAAAAGTCAGGTTTGCTAATGGATTGCCATCTGTTCAACCCTTTGCCAGAAAATAGATTTGTCCTGCTTACTGAAAACAGTATTAGGGTGAAACTGTAGATTACACAGTGGATTTCTGAGCAGAGTAATTTAAAGTGCAGGCTAACACTTTGCTATTTCAGTAAAAATAACTTTAGCTTCTCCCTTTCTACTAATGCTGGAATCTAAGCCCAGAAAACTGTATTTGGAGTACTTTGTGGGCTGTTTTGCTCTCAGCTGGATTCTAGAAAAGGTGCCTACCTCTCCTTTATAATTTTGAAACTGAATTTGTGTTTTATTTGCATAGGATTCACAGAAAAAAAAATCTCTGTCTTACTTCAAAAATCGATCTTAATCCTTTGGAAAAAAAAACCCCAAAACACCAATGCACTGGCCTCAATTATGCTTTCAAGAGTACGAGATTTATAAGGACTGGGAGCCTCTGGATGCAAGTGAGGAAGAAGGACACCTCGGCAATTCAGAATGCAGTACTGGGAACTGATGGACCTCTACCCAATGGAGCAGTAGGAGCAAAGGCAACCTTCTCTGTAACCCACAGAAATCTAATGAGGTTTCTGCTGAACCTCGTTACGGGAACAACTGCACTGCAAGGGAGAGAGGTTCAATTTCTACAGCCTGGAGGCAAAAGTTGAATTTTAACATAACTTCAAGATTTCGGCACCCTCTTACGCTACCTGTGTAAGGCTGCTGACATAGTCTCAAGGCTATCCAAACACCCACGCTCTCCCTACCCGGACCGAGTAGCTCTCTACGGGAATACGCAGCACCGTTCTTTTGCATGCGAACGGACAAGTTGCAGTCACGGATCGCCTTTCTCGCACACTCCCGCGCAAGCCCCCAAAAAGCCGCATTTTGCCGGCAAACGACGCTCTGGTCGAGAGGTTCGGGCTCCCGACTCACCGCCGGAACGGCGCTGCCCCGCCACCGAGCATCTCCCACCGAGCCACCTGCGGGGGTGGCGACGCGGGGCCTCGGCTCCGAGCCACGGCGGGGGAGACCCGGGGTCGGGAGCCCGAACCTCTCGACCAGAGCGTCGTTTGCCGGCAAAAT
>JAHLSL010000009.1:7743592-7784137 GCA_025920805.1 Petroica traversi | reverse complement strand
CGGGCCTGGGCAGCGGCACGGGGAGCGCTGTGCCCGGGGAGGGCCTGCTCCAGAGGCTGCCTGCGGGCAAGGAAAATCCGCGCGCGGAGCCGGGAAAGGCGGTTCCTGTCACTGTGCAGGGCCTTGGTTTAAGGGACATGTCATGTAGCCGTCCTTTTGGAGGGACCGAGGCGTCGGCCTCATCTGTGCAGCCATCACCTCTTTTCTAAGTGCTGTGTGCGGCCGGCCGTCCTTCAGAAACCCATCACACACACCAGCTCGACACCGAGAGGGTCACAGACACCTGGCGGCCGCCTCTTGTAGGTCAGCTGCAGCTTGTGTGAACATGGAGGCCTCTGGTAAAGAACATCCACGAAGGTGGATTTTCACACTGGAGTTCTGCGAGGTTTGTCGGCAGTCTTTATCATTTTTCTACCCTTGCCGTCCACAAGAAGGGAAAGGAGCACGGTCAGCTGCCATCCGAGAAATGGTGTGACAGAGTGGCAGAGTCCCACTGACTTTCTGCTGCCTTCTCTTTGGTGGACGATGGTGTAAAGAAATAAATGATCGAGTAAGAATGGTGTCCTTTTTAACTATTTTCCTGTGTAATACCTGCTTACCTTAGGCTCCTTTGCCTAAGGAATGCTGGGATAAAGGGGAAAGTAGCATTCTTCTCACCCACTATTTTTTCACATACCACAGAGGACTTGAAAGTACAGCAGTTCAAGGCTACACATGAGTAAAAGCTTTCAGCTGCAGGGGTATTTAAGCACTAGTATAGATAAGTATGGAAGCTGTGGAAAAACTGCCATTAAAAGTTTACAGAGCAGATTAAAAATACATTTTGCTGTTTTAAAATTCGAGAAGTTTAAATAATGAATATATGAACCACCCACTTCTGATAAACTGACTTCAGCACAGATTTATCTAATTAACAATAAACAGTAGCTTATTTGGTTATCTTGGCAAGAAATAGTTCCTGGCAAATAGTTATTAAAATAAAAACTAACATAAGGATTGTTATTATGCAAATTTTATGTACTTCCACAGCAGCTGGGTTGACATAAAGTGTAATAGCTCCTCTTGAGTAGTCACGTTACTGTATGTTACGTTCATAGTCCCAAACAGAGAAGAAATAAACATTTGAAGCTGTTACAGCCTAATGTGATAACACTCAAATAGTAATGACATTTTAAAAAACTTTATGAAAGATTTAGAAGTGTGTTCAAATACAATTAAGAGCAAGATGCCAAGTAAATGAGCCTACCAAGTTGCTTTCCATATAGGACTTCATAACCCTCTGACTTGCTTTCTTAGAGTGCTCTCTTGCAAACAGACATTTTGAAGCAAAATGCTGTCATAACAATAACTTCTCTACCAATCATATGTAGCGTTAATGCCAAGAGCAAGGTGCCTGTGGAAACCAATAAGGTTCTTCTGGGTTTTTCTTTTGTCTACTCTGGTCAGATTTTGTGTGCTTCAAGGACTAATTGGCACTTGGATAAGAAACTTGAATAGAAGTATTAGCTGCACTCAAGGAAGATGAAAAGCAGCATTTGCTGAAATTAAACATTTTCTAATCAGCAGAGCTGTACAGTTAGTTCCCAAGAATGTTAAAGACCTAGCTGAGGAATACTTTAAGCAGCTGAACTGGAAAAACTGCAGAAGTTGTGCAGCTGAAATTAGCAACTGGAGCTGGAGAAAGGAGGTGGAATGAGGCAGTAGCTCTTGCTTTTCTAACTCCCAGGAGAAATGGAGACACTAACAGCAAAAGTTAGTCAAAAAAATGAGTACCAGCCAGCCTGCTGTCTTAGAAAGCAAATCTTTTAGGACAGAAGTGAGTCAGTCTTGTTTCTTTGGGCTGTATAGGAACTTTTAATTCATATCCCATGCTGTTTACAGAACCAATGAAATAAGACTGAAATAACAGATTTTATATCTGCTGCATGGACTATAAGCTGGGTTACTAACACTTCCCTACAGGTAGTCAGTGGTCGGGTGCCAGTGAACAAGGCTATTGCTAATAAGGTGCCCATAGACTTTTTGTGACTAAATTTTTAAACAAAATTTAGCATTTTTTCCAAAGACCTAGAATGTGATAATGAAGGCGTCCATGGCTATGCTTTTAGATAATACAGATTTTATTACATAAAATTTAAAAAATGTCTGAAAGTGGGTAAAGTGTGAAAGGTCCAGAGAGGCTGAGAAAGGACCTGGACAACCTGTGTCATTAGCCTGGATTTAAGCAAGAGATTAGACTGGATATTTTTCAAATCATTTTAAACATAAATTATTCTATGGTTCTCTAATAAACTGGCTAAATTACTATTAATAATTATCTGAATAGCTGGATTCAATTGTTCCATTTTAAAAAAGAATGTGTTTTAATGCTTCTGCAAGCAAGTGATGAAGAACACAATAGTTATTTCAGGGCTGTAGATTGTTTTTAGTAGGGATGTTCTTATGTAGCCCATTCAGTGTAAGTTCTTTTTGGGATGTCGCCAGAAGGACAACACAATCCTTGAATATGTAAATGAAGAATGGCATACACAAATAGGGAAATGATCTTTCTTCTGTATGCAGCATCCATAAAGCAACTGACTGGAATTCTGTGTCCAGATGTGATGTTTGCCCTTCAAGACAGAAAATCAGTTTTGACATGAGGTTGAAGGAACTTAAAGTTTATCAAAGAAAAGGGGTAAGAAGGAAATGAATCACTGAATGTAGGAAGAGGCATAATATTGGAGCAATTTAAAGTCTTTAAATTTATAGTCTTGTGACATGAGGTGATCCCATGACAGGAAGTTTAACAAACACAACCTTGAGTAAGCTGTGCTATTCTAGCAATTAGGATAACATAGAAATCAATTACATGTGATTGTGAAATCTTACCAAAAATCAGAGATCTTTATAAACAGCTTGCTTTGATCTAATGTCTAAAGAAAATACAATGGCAGTGGTATTCAGGAGGTTAGATGAGATAACGAGTATGATCTGTTACACTCCTGGCTTTTATGACCCTTTGTCTTCTCTCAAGAATTGGTGCTACATGGACCAGAGAATTATTTCTATGCAGCACAGAGCATTGCAATGTGGGAAAACCCAGCACAACTCTGAATGCACTCAATGGCTGCCAGAGTAGCACATCTAAGCTTTGCATAGGATAATTTATAGAACCATGCAATGATTTTGCGTTGTAAAGGATTTAAAAAATTATCTACTTCCACCCCTGCTATGGTGAGGGTCATCTTCCAGTAAAACAGGTTGCTTAAAGTGCCACCCACTTTAAACACTTCCAGGGATAGAGCATCAAGGTTTCTGGGCAACTTTCTCCAGTGTCTGAAGTAATTTTTTCTAATAGCAAATCTAAACCTTTTCTCTTTCAGCTTGTGCCTTGAACTTCAGCACAACTAAAAGCAAAGATTGCAGGAGTGTTGTAATGTGTTATGAATGTTGGAAGACTGAGGATTTTTATCATCATTCAGATTTGCTTTTTGAGTAGCATTTTGCATCTAAAGGGGAAATAAACCTTTCATTAAAAAAAAATCCCTTTGTTATTTACCATGTAATTTCCATAGCAGAACTTGCTATTTGAGAAATGTGATGGTTTAACAGCAGCTTGTTTTTTGGGCAAAGAGCTGCATTGGTTACTCAGAAGAAATGTGATTTAGTGCTTTCTGAGAACTATATGCATTTCTCACAAGTACAGTTCATTTTTTCCCAGGAGAGCCATGTCATTTCAAATAATAGTTCAGGTGAGCTGGATGCACAGCTACCATGGATGCACAGCTGTGTATAGTTCAGTATTTTTCCACTGTACTACCCTCTACCACAGAACTGCACTTCCCTACAGGACTCATTTTACATTCTAGTATTGTGTAATGAATTACTTTTTTTAGATTGTGCAATTAATGTTTTTTCCTAAAAACTGTAATCAATTTGGCTTTTTTTCCCCCCCCAGTTTTGCTAAAGATTGAATTGAAGTTGAGAACAGGGAGAACAAGTTCAATCTTTGCCAAAATTCGCCTTGGGCTACATTGAAATTCAGGTGGAGAGTCTGCTATGTCTGGTGAGTTTCCACCTATAATCTACAGAATCCTGTAAGTGGATGTAGCCTCTTAAAAAATAATTACTGAAAAAGCTAAGAAAAGCAAACCTGTTGCTGGGAGGCCTATGTTTGCTGTTGGGGAAAATGGGTTGTGGCTTGGTGGGCACAGACCCCCCTTTCTTTTAGGCAGGGAAGCAATTTAAAAACAGTTATAAATGAGACCTTCAATCTATTATTACCTTTGGATATACGTGAAATCTGAAACTTGGATCGCTTTTTTACCCTGACTTATTTTTTCTGTTTTAAGAATCAGATTACTTTTTTTTATGACTTTGTCAGTGCTCAGGACCTTTGAGAAAAGTGCAAATTATCCTTTGTGTGACCACAGACATCTTCAGTTTAATGCCAGTAAAGATGTCACCTGCAAACACTGAATCTGTAGTAAAAACATGCCCATAATGAATGAATTCACATAGGATTTTTAGTTATTTGAAGAACTGAACAAAATAATTGATTTGCTCTCCTCAGAAACCAGCATAATGAATTATCCACCTACGGTCTGTGTCCAGTCTATTAATAAACATTTTGGATAGAATTTTTGGATCAGTGTGATTTCTTAACAAGAAGCTTTTGAGTGGGAAAAAACTGCAACCAAGAAATAAGTAGACTTGTCCAAAGAAATATTTTTACAGATTGGTCTTCACAGGGTTTCTCGCTGTTTCCCTCAAAACCTCCCTATATATAGAATGACAGAGAAAGGATATGTGGTTGCGCGATAGAGGCTTACCTTTAAAAAATGTAAAACTGCACAAAATGTAATTTTTAAAAGGTTTAGAATTATCAATAATGTACTAGTAGTGATAGTTACTAGAAGGTGCAAAGTCAACTATGGAGGCATAGGAAAAAAAAGAAGTGCAAGGACAAACCAAATTGCCACAACTAATTAATTTGGGAGCATGAACTGTACAACAGATAACATTATGTATCACAGATCTTATCTATCATATATCATATCTGTCTTGTATTTCCTGGAACTTAGTCCTGTTTTAATTTTCATGGGAGATCAGTGACATTATGATATGCCTATGAAAATGGGTGGGACGTTGATTGCAAGGAGTTATTGTAATTAACACTGATTTTAGTATACTCTGTAAGTACCTTTTTGAAGTCATGAAATTGAAATATGATTAAGAAGCCCTTTTGGGATCTAGAGTGCATTTTCACATTTTAATTGGGAAGTGTAGAAGAGTGAGCTGCTTCTAAAGATGGTATGTGTATTCAGCCTTATGAGTCAGGGAGGTTTAGGCTGGATATCAGGAAAAAGTTTGTTTCCAGTTGGGCACTGGTCCCCAGGGCAGTGATCACAGCACCAAGCCTGACAGAGTTCAAGAAGTGTTTGGACAACACTCTGGGGTACATGTGTGACTCTTGAAGTGTCCTGTGCAGGGCCAGGAGCTGGACTCGATGGTCCTGAGAGGTTCCTTCCGACTCAGCATATTCTATGCTTCTACTTAAAGCTTTTCCAAGACTCTATGATTCTACTTAAATACATGTGGGGACCAGAACGTCAGGGCCACTGATTATTCTTGTTAAGAATATAACTTTGTCTTCAGAAGGAAAGAGAAACAAGGTTAAGTTGCCTTGGTCTCAGTTTGATGGCCATCTCTGCACCTCCAATCAGCATCGCTTCAGAGCTGATCTCTGTGACATTGTTATCTCCTAGCTCACTGCAATGCAGTCATGCTCACTTGCCAAGTTACTCTATTTTCTCTGTTTGCATCCCAGAGGCAAAACCAGCTTCAGGACCTGTGTGGGTTTTAGATGCATACAGATGCTGATACGACTGTGTGTAGTCCCAGTAAACTTGTCTGTCTAGAGGCAGTTTGAAGTCTCAGTTCCGGAACTGGAGATTCTGCAAGACGAGTCCTGCAAACATCCGGGTGTACTCTATCTTTGCTGTCATTGCAGTTAATTAGTGTGAGAACATGTGCCTGAGTCAGTTCAGAATCTAATTAAATGACATATATAATATTTTCTTCCTGGAAGGCCTTCAGGAAAGCATGCACATATTTAAGGTTCTTGACTAATTTTTTTGAGAACTTATTTTTAACATCCAGAAGAACACTTCCTCTTGGCAGTATACTGTAGCCTTGGGGAAGGATTTCGTACAAGGGCATGTTGTGAATAAATAAGAATAAATTTCCTTACTGTGAAGGTGGTGAGCCACTGGCACTGGTAGCCCAGAAAAGCTGTGGCTGCCACATCCCTGGGAGAGTTCAAGGCCAGGCTGGATGGGGCTTTGAGCAACTTGGTCTAGTGGGAGGTGTCCCTGCCCATGCCAGGGGGGTGGGTGGGGTGGAATCAGATGCGATAAAGGTCCCTTCCAACCCATACAACTGTATAATTCTATGATTCTGTACTAACTAACAATATTATCCTATACATGCTGTTGTTCATCTGCTCATAGCCCTCAGATGACACCATTCTGGTTAATTTGCTCTTCATTCACATTCAAAGCCATCCGCTTTGCTTTCAAGTTGACCCATGTTCTGTTCCAGGCCAGAGACTAATTTCTCATTTTTTTTTCACTGTAATGGCTGCAGCAGTGTCAAATGTTTATATCTAACTTTTAAAAGAAAAACTATTTTAAGAAATAGACAATACTGTTGGGATTAACACCAGGTCACAGGGATCTTCTGCCCTGGTTTCTCTTCAGCCACTGATGATGAACAAGGCTCACCTTAGCAGCAATCTTGTCACATCAGCATCTGTCATCAAACAATGAGTCTCCTGTTTTTCTCCAGGTCTGTTTTAGTGTCTGCTGGGATGGTCTAGACCATCTCAGGTAGGCAGTGCTGCAATGAGCCTGTAAGTGCTTCATACTGAAGCTGTGTTTGATGGCCCCATCTCTCTGTACTGGCACAAGAAGCCGCCTTTTGTTGCATGGCTTTGCCTAGCCAAGCAAATTCCCTTCAAGGACATATAGTTAATCGTGCTTGACAAGCAGCCCTTGGAGGCAGTGGCTCTGAGCATAGGGACTGCCGGATGGTTTCCAGCTTGCTCCTGATAATTGATGTGAGGGTGTGGACATAGCGGCCAGCTTAGGTGTTTATCTTGTGATCTGTTCCTGGCAGAGGCACAGGAATTTAAAAGTATTCCCAACCAAGGCCTTCTGCTTTACCAGAAAATGAGGTGGTAGGGTGAGGGGGAGAAATCATCAGAGAAGAACCATGTCCTGGCTTGATTCTACTCAGCTTAGTTTTTCTGAGTCCAGCACCCTGGCCAGTACATGTACTTCATGTACTGAATTGCCCTAGGTGCACTGAGGATCTGCACTAAAGGGTTGATAACATACTGTATTTTGCTAAGGTAGCTGAGTCTACTTCTGGAGGTCCAGCCGTGAAAGTAATAAAATCAGGAAAGTAAAAAAAGGTAAAAAATCAGCAAAGGCACAGCATTGATTGTATGGTAGGGGAATGAATCCTAACGATCCTCAAAAGGATTAATCTGAGGAAAGGCAGAAGTACTGCTGATCTTTACTGTCACCTTTCTTTACAGGGAAAATTTCATACACTGAGGTCAAGCATTTCAAATCTTGTTCTTGCCCAGCACCTTTCCTGCACTTACACCTGCATTTCACTCACTTTCACTAGTGTAACACATTTATTTTTCCTTTCCACGATCCTCTCCACTAGATATACTCACTGAATTTTCTGGTGTCTGCTAATGAGTACTGGAGATGCACAGTTGAAATCATGTCAGGATAAGGTCCCAAATAAATGGAAGCTACAAGAATCCTGGACCAGCCTAATACTATTATTAATAGTATTAATGCTAAGGCTTATTTCTACAGTTCCTCTTATTTCTTGATAGGTGGTCTTTTTATCATTTGATGATATCTTATGTGCTAAGAGAGACAGAAGGACTTTAGAAGTCTGGGTAATCAGAATAAGTTTGGGTCCAGCAACTGTCTCCAGATCCAGTTTAGCCATGCCAGCTAGGGAATGTTCCCCACTGCCCTGAATGGAGCATGAGATCTGTATAATGTCTGTCATTTTAAAGACTGAACTAAATTAGCTTGCTGAAGCCAAGAGGTCTCCATAGGTTGAACATTTCTCTGTCACATTCTCCAGTGCTGCGTGTGAAACCTGCGTGGGCAGTCAGGCTTTGACTTAATTATGTATCACTAAGACAACATCAATGGATTCCAAATGGAGAGAATTGGGTATTGGAACAGTGAACAGCTCAGAAACTCAGCAAGAACAGTAGCAAGAGAAGGGCACTGATACCAGCAGACAGTGGGCTGGGAATTTGCTTGACTTGTCATTTTTTCTTTTGCTCTTTCTCTGCAAAAGGTCTCCGTGTTGCAGTTAACTAATTTTTTTTCCTTCTGAAGTGAAACTGATCAGACTATTATGAACCTGAGTTCTCTGGCAGCAAGAAGGAAAACTCTCATAGATGGGCCAGTGAGGGTTTTTAAGTCTGTTTTCTTTTTTCTTCTCCAGAGATATTTGTGGATTCTTAATGTCCATGCAAAAGAAAAGCTGGGTCTGTTTTCCTAGGTTGTGAAGTATTTCAAAACTGTCTTTATGTAAAACTGCTGAACTTGCCTGTACTCCGGGATATTTCCGAGAATAGGACTATTATGAACAGGTAACCATTTAAGAAGTGCAGGGCATTTCAAGATCTTGATTCACATTGTTCTTCTGGTGCAGGATTAGAAACAAAGTGTGGAGCTGAAAACATCTTCTCTATATCCAGATCTTTCAACACCATCCCCCATCAATTATGTGCGCTTTACACTTTCATTCTGTATAGATGTTGGAGTGGTTTTCACCCAAACACTGCTCTTCTTCCAGGCCAACAATGTAGAAACAGAGCTGGCTTTAAGCTTAATCAGCTTAGGCAACAAAATAAAGAGAACATAGCGTATCTGTATGGCTGCCTGACCTCCCTGGGCATGCTGAAGGTGAGTGCTCCTGCTTGCAGGGAGCACTGCCATGCAATGAGAGCTAGCAGTCCTGACAGGGCTCTGACACCTTCTATCGCAAAATGCTGTGTGTTGGCAGGGTAGGTCCTTCAGTATTTGCTTTGCTGGAAAGACTTTGTTGGGTACATGGTTTGGGTTTCCAATCCCTATCTCACACTTGACAGACCTGATACTTCATTGAACTTGTACAGCCCTCAATAGGGAGATTCGTGCTGTTTCCTCCTTTTACCTGTGAGCAACCAAGTCATGTGAAGAACAGGCAATTTTACAGGAGAAAATAGTATGTTCTTGTCTCCTGATGTATCACAAGCCCTGGGGTGTCCGGCTGGGCAGAGCTGTGACCTTCCAAGAGCGTCTCCCCAGTCTGCGGCAGCAGGACAATGCAGGAGCTCACACTCACAGTGCCCAGCACACACAGCACGGGGGAGCAGCAATCATAGCGGCACAAGGAGCACACAGAGGGCTCTGTGCAGGTTCCAGGCCCGGCTCATTCCATACCCTGGAGGGCCCAGGGACAAAGACCCCAAAAAGGGGAACCTGGCCCTTAAGTACCGAAGGGGGCGGGGTTTACAACAACCAATAGGGAGAGGGCTGGGGCGGGACAATGCTGATGGATGGGCTGGGGAACCAATGAGGAGGGGCAGGAGGAGGGACCAAGGAGAAGGGGCCAATGGGGCATCGAACTGGGGAGAACATTCTGGAGAAATTCCATATAAGGACAAAAGGGGCGGGAAGGCCAAGGGGCTAATTGGAAGAATGGAATTAAAATAAATGTCTTGGGGTGTCTTGGGGAAGGATCCTGGTAACTGTGGAGCATAACAGCCTTAGGGGCTTTGTTACCAGTTGGCCGTTTCAGAGTCCTTGTCAGCAGCCAGCAGGCTCAGTGGCCTCCACACTGATGGAACAATTGTATATGTTCGTGCTGATTTGACAGATGGAGCAAGTTAAATCAAGGGAGAATGATAAAGCTAGTCTCAGCATTGGCTCAGCCAAAGTCCCATAGAAACAGTATCTCGATTTATTGTTGGGCTCAATAATCTTAAAGTTCTTTATCAACCTGAATGATTCTTGAGCCTCTGTGATGGTCTCTCTAGAGACTGATGTGAAAGTTTGATTCCCCCCCTCTAGTTTCTTTTGCAGTCATGCTGTTATTCCTGGCTTCCTGCACTTCAGTTAAAATACCATGTTTGAATCACCTAGAGGACCCAACACTACTGTTCTTAATGCCTGTGTTGATAAATTTCTGATAAAAACTAAAGGCTGTTTACATCCATAAATCTACTACCACGTATTTAATCAAGTATGTAAGTGAATTTTGTGCTGTGAGTCTGGCCCACTAAAGAATTTTCCTAATATTAAGTGCAGAAGATGCTTTTTAACTGAGTTTCTATGAAATTCAGCCTATGAGAAATTAAGTTTAAAACTACTTTCAGTGATACATGCCAGAATTGAATCTTCATGTACAACAAATGAACTGCAGTGAGCCATGAATGATATTTTAGGATCCAGTGCTGCCAGATATTCTGCTGTACTAATTCCCTGGAAAGATGAGCTGGGGAATGCCTCTGGGGAGAACTCCTGGGCTTTTGAACTTGCATTATTCAAAGCTACTCTCCTATTCCCACATACAAATACAAATTGCATGGAGTGCAGCAAAGGAAAATACAACAGGCATTATTTTCCAGCCTTGCTAAACAAAACAGCATTGTGGACAAGTGAAGAGGAACAGTTAGCCTTTATGCTGAACATAGCAAGAACTATTTGAGACATAATTTATGAAATGCATTAATTAGTTTTCAGGGTTACAGCTATTATTCATGGATTAGGTTATCATCCACAGGGACAGAAGAACTGAAGAAATCCAAGTCACTAGGCAAAGCAAATATGTGTTTTGCCCATCAGTGGGTTGATAAATATTTCAATACAGAAACGGTCAATACTCTAGGGCAAAGCAAAACTGCAAGTGTTGAGAATTTCCTGGATAAAGCTTCCATCACCAGCTGTTAGGCATTTTAAAGGCATTACTTCATTTTCCACTAACCACAAAACAAATAGTGGCTGGCACAGGAAGGCATTCTAGCATTGCATCAATGAGAATTCAAAAAAGAGAGAAATGATTGTTTTCTTCAGACCAAAATGAATGTTGCGGAGTGTATTTAAGACAAGCTTCAATTATCTAAAAAATTTAAATATTTCTAGCAGGGCAATATCAGGAAACTTCAGGCATTAAATGGTATTCATTAGGGGTTTGGTTTCATTCATATCGAACAACATAAACAAAGAGGGGCACATTCCAGATTTTAGATGTAGCAATTTAAAGAGAAAGTGTTCCCACCCCCATTTTTATAAAGATAACTTTCCTAATATAGAGTAGTAATTCCAGGGAGTGGGATTATAAGTCAGCTAGAAAACTGGCCTTGTTGCTTGGATTTGGGCAGAATATAATTATTGTAAAGCTTTAGAGAACAGATGGCCAGAGATTTCAGAAATCATAAATACCAGCTTTCTGCTTTGGACTGGTCGGTGTTAGGCCTAGAGGTGACATTCAAGCTGCTCTTAGTTTTCCTGCAATGTTTGAATGTTGCAGGACTCTTCAGCCTCTCAGGGCTTCCCATAAAGAGCTATCCTTTGTCACTCAGCAATCCAATGGGATACTACAGCTATTTGGTAACTGGAAAGCACTATTGCATAGGGCTCTACACATGACTAGCAAAGGAATGAGACAGCTCTACCAAGATTAATTTTGCTTAATTTGTGCCTTTGTTTCTATTGGTTATCTTGACTGTTGGCATCACTGTGTTAATGATAAATCATACTTGACTACAACTTTCTGATTACTCATATTTTTTTTCCCCCTGAAAAATTTTTAAGGATCAAGCAATACTGAATGAGTCCAAAAGGTTTTTTTTAAAATTTTGGGTGCAGACACATTTGAAATATGCCAGGAGAGATCAATACTGGAGGATGTTTCAATGGAAGAAAATTCTTCAGAACTTTTTCCTTTCCTTTTAGTCCTCTCCAGACACAGTAGAGCTTCAGCTTAGCCAACTGCTGAAACATTTCAGGCTGTCAGACTTTAGGATATATCAAAAAAACATGAATTATACTGCTATTCACATAGCTTGTGGGAAACAAGGAATGTCTATGTGAACTGCTATATGTTTCATCCTGTCAGCACTCTGACAAGATTCTGCAAACGTGGGATTGCTTGGGGAAAAGTTGAACAAAGACTTGAAAATCTTTGGAAGTAAATGGATCACTTGGGGTTTATTCTTAGAGCATTTGAGTAATTTCTGATGCCTCCCAGAAAAATAAAAAGTATCTTATGACCTGTTACAGCAAAAATTGCAAGGAAATGCTTGTGGGCGCTTTCTCTAATTGTCTTGGGAGCGCCTGTTAGCAACACACATATTCAGAACCTTGGGCAATAGCAGACTGACATGCACCTTTAAAGCATATTTGGTGTTTGTAGCCTTTTAGCACTGGGTGATGCCTTCTAACATACAATTTTTGACAGCAGCTACCTGGATTGGTGTGTTTTCTCTCATGCTATAATGTCTTTTCCACAGGCAAGACAGATTATTAAAAATAAGAAATTTAAGTCATTGCTCCCTTTAACCCCTTAAAGGATTAGAAAAGACAGCAACAAAGACATCAATTATTAAACCATAATTTACCTTATTGTGTCCAGAATAGCTAACTTAAAAGAAAATGCCATTTATTTTTCAGTAACACGCAACCTAATTTATACATTGCATTGAAAGTATGTGAACTACAGTGATAAGTTAACATAAATATTCAGCATTTGAGTCAGGAATCCCAGCAAAGGAACAAACTCTTTGTCCTTATCTTTCACTGCCTGTAATCATTTTTCTTTGCTAGGTGACTGTTGCTATTCTTGGTGATTGGCAGAGCAGTCTGTGAAGCTGACTGTCAGCAAAATGACACGAATTATATTATCACCTCTCCCTTTCTTATATACTCCTTCATTATTTGTATCTTAGTTTTGAATGTTGTTATTAGGCCTGATGTTCTTCTGTTCTCCAGATCTTGAAAAAAAGGGTACTTTTTACTTTGACACACTATATAACAGTCCCTTAATACAGGGAGTTTATAAAAAAATCTTTAAAATATATTTATATAACTATTAAAAGTTATTTCTTTAAAATTTATTACTTTTCTTCCTTTTAACATGTAATGGTGCTTTGCTGCAATTTTTCTTTCTTCCAGTCATTCACCCTGTTGCAACTTCAAACTTTCCGAATCTGATCCCAATTCACTGCATCTAATTTGCTGACCACCAACTTATTATCTTCCTAATCTTTTTTTCTGAAAAACAAAAAAGGGAGGACCTGATAGGTGAAGTCAAGAAGAAACTTTGTCTTCTTATTTAAGTTTTAACTGTTTTATCAGTGAGGTATCAGCATCCCAGGTCTTTTCATAGGATATTAATGGCTTTTTTCTCACTCCAGGGCACATTTTGACTTATTGGCTACACCATGCTTTTTCTTCATTAATCTGAAATGTGGCATCACATCAGGGTTTGCAATATATATTGTCGTCTACATATACTGGATATTCCTGAGTCTTGTGAAACCTAATGCAGGTTTTGCACAGCTCCCAAGATTACATTCATTCACTAACCGGTAGCTGACTGCTGGAGAGTTTTTATGGCCCTGGGGCACCAGCATCATCCTCTGCCCTGCTGACACCTCATGCTTGAACTCCTACACTCTACAATATTTAATATAAAAAGTAATTCATCCCCTAAGGTAACTATTTGTTGCTATCATGTATTAGTCACAGAAATATATGGAAAATTTATGAGAATATTTTGCCACACATTTAATTTATTAAAAATATTAGTGTATTTAATTTTTACTGCTTTCTAACTTTTCCTTAGCTTTCCATATGACTTGCTTTTAGGATCAAAGTTACTGCTTTTCCTTTTGTAGTAATTTCTGGAAGTTTGGTAGCTTTACCTTTACTGAATTCATTGTGCTTACATCCTTCTAAGTCCTGACTAGCATTCAGTTCTTGTTATGAAGGAGGAAAACATCATCTCCTCATTAGACCTATTTCCATTATATCCTCAAAAAAAAATAGCTGTATTAATTATTCTAGTGGTTTTAATCTTTTGTATTTCAGATGAATGCTTCATTGAACTACTCCATTACCAAAGTATTTAATTTTTAAGAGTAAAGGCAGTAGTAGTATAAAAACTCTGTATGCTGCCTCTGGTTAACATTCAGATCCTGCCTGATCATTTCCTGGCAGAATTTCTTATAATATTAAAAGAGTGGGTTTTTAAAAGTTATTTTATTAATATAATCAAAGCAAAGTAAGAAACAACTGAATAGAAATATTCTGATAACAGGGAATTTTCTGATAAGAGAATGAGTCCTATGTATACTTGCAAGGCCCTGAATAAATTGCTAGTAAGATTGTCTTCTCTTGAATGCATGAAAATTTTGTGCTCCATCCAACATTTACCCCATATAAAACTAATGTAATAAAGGGCATCAGTTCACCGAGAGGCTGAAGCAGTATGTATTTAGAAAGACAATATTAACAGCTGTATTCTGAAGTATATAAAAATCCAGTTTTATCCATTGCTATATTTACTGACACATTGCAAATGAAATTTTATCTTATTGACCTAAATGTGATAACAGCCAGTAAAGCATTTTTGAGGGTTCTGAAGGTCCCTGTCAGCTTAGATGTTTGCAGATGGCAGGAAGATCTTGACATCCTGACTCATCATTTGAGGTTGGTTACATTCAAGTATATATGACCATTTTCCTGGGCATTTATTGAATGACATAGATACCTGATAACAGTCACCAAAGAAAAACAACCCTGGTGGTCTTTGTTTTTCAGATCACTTTCTTTCTGAGAATTGCATAAAGTTCACAGGTTTGGTCATTTGTGGAAAGTGTTAAGCTTTCATTTTACACAAGACGTTTTATTTTACTCATTTGTACATGTTAATCGTGCTACCCTTTTAAAACTGTGTCCAAGAATTGCTAAGATTAATGCAAGTGAAAAAGAGAGGATATTCAAACTCAAGTTAGTACAGATTTTACAAATCATCAGGAAAAAAATCTTACAGGTCTCTTGAAGATCATTCCTTGAAGTTCAAGAAGCATGCTTAAATAGAAATAGGTGCTGGAAAATGCATGTATCTGCAGATGATTTAAGTAGTTACCAGCATGAATCTTCTCTGAAATTAGGAAATCCAAGAGGTACATGTCAAGAAAAATGTCATTAGAGACAGAGAGAGGAGACAAGGGAAATTATATGCATGGTTGGCATGACCACTGGGTAAGAAAATAAAATTAATTCTCCAGATAGGAGGAGATTCACAAGGACCATAGCTGTCTGTCAGATGAGAACCTGATAGCGTAAATGAAAGTTCAAACAGTGAAAAGTACAGCACTGAATTATTTAACAAAAACTATGGTAACACAGAGGAAGCTGAGACTCTGCATGAAGATTACGGAAGGTAACGTATCTGGGGCCTTCTGAATATCTCTTTCCAGTAGGAAACATAGATGTGTACCTACACACCGTTGCATGGAATAGCTGAATATACCACAAAGTCTGTTTTATTAAATTAATTGCTGTTAGAGTATCTAGTACAGTAATTGAAAAAGAAATTCGTAAATGCTGGTCTTGAGATGTGCAAGTAGCAAAACACCTTCAGAAAATGATGGTATATGTTTGATGTAGGTACATTTCTCCTCAGCAATGGTCAGGACACAGATTGGAGTGTTGTGTCCAGTTCTGGGCTTCCCAATAGGAAGGAGATATGGACCTAACTGAGGACAGTCCAGTGAAGGATCACTATGGTTAAAGGACTGGAGCATCTCTTCTACAAGGGAAAGGCTGAGGTCATTCAGCCTGAAGAAAAGGGGAAACTGTTTACAATGGAGGGATGTAAAGAGGTGAAACCAGAGTTTTTTCTGTTGATTTCTGGTGACAAGATCAGAGGCAAACTGTCGTGGCCCTGGCTGTGTCTGTCTGGGCAGAGCTGCGGCCTTCCAAGAGCATCTCCCCAGCCTGGGGCAGCAGGACGATGCAGGAGCTCACACTCACACTCACAGTGCCCAGCACACACACGGGCACGGGGGAGAAGCAATCACAGCGGCACAAGGAGCACACAGGGGGCTCTGTGCAGGTTCCAGGTCCGGTTTATTCCTCCACTGGGAGGGACCGGGGACAAAGACAGAGAACAAAGGAGAGTCCCGTTCTTAAGTACTGAAGGGGGCGGGGTTTACAACAACCAATAGGGAGAGGGCTGGGGCGGGACAATGCTGATGGATGGGCTGGGGAACCAATGAGGAGGGGCAGGAGGAGGGACCAAAGAGAAGGGGCCAATGGGGCATCGAACTGGGGAGAACATTCTGGAGAAATTCCATAGAAGGACAAAAGGGGCGGGAAGGCCAAGGGGCCAGCTGGGAGAATGGAATTAAAATTAATGTATATAAGGCCTTGGGGTGTCTTGGGGGAAGAACTTTGGATCCCGGTAACTGTGGAGAATAACACAGCCCTAGGAGCTGTGTTACCAGTAGGCCCTTCCAGAATTCTGGTCAGCAGGCACACTCGCCTCCACAGCAAACCAAAACACAGGAGGTTCCCTCTGAACAGCAGGAAACAATTCTTTACTATGAGGATGATTGAGCAGTGGCACAGCCTGCCCAGAGAGGTTGTGCAGTCTCCATCCTTGGAGATATTCAAAAGCCATCTGGAGATGCTCCTGGGCTACTGGCTCAAGGTGGTTGAAAAGGGTGTTGGGTCAGGTGCCCTCTGCAGGTCCCTTCCAACTACAACCAGCCTGTGATTCTACCAGTTAAGCGTAGTTATAGGTGCATTTCTGGTTTGCTTGTGTTCCACTGTAGACTATGTTATTAAAACTGCTAATGCAAATTTGATGAGTTTTGCACTGTTGAGGACACAAAGGTACATCAGAACTGGTAGTCATGAATTATGAAGAGGATGAAGTATAATTCAGTAGGAGTGTCTTGAAGGATATTTACATGTGATTACATGAGAAAGCAAGTAAGAGATGTGTAATATTTTTAACTTTCTAAACAAGGCAAATAAAAAAATTATATGGTAATAAAATCATTACATTAGAAGACATCTGTTTGGAAAAAAATATTCTTCATTCAGCCAACTGTCTCACTGGTTTGTCATCTAATCTTTGAATATCTAGAAAATGATATTTTCAGCAATAAGCTTCTGAAGTCCGTAAGGCCCTTGGAAACCATGGTAATTTTCCTGAACTGTGAAAGAGACACACCTACCTGTCTGTCTTATTAACAGGCATTTGCATGTCTAATTTGTTTTGTGTTGTGCTGAGATTTCACTCTGCTGGAGTGGCAAAGGGACAAAACTAACTGCATTTTGGAAGGAAGATTTTGAAGCTGATCTGACCACTTACCTAAATTCTCTCAGCTTCTGAGAAATAGGCTCAGCCTGATCCCAAAAGCTCCATTTCAATCTTTTGATTAGCAGAGCTTGAGAGCACCACTTGGCTGGCAAATTAAGCTGCCATGAAGCAAACTTTGCATTCTGACTCACAAAGGCTCTTTGCAAGTATCACTAGCAGGCTTTGAAATAAATTCTTCCTTAGATTTTTTTTTTGGTAACTTTTTTTTTTTTACCCTAATAAGGATTTAGCATAGCAAGACATTTTGCATACAGAATCAATTGTTTGGTGGGGATCATTTCTTACTGCACACAACTATTTTGCTTTATCTGGTCAGCACAGAAAGGTTAATTTTCGATGTGTTTTTTTCCATTTGTGGTACAGGACTACTTCAAACCTGCTGACCTGATTAGTGCAGGGAGACCTGAATATTGTACAGCAGACTTGTGCCATGGGCAACACTATTTATGGCACATACTGTTTAGAAACCTAACAGTATCAGACACAATAAAATAATATCATGAACACAATTAAACATGAATGCTGTATGGCTGACAGATTGTTAATACAGTTAAATCCAGGCAGATTCCTGCCTGCTTCATTGTTTTCTATGTAACTTCTAAGTTATATGGAAAAGTTCATTCCTGCTTAAAAATATTCCTTTTCATTGCAAATCCAAGGACAACTGCAAGTTCTGGGTAACAGAGAATGAAATGGTTCTATAAATAAACAGCATAAATAAAATTTATTTAATAGAGGAAGAGTAAAGTAGCAAATGGAAAAAAAATATTACTCTTGAAAATAAAGCACTAGTTTTGGGCTGCGAGTTATGAATTTCATTAATTTCCTGTCAGGATTTTATTTTTGTAGAAGTCATTTTTACTCATGAGTGGGTGACTCTTAAGATGAACAGCTGAAACAATTTAACTGAGAACCTCAGAGCAGTGTACAAATTTCAACTGTACACTGTTGAAGAATTTGATAGCAAGCAAGAGTTCACTAAAAGTGCTGTTTTGACACACAGTGCCTTTGAATTCAGGATAGTCAAGTTGTCTTATGTAGTGAGTGGCTTGTTCTCTTTCTAAAGGAAAAGCTAGATAAAAATCACATGGAGGTGGTAGTTCAGTACAGGTTAGCCGTAATTCTTTATGTGAATTGTTTTTGCTGACCTGTGTGGTCAGGAAGATGGGGTTGTGGTCTATCATGAGTAGTGATGGGAGCTGTCATTCTGCATTTGTGTTGCGTGACTGAAATAAGAAAATGGTAGTCCTGGTTGGTAGCCAAGGGAGAACAGAAAAATCAAACACACAGGCAAAAAAGAATGACATATACTCCCACTTACAGCACCTAATCTTCCTGGTTGAAAGGCTGGAATGACCTTTTAATAGTGGATGTGTCAGTTGGACAGATGCTAATAATAATAAGACCCTAGACCACCCCAGTCACACCAGACATACTTGTGTGCTGCCAAATTAAATAGAAGGGAGCAGGAAAGCAGCCTTGTTTTCTAGTCCTCAGGAGACAGAGGAGTTTCCCACAACTTGCTCAGAAGTTCTCCTGTCTTCATTTCCCATATTGCTTGTTTACATCCTCTCTTTTTTTTGGGTTCTTATTTCACAATCACAATATTTTTAAAATATAGCTATTTAAAAATCCTCATAATAGAAAAAAAATCCAGATGAAATAATTTTGTTTACTTTTTATTTGTACTTCAAATTCAGCAGCCATGATATATTCCTTGTCTCTTTTTTTTTTCCAGAGTATCCCTTATGCTTTTGCTTTATATTTTCTCAAGCATATTTGTTATTCACTGCTTTCAAGATCTAATTGTGTTCATATTGAACAGGTAAGAATGACAGAATTCATTATGTGATCTGTTCATGCTGTTTCCTTAAAACTTTTTCTCTGTCCTTTACATCCTCAGTTAATGGGTGTAGTAGGCTTTAATCTGTATGATTGAAGATTCCTATAATTTGAAATAAAGTAATGGAAGTTATTGCAGTGGAACAAGAAATTTCATGCAAAATTTTAAATTTCCTTCATTTATATATTTTTATGGCCTCAAATGGAATTTATGATCCATGGTGTTCCTTCCTTAGGAACTTCCAGACCCAGAAGTAAGGAAATACTCTCTCTGAACAAAGCAACTTCTAATATTTCAGGAATCAGTGTGACATTATCATTCTTTTGGAGCTTTTCACTCTGAAACAATCTTCAGAAGTCCTTGATGTGTCCAGGTCATTAAAAGGACTTCTGGTTGTGATAGAAGCACCCAGCTGTTTGGGAGCTGAAAAAATGTGTATCATTGTAGATTAGTCTAGATAAATGGATAAAAAAACATTTCTTGCAAGGTACTGGGTTATCTAACACTTAGCAGCTTCTCTCTTTAGAACCTTTACAAGGAATATTATGCTTTTTTCGTCCTGATTGTACTTCCTTTCTAGGCTTACATTATAATGGTACCTTCAAAAATATTCCTTAAATAACTGAAGAAAGGGAAGTTTGTTTGCTGCCATGAATGGACATTGCTTAAAATGTTTCTCTTCCACATGCAGGCTGAGGAGCAGGCACAATTGAGCTTGATGAGAGTCTTTCTATGAGTATACTCTGCAAGACTAAAAGAAATCTGTAAGGGGAATTGAAGGAACTAGTAGGCACTTCGCTGATGGCCTTCTTGAACTTTTCATCTCTGTATCGCCTACAGAGTTCCATTTTCCTTTCTTGTTTCAACGAGAGAACAGAAGGCTCTTGACTGAGTTATAAAACCTTGCAGCTCTATGTGTGTGTGGCAGGGCTTGAGGGCTTTAAAAGATAGTATTAGCTTGAGGTGCTTGAAGTGGAAGTACCAATTGTTTAATTTTCTTTTAACTTCAACATAAATTAATGTAATTTAGTCAGTTCCCTTTCAACACTTCTTGTATCATTACTACATCATATAACCTTCTGAGAAAAGACTGAGATTCTTTTTGATTTGTATTGTCATGTTTGAAATTCTTTCAGCCAGGGAATGAAAATTCAGTACTTTCTTGTTTGTTTGTTTTGCAGAAACTTGCTTTGCTGATAGTCTTCTAGCATGATGCCAGACATCACCTAAGGGTTATCTTAGCACTGCAATATATTCCATTGTTTGGGTATTGGTAAAATAAACTAATGGAATATAGAAGCAGCAGAATGAAATAACTCAACTTACTGTGTTTTTGAGTGAAATATACTATTCTGGCCTTGAATTTTATTATTAAAAATACCCCATACATATGAGTCTGCCACTTTTGCATAAATACCACAGAACAATGATAAGAATAAATGCATTAGACTTGCATTTCAGCCTCCACCCCCCTTTAGCTACCAAAATTCTTTTCTGAGTTTGTGCTACTGCTTCTGTCTAAATATTCCCTTCATTCATGCTGTATTTGATACCTTCATGCTGAAACAAGCTAAAGCTGTTCATGGAAAGCCTCCACAATGCAACATGAATATATTTTGAAGGAGAAAATCTGTTACAGTTCCATTTTATCTTTTTCCAACTGAGAAGATCTACAAGAAATGTTCATTGGTGCTATTAGAGATGTCTAGGTTCAAAACAGCCTATCTTGCTTTTCCTGCTTTTCTGACTTATAATTTTGTTTTTACTAACTTGTATTCCTGCATGGGCAATAGTGATTCTGAGGCTGCAGAATGTTTTCTGCTTTAAAGTCTGATTTCATGTAATGATTTTGTGACTCATGAGCTCTTGAGTTGTAATTTTTTATTTCTGGTTCCTAAGCAAAGAAGAATCTTGTTGGTCTGGGTTGAAGCAGCTCAATTATTTTTGAGTCAAGACCATGTATAGAAAAATACTGTCCCAAAACGTAAAAGTGATTCTAGTCTTCACAGATGCTGCTGGGGGCAAACTAATGTCTATCACAGTGTGAGAATTACTGCATAAGACTTTGGAATACAGACATAAGCTTTCTTGTGGGGTTCTTTAACAAAACTGGACATACCCACCTAAGGAGTGTTACAGTTGAGAGGTATGTGAACCAAGGTGACCAATGAAATACCTCGTTCCAGCTAACTATAATTTGATCATGCTGCTCTACAGAGCTGGATGGAAGGGTTCCTTGTGTTGAAACTATTGCATGTAACTGAAAGAGCTTTCAGATCAGAAGCAGTAGGCCACCCTTTTATTGCTAAATTTTGTATTAGTCATGGAGTTAATGGTGATGTGGAGGTGTGTGGATGGGCAGAACTGAAACAAAGTATCAAAAAAACAGCTATGAAAGACCATGTGAAATATCACAGGACTTCTTCTGTCCTGGAAAAAATTATTCTTATGAAGGGGAGAGAAAGAAATGGATCCCTAATAGGATACATGTTTTCTTTCATTTTCGCAGCTGTTATATATCTTTATGCTCTGAGAGTGTATGTGGAAGCACCTAAGTAACTGACTTATACTACCTACTCTCCTCTGTGGTTCTAATAATTTTCTTTCTTTTCTTTCTCTTTGAATTATACAATCCACATCCTTTTTGTAGTTCTTTATATGGCACTCTACATCAAATTCTAGTATCTTTTGATGCTGTTGCTATTGCAGGTGAAGGTTTATGTTTTAATTCAATGCCATTTCATTCCTAGTGTTTTTTTAAAATTATTTTCTATATGTTTTCATACATGGGTATATAATACATGCTGGTCTTGTTTCCTGATTCTGCTAGTACTAAATATATGTTGCAGGATCCTTACCACTAGGCTCAAGCAACTAAACAAACAAACAAACAGCTATTCCGTTCCTTATTTCTCATTACAATGGATTATAGAAACGCAAATGCTTCTTTTCCATTTTACATTTGTGGTTTTTGACATCTTTTTCAGCAGCAGTTCAAATGGCACATTGAATACACATATTTACACCCAATAACAACAAACTTTAAGCCTGTTTCTCTAGTGTTTGTTCTTTCAGCAGAACTACAGAATTTGCTGCACAAATCCACATTCTTCTGTTTAATATAAAGATTTGCCTCATATTTTGCAAAACTACAGAGATGTCATTTCTTATGAATTTATTTATTGCGGTACCTTACAGTCTCTGAGTGCTAAACAGAGAACCTGTATTCTGAACCTGAAAACCAAGAATAACATCTGCAATTCCATTATCAGGACTGATTGCTTTTATGTGCATCTGTAGCCATTCTTAGACCCCTGAAAAGACAGAAAGTTAATGAAGCTTGAGATGTTAAGAAAGCAAGAGAATTCTTACTTAGTCCAGCTGAATATTTATTTTGATTTCCTTTTTTGTCACTACAAAGCAAAAAGAAAAATTAACACATTTCTGAATCATTTACCCTATTGCAGTAAAAACATTGGGCCAAAGTGATAAATAAGAAAGTGATTTTTCTGATTTTTCTCCACAGACAGGAAAGAACATCCCATGTATGTGTCTATTGACATAAAGGTGATGTCTCTCTTTCCTAGATGATGCTTACCCCCCTAGGTGAATGAATGAGAGCATTGTGAATAGAAGGCCATAGCAGAATTTGAATAGTTGGCTTGGGTGCTCTCATGGAGTATTATTTTGCTAAAACTAGGTAAACAGTCTGAAATTATCAGTACAAAGCTCAGTGTCTTTCATTATATTTGGAGTCTTGCAGAAGACCTTCTATTTGAGGAGTTAGATCTTAGCCCCACCATGTTTCCTG
The DNA here is from genome assembly GCA_025920805.1 of Petroica traversi. NCBI lineage: Eukaryota > Metazoa > Chordata > Aves > Passeriformes > Petroicidae > Petroica > Petroica traversi. Next base: position 7,761,011 of record JAHLSL010000009.1, on the reverse strand, counting down.
TGTGGGGTCCTGTGTTTGAGCATGTGCAGCTGCTGTAAGAAGATCTGCTGGAGTGGCCTATATGGGTCTGTTCTGCATGCTGGGGATGTTATGCCAGAGATAAAAGTCCAGCCTGTCAGGAGAAAATGCATGGCTTTACTTGTTACACAAAATTTTAAGGCACTACAGCATGAAAGGGAGAAGGAGCACTGCCACAGATGGGATCAGCACAGTGTGCTGGGGGAAAACCCATCTGTGGTTTGTTTGATGCTGTATGAAAGTGTGCTTCCCAGTACCTGATGGGATGCAAGATTTACTTGCAATCCATATTAATCTTTGTACTCTATCTTATTAAACCAGCTATGTTTGTATGACTTTTTTGTTGGGCCTTCATTGCTGAGATCCACCAAAACAAACCTTCACTGTCTTTCTGTCTTCCCATCCCTGGTGCAGAACATTCACATTTGTGAAGTATGGCTTCTCTGAAAAAAAGAAAAGCTGTCTCAAAGTTTTAGTTGTTTTTAAATTCAAATAAATTAAAATATAATTAAAGATGTGTAGTTTGTTGACACTTCTTATTTTGAATTTAGGGTTTATGGTATCTAAATGAAAATCCTGAATAATGCCTGGTGATACCTTCATTTTTTAATAAGGAAAATGCTGATTGTACTTGTACTGATTTGGCATGTACTATGCTAGTATAAAATATGTGAAAGCTTGAAATTTGAATGGAATTGTGCATTATTTATATAGTTAAAATGCTGTAAACTGATTTTCATAGAAGCTTGATATGACAATTTTTAAAAATAATATATACAGTCGCACAATGCTTACTCTTAAAAGGTATTATGCCCCATATTCTGATTACCCTGAATAGCAAGGACTTGAAAGCTTTCTGCCAGGAAGGATATTATGGTGTTTCTATTCCCCTCTGTCCACTGAGCATGCATCCTATTCTTGGGTTGAGCCAAATCTAATGTATTTATTTCACGGATTTGAAAATAAACTGCATGGGTCATTACTGGTCTAGGATGATCCTATACATCTTTCGTAGGCAAGGCTCCCCTTGACACCGATGAGCAAGACCAAAATCAAAGGTGACCCACCCGTGTGTCCTACATACATCTACAAGTGGATCAAGTGCAGTTCCTATAATTGGCAGTGGCACTGTGGTACCTGGGAAATAGCTGAATACTTTGAGCTCCCAGGTGAGCATCCAACACCTCATATTGGTTGCCCTAAGACTCCACTGATCAGTTCTGTCCCAGGCCTTGTTAGTGTGATGAGCTCTATGGTACTCACTCATGTGCAACTCAGCTCTCCTCAGGTCTCCAACACATGAAATATGCATTTAAGATTAATTGGCCACAATTTCTTTGGTTTGTGGTTCAGAAAAGGTCACACATTCATTAGAAGTACTCAAATTATCAAGGGAATAGTCATTTTTAACTGAGATAATGCAGTGTATTTCTCTGAAATTATGCAGGATGCTCAAAGGAAAAAAACATCAGATCTAATTTGGTAAGAAATGCACAATAATATCTCGCTTTCATGCAGGCAGAACTCTGTGAGGCAGTATCCTGTACATTGATAGTGCTTTGGCCATAAAAGCGATCCAGCAGGAATACATTAACAGTTTTGACCATTAGTAATGAGAGGTAGAAAGTAGAGCTCTCATTGTAAACACAGTGTACCCTTAGAATTGTTGGGGAAGTGAGTTGGTGCTTTAAGAAGTACTCAACTTCTAATTTAGGTCTGGGAGACAAAATATTATGACCTCAGCTTGCTGATTTTATGGAAAAAGATTTTTGCAGCTATGGGCTCCACAGAAGTTCTGTGTTTATTACTAGGATTCTCCTTATACTTACATACCATGACCAAAGTAGAAAAAGATAGTACTTTTTGTAGACGGGCTTTGCATTTCTTATACTTAGATTAAATGAAATCTTGCAGATACTAACCAAAAGCAAGCTTGATTACAAAAATATTCTCCTGGGCACATCACTTCATCAGGGCTTTTTTTAGGAATAATAAGTGTTTCAAAGATAGCCCACAAAAATGTCACATAGAGAAAAACCCAACAGCAGATGATTTAATGTTAGTGAAATTGTTGCCATGATTCACTATAAAACTATCTTAATATAACACTCAATTTTGCAGTTAAGCATTTTCCTCACAAATAGAAATCAAATAGCACCATAGATTGCAACAAAAAATTGTTTCTACAAAAGAGATTTTTGAAGTTTCCATTCTATTTCAAAATGTGTTTCATTAAAAAGATCTTTCTGATTGTGGTAATTTTCATTGCAGTTGGACAGCTTTTTGTGATACATGAAGAATGACTAAATTTCTTCTTTGTGTTCTTTGCACATAGAAAGGAGGGTCAGATGTGCTGCCTCTGCCTTTGGTTCATTTCTGCACAGGATTCACTATCTCTTCTGTACCTGTACAAATCAACATATTCAATTATCTGTTCTTTAATTATTGACTTCTTTAGCTTTAGCTGTCTGATTTATAAGAAAAAAAACTACATTTCTTTCTTCTTTGACACTTTCTTTTGTTCTTCCATCAGAACTAGAAGGTATCAACATACCTGGTTGTTATATCATTATGAACACTAGGGCAGCTATCAAATGCTCTGATACTGAAAAGAGCACTGGTTTATATAAAAGCAGGTTAGGATTAGTAAGCAAGAGGAATGTAGGTAATAAGTTAAAATTACAGAAAGAAATTGCCTTTTGTTATAAAAATTCTTTTAAAGAACTGCACTGAAATATGACTTTTATTTACTAGTGTTGAGACTCATGTTAATAAAAAAACCCAAAAAAATAAACCAGGAGAAAATGCACACTTTAACAGCTGGATTTTACTTTGTCATCCAGAAGGGTGTTTCTTAAGCAATCATAAAACAACTCAGTACAGTGTGCCCTCTTACGTTGAGCATTTGAGCAATGTCTGAGCACCAGTTGGCCAGGGATGCATTTAGCTGCAGTTCAGGACCTTGGGCAGCACTTCTGTTGTGTTAGAGAGAGAAGGTAGGCTGGTACCACAAAATCAGACTTTACAGACTTTATCATTTTATGCAGAGTCCCTGTCAGAAGTTCAAAAGTTCTGTAACATGTTCACAAAGAAATTGAGCATGGCGTGTTCTGTGACAATTTCTAGAATTTCACGTGACAGACCAGATGTTAGGCAGACAGATGTAATTCCCTTCAGATAATGATAATGCAGAAGAAATGCTCCAAGATGCACTCAATGCATTTACGCTACTACCAATGTAATGTTTGGGATCAGATTAAATGGAACCCCAAATGATTTTTTTTCTTAAAAGAAGAAAGTGTATTTTAGTTGTTAAGGGTCTCAGCACCAACTTTTTAATTCAATATATCTATTCCCATTGTGCCCCACGGTTTCATAATTTAAATATACTCTCTATTGCCCAAAACAAGTTATCCTAGAAACTATTGCAATAATGCATTTCTGTTCAGAATATCTATGTGTATAGCCCTGCACACATCTTATGGCTGGTTTCCCCTATAATTGAAACACAATTATAGGTTCTGTTTATAATTTATTATGTGACTTACATTCCAAATCTGTTGAAACTCCCCGATTCCCAGATGAGAAATTGGAAAGAATTTTTGAGTGAAGCTTTGAAGCGAAGAAGGCTGTGTTCTTGTGACACTCACCATATTCTGACTGTTTTTTCCTTCCTGTTAGTACAGCTGGTTCTGAGGAAAGCAAGGGTTTGCCATCTAGCTTGAATCTTATTACTCAGAATTTTTTTTGTTGAATGCAATAAAGGTATGCATAAGCCAAAACCAGTTAAAATGACAGCTGAGAAGTCATTTGCCATTACAGTTATCTCAAAGTATGGCTGCATGGTTGTGAGTAGTGTGGGAAGGGGAAAATTTTATATCAGAAAGCACAAAGCTAGAAAGCAAAAGAGTCAGAGGTGCCTTTACTTTTAGCACAAAGTTTTCCAAACAGTCTTGATGTCAATGGCCCATGTTAACTAATGGAAGTTGCAAAGAAACTCAGGATGTTGAAACCTGCACATACAGGGCACACTGATCCCCATGCTGCTGCACAGAAGCACTTGTTAACAACTCAGATTTTACCAATTGATCTGAAAATACTTCCAGGGGAGATAACTGTCAAAATTACATTTTATAGAGGAAGAGGCTAAAGCACAGAGGTTCAATTTCTTGCTAGAAGGTCAGCAGTAAACATTGGTCTCTTGAGTCCTATCAATTGTCTGTTCCTTATACTACTGATATTGCCATGTCTCTTCTAGAGTTCTCCAAAGGCTTAGCACATTGTAGGAATCCATGATAAAGTCATTAGATATAAGCCTGGTAATGAAAAACCCCTTTCAGGAGTTCATCTCACACAGTTCTTTTCATAACCACTTCCAACAATGCTACAGGACCCTGGGGATCAAACTCTTTTTTGCCTACAGAGGGCAAAAACTCCAAAGTAAGGTAGATGCATGACATTCTTCTGTTGATGGTTACTGGCTTGAGAGGAATGTCATGAGACTATTTCAGCTTGTGGATTCTCTGGCCCTTGACTAATTTTGTGTGGCCATGTAAAGTAATCCTGCAGTGGCATTTCATGGAAGTAGCATCCCTCACTGTTAGCTTTCCTCCAAGAAAACTGGCATTCTGTTCTAAAAGCATGTCTTCACAGAGGTACCAACCTTTTTCAGAGGACCACGGATGGATCACTGTACAAATGCTTATATTCAGGGTGTAAATTTCACAAAATCTGACAAGGTCTCCAGCACACAGGGTAGAGAATAGAACCCTCAATATTGTGGTTTTCTGTGGCTAAACTTTGCCTTTGACATCTCCACGATATCTTTACCCATGGGCCAACATGAGCTGTTCCAGATCTACTTAAAATGGAAGGTGAAGGATTATACAACACATATGTCATTACTTAAACTGATTACCTTTATATTCATTAATGTAAGTTATTTTTGTTGGATCAGTATAATGATGATGTGGAGTAAAGGCCTTTCTCTGCAGCCTCTAGATGTATAAATACACAAACCTTTAAAGGCGAAAAGTATCACACTGTGTCTTGTATCAGACTCAAGCAATAGCCAAAACTCCCATTTTTATTTCTAGGCATTTTATGGCATTGTTCTTTGAGATGCACAGTACCAGCCTATCTGTGAAAAGGAGGAAGAAGTATTTGGTAACCCAGGGCAAGAGATAGGGTAGCCTGAATCTTAACATGTTTTACCACAGGATCAGACAATTAAAAAGAGCCTTTGGAAATAAGAAAAGGCAGGCAATGACATCAACAGAGGGTGGATGAGAATACTGTATAGGTGATTTCATTATCCTCATTTTCATTTGTTTAAAAAATTTTCAATCAAAAGGAAATAGGGGAAAGTGAAGGGAATTTAAGAACAGGTGAAGGTACAGCGTGCACTCTATAGCTTTTTGTTTAGCAGTCAGTGGAGACAAACTTTACATTTCAAAGACAGCAAGATGAGAGGCCTGATTAATAGAGCAGGAATTGAAAGAAATTTTTTTTTGAGCCTTCAGTATGCAAGATCAAAGTATTTGCTGTGATAACATATTTAATGTACATGAGAAGCCAATTGCAGGATACTGTGTGGCACTACTGAGAGCAGAGAAGACTTCAGGAATCCTACAGATCAGAAACAGAAAAGAAATTTCAAAATCCTTGTGGATGAGTGAGAAGGAATTAAGTAGGAAATATAAAATGTGTGTAGATTTAAGTTTTGTGGCAATTGAACATTCTGATTTTTAGCAAAAAATGTTATTTGGCTCTGTGACAACACAATTAGATAAAATGCAGTGAAAATTAATTATAAAGTTACCACTGGTAGGAACAACAATGTATTTTACCAAAAAGACACAACCAAGTAAAATCTGTGTTTTCCTGAATAAAAGCAATTGAAGCAAATTATAGGATTATGCATCCAATTCAAACATGAATATGGCAAGATTGAATTTCATTGTGGCAGTTGTCCATTGTCACCATGACAAAACAGCTGAATTTTCTGAAAGCCAGAATGGGAAACAGAAGAGCCTGCTAATACATGGAATTGTTACATATAAAAGATTCAGGTTAGAGTGTGCTTTGTTGAAATGCTTAGCTACAGTGTGGTTAATTTAGAAAGACATTAGGTAAGGAGATACTCTACAATTAGGAATAAATGTATCCTATTAAAAAATGAAGTACGTCATGGGAGGACTGTCATCACAGCTTTGGATAATGTGTTTTAGCTAGAGGCTTACATTAGTATGCAGGCACTTGTTTTATATTTTTCCTGTTTTTACAGTGCTATCCTCTTGAAGCTCATTAAATCTTTTTTCTGCAGTAAGGGCACTCAGGCATGAATAATCTAAGGAGTAAACAGAATACTATTATAAATACACAAGTGTCCATTACAAGAAGTAGTAAATTTAAAGATGATTAAAAAGCAACAGCAAAGCACAAACACCCTCTTAAGCACATACAGCTATAACATAAGCAGTGTGTATTTTTCTTGTGAAGGATTCATTGCGTGAGTCTTAGAAACTAGTGAAATAAATAACTCAGCCTGATTAATGAGCTACCATGAATCATCTCTAGATCACAAGTTCAAAAACAAAAAAGAGGATTTGTTATTGCTTTGTGCCTTATATAATCATGAGACTCATGCAAAACAGGTGTAAAAATCTGGTATTCTGTATTAAAGAGGACAAATTCAAATAGGTTTTGTACACCTTTTTACAAGGTTTTTAAGAGTTCCAGTTCAACAGAACTATTTAAATTTGCCTCTATTTAAATTTCGTCAAGCTTAACTGACTGAAGTGCTATATGGCACCTTGCCTTAAGGGATATATAGATTTAAAAATATTATTAAGTATTTAAAATTGTCTGAATCAGTTTTCAGGCAGATGAGGCACTCTAAGCCTGCACTCTGAAATTCCTCTGTTTCAGGTCTGGAGGAACACTGCAGGTGGTGTAATTCACAAAGTGAGCCAAGTACCTCTAGGACTGTGCCTCACATGCGTGAATGTGTTTTTTGTAGGCAAGTCAGTAGGTGAGGAATGGCTTCTTCCCTTTTCTCTTTGTGAATTTTATATATGCTCTATTAAGCAAAATCAAAAACCTTGTATTTCAAGCTCAGAAGAGTTTTATCCCAAAAAATATCAAGGTACACAAAAATATCAGGAGTCCTGTGTGGACAAACAAAGCCAAACTCAAAAAACTGAAAGCAAGCATAGAGGAGGTAGAAGGACAGGTAATGTAGGAGGAATAGAAAAACATTGTCCAAGCATCCAGGGGATGAAGTTTGAAAATCTAAAGCCCAACGGTAATTGAATCTGGCTAGAGATGTCAAAACCAAGAAGTTTCAAGTGAGAAAAGGAAGAGTAGGGGAAGTATGGACTCATTGCTCAACAGGACAGGGAACCTGGTTACCCAGGGCTTGAAAAGACAAAGGTAATAAATGTCCTATTTTTCTCAGTCTTTACTAGCAAGACTGCCCATCAATAATCCAAGGTTTCAGACACCATGGAAAAAGTCTGGCTCAAAGAAGATGTCCCTATCGCTGAGCCATGGCGGTGTCCGGCTGGGCAGGGCTGTGACCTTCCGAGAGCATCTCCCCAGCCTGGGGCAGCAGGACGATGCAGGAGCTCACACTCACACTCACAGTGCCCAGCACACACGGGCACAGGGGAGAAGCAATCCCAGCGGCACAAGGAGCACACAGGGGGCTCTGTGCAGGTTCCAGGCCCGGTTTATTCCGCAGCCTGGAGGGTCCAGGGACAAAGACCCCAAAAAGGGGAACCCGGCCCTTAAGTACCGAAGGGGGCGGGGTTTGCAACAACCAATAGGGAGAGGACTGGGGCGGGACAATGCTGATGGATGGGCTGGGGAACCAATGAGGAGGGGCAGGAGGAGGGACCAAGGAGAAGGGACCAATGGGGCATCGAACTGGGGAGAACATTCTGGAGAAATTCCATAGAAGGACAAAAGGGGCGGGAAGGCCAAGGGGCCAGCTGGGAGAATGGAATTAAAATAAATGTATATAAGGCCTCGGGGTGTCTTGGGGAAGAACTTTGCATTATGGTAACTGTGAAGGATAACACAGCCCTAGGGACTGCCTTATCAGTAGGCCCTTTCAGAATCCTGGTCAGCAGGCACACTGGCCTCCACAGTTACCTTAGTGGAAGAGGATCAGGTCCGAGAATCCTGAAGCAAATGACATCGATAAATACATGGGACCTGATGAGGTGAATGCACAAGTGCTGAGGGAGATTGCTAATATCATCATGAGGCCGCTTTTGGTGATCTTTGATCAGTCATGGCAATTGGGCGAAATGCTCAATGACTGCCAGAAAGCAAATGTCACTTGTATCTTCGGGAAGGGTAAGGAAGAGAAACAGGAAGCTACAGGCTGGTCAGTCTCGCCTCCCCCTCAGGGAAGGATGGAGCTCTGTTCTTTTCAGCGGTGCCCAGTGGCAGTGGGTGCCCAGTGACAGGTGGTTCCAAACATCAGGAAATGTTTCTTTAATATGAAGGTCACTGAGCACTAGCACATAACTGGAGATACTCAAAAGTAATATGGACTCCAGGTGGCCCAGTTTGTGCTGGAAGTTTGGATCACTTTCCCTACAGAAGTTCCTTCCAAACTCAATTATTTTCCAATTCTGTGAAATAACCCTGAGAGTTAAGCCTGGAGTGCAAATACAGCTCCTATCTGCACGTCATTGTCCTACCTCTGGACAACAAAATGAGGCTTCTTCTTCCTCCTGCCTTTACTCCCCTTTGTACTGCACGGGTTAGCAATGGCAACTAGGAGAGAGGAGGTATGGGCTGCAGCTGCTTCAAGCTGAAAAAGGACAGCTTCTTTCTAAAGTTTGTGACAAGGAATGAAAATCTGAGTTAGGGTAGCTTGATAAATTGTAGTTATACTAGAGACTGCTTCTCTTTTATTTTTTTTTTTAAGTTACACTGCCTGATCCTTTTGATATAAAAGTACTGAAAGAAACCAAAATTAGATTGAAAATATTTGTGAAGACATGTAATAATGAAGTAATTCTTCCTTTGATAAAATGAAAACAAATTAGTATGAAGATTAGTACTTGTGATTTTGCCACTTGTCTTTACTCTCTCTGTCACAACACCTTTCTTTTCCTCATTAAAACATTCATTTGCAAAATGTTTATAGATCTAGAAGTAATCTTGAAAAAATTCTAAGAGCCTTAAAAGTGTTTGCAAAAAATATTCAGCATATGAAGGTGAAAATAATAATTGAAATTACAATGGAATTATCATTAGGCTTTTTACTGAGGACTAAGGCTGAGGATGTTTTGCAGCTGTTTAATCTAGACGGCCCTGTTGCTTGAACTGGCACTACAGGTATTGAGACAGAAATCGGAGGGGATTGGTCCTAATCATAATGTACCCTGATCACACAGCTGGAAATAAATCTACTCAATATTGAGACATTTTGTTCTTATGTTTGGAGGTCCTAAGAAAATAAGACTGCTATTGCCAAAAATTATCAGAAAAACTTTTTGAAGAAGTATTTGTTTCTCTGATGAATTTATTTTAGATTAATTTAGTTATTTTAATGTATTCATATATTTTACTCTCCTGTGTGTTTATTCAGGCTGTTGCATTACTAGAATGTAAAGAATGTTTTCCTATACTTCGGGATTCTTGGATGTGAAGATTTTTAAGGCTGGTAATACCCCCTAACAAAGTGGGTAGCAATAGAACAGAGAACCTTATGATACTTGTCCTAAAAAAGTTAACCTATTTAAACCATGCTGTTGCCTTTGGAAGGAGACTTGAATTGGTAATTCATCATTTCTCCTTTTGTTCATAAATTTAATTTCCAGAAATAGAAACTAGTGGTTGATCAAATAAGACTTGGAAAATACCCACAATTGTTTCATACTCTTTACATCAATATCTTTACAAAGTAGTTCAGGTTGGTCAGAGATTGTGTCGCTCACAGGGTCTAGATTTGTATAATTATTAATACTGAACCTAGCCATATTTGGCTATGGTGCATTTAGCAAGCAGAAGCAGCAAATTTTCCTATTTAATTCATGGTGTTTTATCCAGTGTTGGGTCTGTTACTGCCAGAATGAGAGGGTCTTGATTTTTGTTTTCTACATTTATCTATTGCCTGACTAAAATGAAAGAAGACAAAAAGAAATCCATAAATGGTGTACAGAGTGAGCAAATATTGTTACAGGAAAAAACAGAATCCTGTGAATTAATTTCTTTCATTAAATATGTTATCTGTCAAAAAAAATAGGTCAGCTTTTTGGGAATTGAATTTTACAGAAGATTCCATCTGGCTTTTCCAATTGTTACAAGGAAGGATGCTTTTTTGTTTGTTTCATATGAAATATCACAGTGTTCCACAGAGAGAGAAGCATCCTTCAGGGTGGCTTCTTACAAGAGTCTTTTTTAAAATATCAAAGCATTAACTACATATAAAAATAATTTTCAGCTCTTAATGAGGCCATGTAAAATTTTCATGAGATGAAACCCAAGTCTATTTGAAAAGTAAAGACTCAGCTTTTACTTGAGAATTTTTTTATATTCACCACGAGAGGTAGAGCCTGGACATTGGTTTTGCTAGCATATCTAGGGACCTAGAAATCAGACTTTGGAGTCTAGTTTCTAGAGACCTTTATACATAGACACAACAATTTAAATGGGCTCTTTGGGGTTTGATACCCAATAAAACAATGTTTGGGTGTAGCCCATAAGACTTGGTTCTAAAATTATAACAAATTCCCAGGCTCATATTGGATGATTAAGTTGTCCCCTGTAATGAACATCTAAACATTTTACACAAATATTAATGAATTCAGTTTTCTGAAAGGCTGTGGTAACAACTACATGGCTCTCTCATTAGAGAGCTATGTCTCAAAAATAAATGGGAAATTTAACCTCTTCTGTTAAATTACACAATAAAATAAAATTTGTTGATAATTCCAAATAAACACACTGGGTAACTGAGGAAGAAGCAGATAAATGTCCTACAGGTTTATAAGCAACCCAGCTACTCCAGTGAGCAGAAATATTGAGCCCCCTAAAGCTATTACGGAAAAATAAATCCTGAAGATCCAATGTTGTACAGTACCTAAAACACATACACAGAAGTCATTCACTACTTTTCCTTAACAGAAGTGGGCAAATATTTGAACATGCAGTGTGCATGTTGAAATTCCTTCCTTTGACCCTTAAAAATCAGAACCACATATCTACTTTGAGTAAACTTGAGGGTGCCTGGAAAAGAAAAATAGGACTGCAGTGATAAAGCAAATGACCAGGTTTCAATTTGGTATGTCAGCCTCATTGACATCCACTTCAATGACATTACTTTAACAGAGAAATTGGTTTTCCTGTTGTTTCCCAGTTCCACAGAGCTTCCAGAGGTTATCATGATAGCAGAAAGTTCTTCACTGCCTTTGACCTTGAATTTCTCCTTGATGTGTGAAAAGTTGGGTTAGTCTCCATGAATCTGCTGTACTCATTTTACAGTGGTAAAAATAACTATTGAGACTCTAAATTAATAAAAAAATAGTATCTTGGGGATGGGCATGTAGCCTCTGTTCTGTTATAATCAATGACTTTTGGCCTAAATTTAGTGAGTCTAAAATTTTACCTTGCAATTTAAAATTACTATAGGAATGTACTTCTGGAATTGGATTTCTGAGGATGCAAATGTGAACGTCTGGCAGCCCATTTCAGCATTATAAAAGAAGGAGGCCATGAGAAAATGCGGACTTGAATGTTTAACTGAATGTATTTGGACACAGAATTTTGCTGCTGGCTTATCACTAAGAGGTTTTTCTACTTCATACAATATTCTTGGGCCTGAATTCATGCCTATTTTTTTAAATTTAGATTCTTCAGGAATCCTGTGACATGGTAATTTGCAAGCTGAGCTATAGAAAAAGCTATTTTCAGAGATTATTATTGATGTTATTTGGGGCAAACTGAGTGACAGCTACTATTTCTTCCCTAAGCTGCTGTGAAATTTCATCCATTCTTTACCAGTCAGAGCCACTTAAAACTGGGATCATTCAAAAAATTCACAAAATTATTTGTTGTATGGCTCTGGATGATCCTGCATGCTTAAAAATATAGCACACAGTAATAAAAGACAGTTACAATGAAATATATTATTAAAATTCACTTAGTCAATTTAGGTGTCATTTTCTTGTTTGTTTGCAAGAGAATTCTGCAGATGAAGCAAACCAGCACATCACCACGGCGTTTGAACATCAGCTCCTCTTGTCATACAGTAAATAGTCATGTAGTGGAACAAGGATCATGAAATATGTCAAAAGAACAAAATCCAGCAACTGTTGAGAATGGGATTGCAAAAATGAAACCTAGGGACATAACCAGAAATGGAGCAGATTAAGTTGATGTCAGTTATACAAAAAGAGGCCTGTCAGTACATGCTGATAATTGGCAATGGGGCAGGCTCCTAGCCAAGTCTGCTGCCCTGGCAACACACTGACAGCTTCTTGCATAAAGGGATGGGACAAAAAAAATGAGATAAATACTAAAGCTGTGCCAACTTCACTCTGTGCTCCTGAGAGTGTCAGATGAGTCTTTAGCCCAGCCAATAATGCAAGTTCTGCACTCTTTGTGCACCCACAGCTCTCATGAAAGCAGCTCAGTATCACATTTTAGGTATTGTTTTGAAAATTGTAAGGATATGTGATTTTGTGGGGTTTTTAAAAATTTTTATCTTTACCTGCATGCAAGATACATCTCCCCTCACTCTCCTCATCCATACAAGACAGAAAACAGAATCACTGTGCCTTTGGTTGAGTCAAGCCTGGATATTCTGGGAAAAATCAGCTTCCCTGTTTTATCTTAGTCATTGATGGTTGAAAATAGGACTTATGGTTATTGTAATTTTTAATCATAGAGTTCTTCCAGTACTGGCTCTTCATACTTCTTGGGCTGTATTCTCTCTTTCAGAAAGAGACATAAAAATATTTATACAACAGGTAATTTAAAAATTATTTTTATGACAATACTGGCATTAACACTATCACTTAGATTGAGGGTTAATTGAATTTTTCATAGTTCTGTGAAAAAAGCAACTTTCTGGGTAAAAGAAAATATCAATTGTGAAATCCATGTTTACTTTTGTTATCAAGTTCAAAAGAAACATCAATAAGAATGTCAGTGCCTGAAGTCCTTTTGTCCCCTTCAAAGAATATATACTGAATTTTGAAAGTTTTGTAATAACAATCTTTTTGCCTGTGATGGTTCTGGTGAAGTCATCTGGAAAACAGTGGTAGAGGCATATGAAAGAAATGAGAATAGAATTGGATAAAACAGCAAATTTTACTCTTGTAGAGACAAATAATCAATAATTGGCACTTTCAAGAAGCTGGGCACCTCAGGGACATGGATTACCTAAAAATCAAAGTTCAGCGACAGTCTTCATAAAAATTACATCAAGTTTGTAATTTAAATCCCCAACAGCAGAAATGCAAAGCAGAAGCTAAAATTCTACATGGAATTTACCATGGACTCTTTCCTCTAGCATGCCTAAATACTGAAGAACTTATCACAAAGTTTACTTTTGCATGGAATATTTTGCTTTCGTGGCCTTGATTTGTGATGACATAATGTGGGGTTTTTTTTTTCAGCTGGTTTGTTTGGTTTTGGTTTTAGTTTAATTTTAGATGGTTTGTTTGGTTTTAGTTTTAGTTTGTTTTTTAAATTAAAAAATCTTTAAATTATCTCTCTGGTTTTGTTTCTCACATTTTCAAAGCCCAAGATAGTTTCAGAAACAGAACTTAGATCTGGAAAAAAAAAAAAAAGTGAAATACAAGCTGTCCTGAACTGTAAGACCTCCTCAGGGAGTAACCAAATGATAACATCAGTAATAATTGAAACTAGAATCACATTTTCACCCTAGAGGAGCTCTAACTCATTTTCACCTGGCTTGAGTCAGACTTTGATTTCAGAAGACTTTGACTTCCCAGAAGTCTGTAAAAAGTGGCTTCTGCCTGCAGAGACAGGTGTTTTAGAGTTTTTCTAAGTCTTCATCATTTATCTCCCAGCACACCAAACACTCATTGCTAGAGACGGAAATAAGCAGAAGGGTATGAATTCCCAACATTTTGGTGGGCAGAGAGGGCCATGGACATTTTTTTCCTAGCAATAATTTAATTATTTAGAATTTTGTACAAAATTTTTAAAAGATTTCAAAAATTCTGTGATATGTTTAATATTCTAAGACTGGATATTAAACTGGAATAATAATTAAACCTACTTATGTGCCTTAGAAAGTAGTGATTACTGATAATATTTCCATCACCTTTCATGAAAACAGAAAAGTTTATTTTGGCATGAACTTAACTCTGCATACTACTGCATATTTTAGAAAACTGCCTTTACTTTTTGGATATAAGTGATATAGAGGACTCTGAAATTTATTAGGACAAGACCAGCAGTGTTTTGAGACAGATACAGTCTAAAAGTTTAACAAAAGGTGATACAGAACCAGGACAAAGTAATTTAACATACAGACTAATTATCTAACTACAGTTTCTCTTTGTGCTTGGAAAAGGTCTCTAACTGAAATTTGAATTACCAAAGTCTTGTGTACTAGGTCAGTCAAAGCATTCCATATACAGGACATAATATTTTTAATACTTTTCTGCTAATCTGTTTCCAAGATACAAATATTTTCAAACATGCATGGCTTACACTAGAGGATGCAGTTGCAGTGAAAAAACTTTTTTTGACAAAATAAAGGCTTCAGGTAAGATTTTTTTTTTGCAATTGCAGAAGTATCAGACCCTGTTTCATAGCTTGTTCTTTGTAGATATATGCCTAGAGACATACATATGTCTTTCAGGAATAAAGCTGCAAGGGTAATTGCTACACACATCACTTGACATTACTTCAGAATTCTTTGCAGAGTGTGAATTTCAAGAACATCACGTTTTTAAAAAAAAAAAAAAAAACCAAAAAAACGCCAACCAAAAATGTCCTTAGAGGGAAAATTCATTAGTTCAGAAATCTGCTATAATGGTATTTGTAAGGGAAAGTTAAATTAATAGCATGCAATTGGGACAGTCAGCAATCCCTTCTTTACCTTCTTAGCTGTCTGTATGAGGTGTGATGAGTTTAATTAATGAAGTATGTTCCACAGATACTCATTAGAAACATTCCTTCAGGAGACATTCCATCAGTAGGATGCTAGCTAAAATAAGAATTTTATGCACTTCTTGTTCTGATTAAGTTCACATGTATCCCCTACACCTCTAGTATAGGTGGGATATACATAGGACATATATCCAAAATTAATACCACTGTTCCCGTGCAAATTTCTTTGCTTAATACTTATACCTTCACATTAAACATACGATGCACAGGGTGGAAAATGGTTAGCATTGCTCTCCCACACCACGAGAAATATTAGGCATCACCAGACACATTTCAGATGTCTGAAACTCAAGTAACTTCATTCAGTGGTAGTGCCTACAACTAGCCTGTTACATATACTTAAATATTTTAGCTCAACTGGCCTCCAGAGTTTTCTCTCCTTTAGGGAAAAGGGAGATGTTGTTCCAGCTCAGAAACAGATTGCTATCACCACCCAGAGGCCGGCTGCGTGCAATTGCTGTAGGGCTTTTCCTAACTAGATGGACATCGGTTGCAGTGTTGGTGATCCAAAGAAGATCGCTTGTAAGCCAATTAGTATGAAGGGTTACTCCTTGGGGGTGGATAATGTACCTCTAAGAATTTTAACTGGGGAGTGGGATTCAAATATTCGGCTGAGGGAACTGGTACCTCTTGTTAAGCCCACCAGTTGCCTGCCTCTAGCAGACAGTCACAGCACTGGACTCAGCCGCATACTGGGATTGTGAACATGAGTCTAAAGCTGTGAGCAGACACACAGAATTAATCGCGATTCTGTAAGAATTTTCAATCAGAATTGTTATTTAAGTCAAAATTAGCCTATCCATTATAAAGGTCGGAAATATAAAATATAAATCTGGGGATATTTTTTAAATGCTAGGATCAACTATGTGTGACCTGACTGGGAGTTGTGTTCTTCAGGCATATTTTACAATGCATGCACTACTGAGCATCCCACAGCAATATCTGATTTCAGGGCTGTCATGGTGTCAACAGAGTCTAGAGTTTCAGCAAGCTTCTCTTTATTTTTCTTAATTTATTTTAAAATTTTGACTACTGAACTCTGTTGACAGCAAAAGTCCTGTCAAAGTGATGAAAATATGGGCAAAATAATAAAATTATTACATTTGAGAACAAGTATCTTTCTTTTTCTTTTTAATGTATTTTTTATTTTCTTGCTTTGTTGATATGCTGTAGCAGTAGGGAACTTTTCATAAAATGTCCACTTAGTCCTTCAAGTCTCTGAGGTTTTTTTGGGCTTTAACTTCTTTTTAAGAAATAAGCCTCTGATTCCTATCATGAACATTTTTGGGAAACCCATTATGCTACTTAGGGCTGTATGCTACTGGGGAGGAGAGTAAGATGAGGGATTTCACACAGCACTGGGCCAGGGGGAACTCTGTGAGCTAATCATATAGGCCTCAGAAACAGAAGCGGCAACCAGTCTTTATGCTGACAATTGATTAGGGATTTTGAAGATGACCTAAAATTTCTGATAAACTTGAACTCCACCCCTCATGTGTTTTGAGCCAGGATAATACACTGATTTCATGTATTAAACCTACTGTAACAGGTAAACAATCTATTTCTTCTCATCCCCTTATTCCTTTTCCTGTAACGTGATAAATTATTGTGTTCTTATTGCACTAATTCAACAACAATCAGGAAACAGCTGCCTAAATAAATAACTAATATAAAACATGTTATAGAGTTCTTCCTTGTTACATGACATCTTTATAATGTGATTGCAGGAAGAATATCCTGAGAAACCTGTAATGGATAGGCCTATCAAAGCACTAAATAATTTTTTAAGTGATAAAATAACATTTGAAACTGGTGTATGTCTTACCTGACTTGTGCATTATAACACTCTGAAACCTTATCACTGAAACTCAGGAAGGATTTCTAAATATACTGAGTGCTAATGACCAAACAAAAGATCCACTAGAGATGATAGAGATCTTCTGGAAAGCAGAAGGACCTTTTTTTTTTATTTTTTTCCTCTGGCACAAACAGCATGTCTCATTTTATCACGGGGAAGTTTCTCAAAGCAAGAATGTCTTTCAAAATAAATACTTGAGTACTCTGGCTACGTGTCACGCAGTCCTGTAAGTCACAGACACTTTGAGGTGTTAATCTCCTTTTTCAGTGTCTCCCCCGCCTTCGGTCGCTGCCAAGTGCTGAGGGCCCCGGCCCGGGCTGCAGTGACCCTCCCGGCCCCGCTCCAGCCGCTCCCCGGGAGCCCCGAGGGGCG
>JAHLSL010000009.1:7392676-7743192 GCA_025920805.1 Petroica traversi | reverse complement strand
GGCGCCGGGGCGGCTGAGCTCGGCTGTAGCGGGGAGGGAGGGCTGCCTGCCCAGGGGCTGCGGCTCTGCTGGGCTGGGGGCCATGTGCTCAGCACAGAGCTACCCTAGCGTCTTTCTGGGACAGCCGGTGTGCCGTCGCTGCTGGAGGAGACGGCAGCGGAGCTTGAAGGAGTTAAATGATTACACTTGGTTGAGGGTAATGATTAAAAAGCAGCATGGATGAGCGTATTGGAGTGAGGGCGTGTTAGCGAGCACTCTGGCAAGTGTGACATGTGCGTCCCTGTGTGGCTGGATGATGTGGATGAGCGCGCCTGATGCTCCCCATCCAGCCCTTTCTGGGTTTGAATAGAGAACAAGTTGCCGCGGGCATGGGAAACCCGCCTTCAGATGCCAGGGGAAGCAGGCGTATGAAATACACGGGTGTATAAAAACTGTGGCTTTAGGGATTGTTTAATCTCAGATACTGTCTAAACAGGTAATAATTTAAATGTTGTGGTTAAGGTAATGTTTGGCAAAGGCATTGGCGTTGTAATACACGTCTTCATCAGTGGATGGCTAACTACCCTAAGACAGAATATAATATCCTTCTTATAAATTACTGGATGGGAGTTTTAATACTTTCTCAAAGGTAATGTACTGTTAAAATTTTGTGTTTACCACATTTGCCTCTCTTTCAGCAAGTTTATATCATGCTCTTTGATCTTTTCTTAAGAAGAAGCTAATGCAGAGTATAAAAGGCAGTGTAGGATAAGGGTCATCTTTGTTTGGTACGTCAATATTCTTTGCCTTTTTTGTATTTTTCTGGCTTGCTTTTGATTAAAAATATAATTATAAATATTAATAATTCTCAAATATATGCAAATTAAAATATATAGAACCAGTGGAGTTGAGCTTGGTTCTTATTGGTGTGTGATACTTCTAGTAGTGAAAATTTATATGTCTTAAGCTAAATTATAAGTAACACCCAGCCATGATGAGCTGTGTAACAGTCAGAAGCCCTAAAATGGATAGACAGGGTCCTTGAGACATTGATCTCTAGGTCATGGCACTATCCAGAAAGTCCATGTGGGATTGCCTTTATTATTAGGGTCTAGACAGGAGTGTAGAGAACAGGTCCTCTGAGGAGCAGCTGATGGAGCTGGGGTTGTTTATCCTGGAGAAAAGGAAGCTTAGGGGAGACATTCCTGCTCTCTGTAACTACCTAAAAGGAGGTTGTAGCCAGGTGGGAGTCAGCCTCTTCTCTCAAGGAACAAGTGATAGGACCTGAAAAGGGAATGGCCTTAGGTTGCACTAGGGGAGCTTTAGATATTAGAAATATTGCCTATTGGGAATATCACATATCAGGAAAACCTTCCTTCCCGAAAATGTTGTTAAGCATTAGAACAGGCTGCTCTGGGGAGTGAAGGAATTGCCTAACCTGGAGGTGTTCTTCCTCCCAAAATACTGTTAGAGCATGAACTTGCATCATGCCATAGTGTGTTTTCTTCACTCTCTGCCTTTAGAAGTACCAGTATCATGTCGGTGGAATGCAAAATGATTTCCAGAAAGTAAGTGATCAGAGTCACCATCTCCTGACTTATTTTTTTGAAGCAGTACCCATGACTTATTTTTTTTAAGCAGTAATACCAGGAACCGTTCTGAACACCATCAGTGGTGATACAGCACTAATCATCTGGTTTTGCCTACATGAAAAATAATAAGAACTACAAAGCATGATTGCTCAAGAAAAGGATGAAGGAATTTAAATTGTTGGTGTAAAGGTGAAAAGGGAGACTTAGGTTTTAAAACATATAGAATTTGGCACAGAAGTTGTAGGGAAAACTTCCTTGAGTTGACTGGAGGTCTTCAATTGCAAGATGGGAAACACAGTCTTTAGATGTTAGAGAGAAAAATCTTTTTAATGCTGGAGTTAGTGAAACGCTTGAAGATATTATTTTGGAATCTTGTGGAATTCCAGTTAAAAGGGTTATAATAAGTATTTATTAAGGAATGTGGAAACAGTTTTCTCTAACATGTGCAGGGCAATTTTACAACATACATTTTTTCTCTGACGCTGAGACATAAGTACAGTATATAATCCCCTTTGAATTTTGGAAATGTTGCCCAGATTGCAATTCAAATGTTGCATACACTTTTAAAACTCTGACAGGATCAATTTACATAGCAATATCTCAAATTATCTAATATTGTCTAACATTCAATTCAACTTCTACTCTCATTTAATGTAATGTTTACTTTTTAATGTAAAAAAGTTAAAAAAATTAGAATCATCTTGATCACTGGGAACCTAGCTTGGAGAAGTATATGAACCCTGCATGGCATGAAAGAACTTTAGCAATATGCTTTTAAAAAAAGATATGTTGCAAAATAATATTAATGTAATATTTCCAGGCCATAGATGGTAGATGTTAAGCTGTATGTATTGGGAGTCTCATGTGGGAGACCTAACTGACTTGCCAAGGGTAAAATGTGAGGGTCAGCTCTCTTCTGTTTCTAGTCCTTAAATGTTAATATAAATTAGTGATTTTAAAGTATGATTTAAGGGGTAAGTACATGTGCCTGAGATTCCTCTTTGTGAAACAACAAACTCTGAGAGACTCAGGGCTGGGGCAAGATGAGAGGCGCCGAACCCCAGTCACAAAGAGCCCATATATCCTGACTGCAGAGATGTAAGCAGAGATGTTCTAGGGGGTTCTGCTGTAGGTAATCAGGCTCAAATTGTTAAGAAGATGTCTTTTTAGATCTAAGTTACCTGATATAATGTGAATTTTCAAAGGCTCTGCTTTCATGGATGTATATTAAAAAAAAAGACATTAGAAGGATAGGTAGGTATTGTCAGAATATTGGTTTAAAATGTTGTGGAACAAGTAGTTTTGATACTATAGCCAGTTTCAACTTCTGTGATTTTTTTGACTGGAAAGAACCCTGTCATTTTTTTCCACCATAACACCAGTGGACAGTAGACAGTCATTTCAAAGAGACTGCTAGTGAACTGAATGTAGTTTCTTTGATGTGTTAGAGTTGTTACTGTGTACTCTTATTTGTTTTACTCTTTCTCTGCTCCACTTGTTGTGTGTTATTAAATTGTCAGCATTAGGAACACAGCACACGATAAGATTCTTCAGACTTGAATTCAGTTAGTTAAATGTGTTGAGATAATTGTCTGGTTAGTAACAGATTAGTATTTTAGAGCCCTGCTTATTATGGCAAGACTTACTGGCAGTTCTTGTAAACATCCTGCAGATCCACTTCTGATCTTTCAGCAGTCTACTGGTGTGTTTTCTTTCTGATTCTAGTCCACTGTTTGAAACAGAAGCATCCCATTGATGTCCTCATAGCAAGTGTCCTGGTTTCAGGCTGCTTTTCATTTTCAGTTCAAGCCATGCAAATCAGAGTTCCTCACAGGTGCCCTTCTGTGTGAGAATCACTGGAACAGAAACTTACAGCAGCACAGGGCAGCTCTTCAAAGCCAAGCAGCTTTTATTTGTCAGCCAGAATTTAAGCATGTCCTTGGGGAAGCCAAATTCTTGCAGTTATGGTAGGTGCATCTCTCCTTTTCTGATCCTATCAGAACCTCTGTCCTTCTGAACATGGTAACAAAGCTCTCATCGCACTTTCCACATAGTCTCAGTTTTTGTTTAAACCTACAGTTATATCTCTTTCACACACTTGCTTGTAAGTGATTGCTAAAAATTCATTTTGATGTTGCCATGTATCCTTTGAAGAGCCAATGCTCTTCTGCCTGCTCATGTTTCAGTCATTTTTGAGTGAATATGCATAGCCCAGGTACTGTGTTCCCTTGTTCATATCATCCTACAGTGATTTGATATAAAAATTGATTCTTACAGAAATTTTATGTCAGTAATACAGAGTTTCTGTGTATTATGTGAAACAATTCCAGATCCTTTATTAGTCATATGGTTTTCCTTTTAGGGGAATGGTTTTGTAGTACAGAATGCTTTTTGACTTTCTTAGTCCTCCACTTTCTCCTTATTAATGGCATTGTAAAGGTGTTGCAGTAAGATAACTGCATCCTAAACATCCTAACTGGTTTTAATTTCATAATTACTGGTTTTGGACAATAAAGTCTAGCCCATAGCATCAGTGTGTATGGATGTAATAGTAATATATGAAATATCCTGATTTAGAGCACTCCTTTACTAAATAGGAAAAGTGAAGGAGGAAATACTTTTTTTAACTAGTAGCGGGTTACTTTAGGCCATCTGTTATTTCCAGTTGCATTATAATGATACATTATCACCGTACAGTTGTCCCCATTAAACCTTTTGGAAACTCTTGACTGTGTATTTTCTGTATATTGCTATTTTTGGTGCAGAGAGATATGTGCAGGTAGAAAAACAAACAAAAAGGGCATAATTTAGTGTGAACTTTAACTTTTAGGTACTGTATCATCATTCAGCATGTAGAATTGTCATTATATCTGGTACCTTCTCTATTTTTGTACTTCAAGGACTATGCTATTCAAGGCAGTTGAATTTTCTTTTTCTGTATAAAATGACAATAAAAATGAAACTGAAGTTTGTGAAATGTTTTTCTGTAATTGGAAGATAGGAATTTTCTGTAAATATCTAGCTACTGAAGAGCCTATGACTCATATCACTTTACAGAAGACTTTGAGTCACTGATACAAAAGTGTTTTCAATTGCATTATCATCACATAATCTTATATCTTGGGGTCACTTTCATTTAGCTGTTGATGCTTGAATGCTTAACTGTTGTTGCCAAGAGATGAATACGACTATTTTGACTCCTGAACCTGTTTTCCTTGAAAAGGATATATGTGCATGCCATTATAAAGTAGCACGTTTTCATAATGTCAAGTTATTTTATGTGAACTTATGCTTTTTCTGTGATACCATACCTATAAAAATCAGAGTGATTAATGCAAAGTGAGTTAAACCAAGACCAAGTTTAGCAGATTATTAAAGTCAACTTAGATAGAGTACTTTAACTTCTTTATTTTCACTCATAGTTGTATTTACCTGGTTGAGTCAATCATGACATTATAGAATAAAAAATTGCTTCCTGAAGTGAGTGTAATGTTTTGAGAGCTATGTTTTAATTGAATGCTCTCATTCCTTAAAAGAAAAACACAAAATGGAAAAAAAAAAAGAAGTTGCCTTCATTTGGGAGGCTGGTTATTACATCCTTCAAACTTCTTTTTTAGGTTTGTAGGTGGAGAGCTGAATATCTGTTACAATGCTGTAGATCGTCATGTTGAGAATGGACGAGGAGACCAAATTGCCATTATTTATGACAGTCCTGTAACAAACACCAAAGAGAAGATAACATATAAGGAACTTCTGGAACAGGTATGTTTCAGGATAACCTTGTTATGAAAAGGGACAGTAATTATTGCACAGTGGGTAGGTACAAGAGAAGTAGAAATGATCTATCTCACTAGTTTCCTCCTTTACTCAGTATTGATTTATAAGCTTTACTACCTCTGCCGAATTATACAGCAGGTTTTGAAATTCCTTTATTTCCTCTTCTTCTACAGTTTAATAGGTTTTTTTCCATGATTGGTTAAATTTTAACTTGTTTGTATTTGATTTCATTTTCTTTTCCTCTAACAGATCTTACTTAAAAGGTTAAGCATAGCATTAGTCAATTCTCCTGGCAGTTGCCGTGATGAACAAAAATAGAAATGAAATGCGTACCTTGGCTGTTGCCACACATAATTGAGTGTAAGCCCAAATAAAATTTAACTGGGGGAACTCCAAAGAGAGCTGCCTCTATGTAGGCTGTCATGAAAGCGCTGGTGGCCCTTCTGTCTGGATGGTCTTTGGATTTTGACTTCCCTGTTGGCTGAGGTAGCTTTCCCCTGCTGAGACTGTGAATATCCAGTTCTGCATCAGCCCATTCAGACTTACTCCGTGCCTCACAATGGCTCGTTGCCATCATGGGTGTTTGCAGCTTGCCTTATTGAAGGTTCTTGGCTCTCACAGCTGTCAGCTGGAGGTTTGCCCTCATGCTGCTACTCTTTTTCAGTTGGCTTTTTTCTTGCAGAAACATGTAGCGGTTGAACTTAACGCTGAGTACCGAGAAATGTTGGAGTCAGACTCGTAGTCTTCCTTAATGTGTTTCAATGTGCCAGATGGATTACTTTGAATGCAACATTGTACTTAAGATATGCATGTAGTGTCTGCAGTAATGTGAACCTGTGGTTTAAAATGTGAAATGAGGTTCAGAATACAGTAATTCAGTTTTTGAGGGGTTTATTCCACTGCTGCAAGAAAAGAGAAATCATACAAAGAAATTATAAACCTGTTATCTGTTCTACCTTTACAGGAAAATATAGAAAACATTACTCCTTACCAGTTTTCTGTTTATTTACCAAGACTGAAAATGAGCATGCCATCTGTATGCTGGAGCTGGAACAACTAGCTTCAGTGTTTTAAGAAGGCAGAAGACTTCGAATTAATCCAGTTCCTATCTAATTTTATTTATACTAATATATAATAAGTATAATTACAATTTTATGTATACAATTTTTGTGTAACTTACCTTCAATAATTATGATATATACACAATATATATGCAAATATATGTGTATATATGAAATTAATGTATATATATTACATGTAATAATTGTTTTACTTTAATGCAGTAATACAACATTTTAATGTAAATTGTATTAAGTAGACATGCTTGGCAGAAATTTCCCAGAAAACAACCTTTTTTCTGCTTTTTAAGCTTGACTTATGTTAAATCTCCTAAGTTTATGTCTCTATTAGCATATTAATTGTCTTAGGACATGGCAGATTTGTGTAAAGTGAGAAAATTTTGCTAGTTGACATACACATTCTGTCATCTACATTTCTTCTTACAGAGCATTGCCTACCAAATGGAAGAACTGGTTTTAAGTTTTCTGGGGTATGTAGCAGTACTCGCTCAGAAGTTCATTATAATCTTGCTGGAAGCTGAATTCCATTGAAATACCACTTCTGAATTCTCTACAGTTTGTTCTTAATAAAGGCAAAAAATGGGAAAGGCAATATTTGAGATTAATAGCTTGTCTGTTGAAGCTTTCTGGTCAGTCTTGTACAAGAAGTTTCATTTAGTTTATCTACTAGCTGCTGGAATTCTGATAACAAGAGTAACAAAGAGATCTGCTGAAGATGGGAGGGATGTAGGCTGTTGTATTTTTTATCAGGCATTATAGGCCTCCATTGAAGGCTTTTGCGCTTGTGATTCTCAGTCGCTGTTCAAGCCAGGAAAGTTTGGAATTCCTCTTTAGATCATTTTGAATTGGATTTCTTGTTTTGTATCTTTTAAGAATAATTCTTTTGGCCTAGACGAAAACTACTTTCAGTTAACTGCTCCGATTTTCCTTCAGAACTGAACCACATAGAGACCTTAGCTTCTAATACCGCTGTAGTATTTGTTTGGTTGCTGGGTAAAAGTAAAACCATGCTCCCTGGGTCCGTGTGTTTGATACAAGTGTAACTTATGCTCTGATCTTCAAAGCTGAAAGCCTACTTGAGTTTCTTATTGTATCACTTAGTCTCAAGTGATTTTGTTACTGAAGTGTAAAGTATATTTGAGTGAGCAGTCTTAAATTTGAAGAAAAGTGGATAAATAGCATGTTAGTTTTTGAGTGATAAAGTACACTACACTGTATTAATGTACATAGTAAATGACAACACAATGTAACAAACAATTTAATGGCTTTTAACTGTTTAATGAAATTTCAGTACTCACTTCCTTCCCCACCCATTTTTTCATAAAGAGTGATTACTTGGATGTTTCAGGGCTACTACATCAATCTGAACGGCAATGTAAACATGCTTTACAATGTTCCCCTGTTTTCCAAATAGTGGGAGATAGAGACTGTGCTTTATTATATAGTCCAAATGTTCCCTGGCTGTCAGAAGGATGAGGGAAAGGGCGCAAGGAAAATCATAGATACCCATGGATTGTATTGGATTGTTGTCTTCAGTGACATTGCACTCTTTATGGTGGGGAAATAAAGTGCAGAAAAGAGATTACTGGGTTTGCACAGGTGATATGTAATTCCTGTCTGCAGTATGCTGTACACATGTTCTGCTTTAAATACAATTCAGCTATGATAGATTTCAATAAAAGTTACTTAAGTACATGCAGATCTCTTCACCATCTCCCTCCTATACCCAGGAACCAGTTATATAGCTTGTTTACAGGCACTGGGAGTCTTCTATTATAAACTTACTAATTAGGATCTTTAAATAATGTCTTTTTCCTTTAGCAGGCAAATATTTCCTTTTAAATAATTATTAATTATTATTTATGAAACAATGATAGGTAATAATAATAATAATACTTTCCCATTGTGTTTAACTATTTATTGCCCACTACCTACCCTTAGAAGACTATAAAAATACTTATTAAATATTATTTTCATTGCCTCTGGCCTTTCTGTCAACACTCTGCTTGAGAGTCACAAGCAAGGAAGATAACGATTAGCTTTCTTGTTTCTTTGAGAGAAGGTTATGTTAGTTCTGTGTCTGCAGATTTTAATGTTTTTTAGGAAGTATAGAAAAGTACTTTACTTTGGAAGTAGAGTTGTTATCTTTATTTACAATTACTTTCATCAATAATACTTAGAAATGACTGTAAATGCTGGTGATATGGCAATAAATGCTAGATTTGTACATGTCCACACTCTGGTTCTTGTTTAGTTTGGATAGTGTGTATCAGTTTTATATTATATTGATAGGTATTAATAAGTCTAGCATTAAAGATAGTTTCCAATGAAGATCAGTAATATTTAAGATAAGACATCTGTTCCATACAAATCATACAGGTACCTTAGTTTGTGTGAGTTGCCAGCTTAGTGTAGTGATGACTTTGCCTTACATCATGTTCTTTCTTGTGGCTGAAAATAACAGCAGGGATTTATATACAGGGATTTAAAAATATATATATTTATATATATTTCTATACTGCTTATAGAAAATTGAGCTTATGCTGTTTCTTCTGATGCAAGAGTGCCTACTTGGGGCTTCTGTTTTTCCATTTTCTTAAATCCTCAGGGAGGATGTAGAAATGTGCTGTTTGATTGTGGATGAGCTGTGAATTTAATGTAAACACAAGCAGATGCTCCTGAAGCTTCTGGATGTTACTGTATCAGGTTACTGAAAGTCTGAACATGTATTTCCACTGAAGAGAAAAACAGTGAGGTGGAAAACAGATCTGTAAGAGCAGTATGGGAGCAGAGGGGCAGGGGAAATAATGTCATTAGGCATAGAGATAAAACAGAAGAAAAGAGCAGTTAAAACCTGTAGTGGGCCTTTGATTTGCAGAGTGATCCATGATGCTCCTTCTCTTGGGTGTGAAGTAGCTGTAGCTGATTTAATATTGGGTATTTTTAAATGTCCTTACTGCATACAAAACAGATGATGTCCTCTTCAATATATTTATGAGGATTCTAGGACTCTTTAAAACCAGAAAATTCAAATTTTTAAGTCATATAAATGATAGCTTTTCTTATAGAAGATGCCACACTGCCATGCCACAGACAAACTGCGCAGTGCTCCCATGCTCACTCTAACCCAAATTACTATGTGGTAAATTGTCCATGCTGGCATACTAATGAAATATTCAGTACTACTTTTGTGACAGAATATTGTGTACTGTAAAAGTAATAAATATTTTCTCATGGTGTTACAGAGGCATTGCTGCTGATCAGTCTGTTGCATTTCTTGAGTTCCAGTCCTTTGCTGTCATACATAGTCTGCCTTCAGGTTTCTGCATAGCAAAAATGAAAATCTGACAATGAGAGCAAAAATTAATTTTTAAATCTAGATATTTCTCTGAATTTGTATTTACCTTTGGTTCAGGGTATAAGGTCTCTTTTCTCAGATTCTGACAAGTTTATAATACTGTAGTAAAGAAAATATTACTACGTATTGATTTGTGTTTCAAAATTAACTATTTAGGACAGAACTTGTATTATGAAATTACCTGTTTACATTAATTGTTAAGAGCTAAAATTGAGAAATATAAACTGTTACCTGAATAAAAGAATAAACGGTAGTGTAATTTAAAAATTTTCTAGACATTGCTATTGATTTTTTTTTTTTGGCTGTACTGACTATAATAATTAGTCTCCTTTCATTTCTGTTTTACAAAAGAAAAATATATTAGTGGGCTTTTTGCAAAAAGGAAATAGTCTTTCATGTTTTGAACCCTGATTACATTACATCAACTTTCTTTATCACACTGACTTGTCTCTTTAATGTTGCAAATCTATTGACTGTGTGAAAGTTGTTTTTTATGGAGTAACAGCAGATCTGAAGAAATTTTAAATATGAATGTTTTGTCAGTACAGGTCTCTAAGTTAGCTGATGTCATGATCAAACATGGTGTGAAGAAAGGAGATCGTGTGGTCATCTACATGCCCATGATTCCACAGACAGTGTACTGTATGCTGGCTTGTGCCAGAATAGGAGCCATCCATAGCCTGATTTTTGGTGGATTTGCATCTAAAGAGCTTTCGGTTCGCATTGATCATGCAAAGGTAATAACCTGTTTGGAGCAACAAACACTGTTGCATTAGTTATCAATCAATGTCAAAAAACTGTTTGGGGTTTTTTTCCCAGGCAGGGTAACATTTCTGTTTGTGTGGCACACAATCTCACTTTGTTTATAATAGCTATTGTTGCAGTATGAACAAAGTACTTCATGTGTACTGAGGTTTTTAGCGGTGGTTCAAGCCCAGAGAGTTACATATCCCCTGAGGAATTTCTGGAGGCCTAGAAAGTGAGGCCCTTCTAAGGTAGAGTTAGGTTTGGCCTTGGAAAAGGGGTCGAACTCTCCCCTCCCATCCCTCAGTTAACAATGGTATCTTGTGTCTCACTCTCTCCTCCCTTACTCCTTCCCGATTAGGCCCTGACCCTCTGACCCTTCCCAGTTCCTCCCCTGTGCCATTATGAGATAAGTTGTAACCCTCAGAATAAGAGTCTGATATTTCGGCTCTCTGGGATCTTCCACCCCTGAACCCAAGCAGAGCAGACCCTGTGTGTGATCGTGTCTGATTTGGGCTCCGGGCAAGGGAACACTCTCTCTCTCTCAGCAGCTTTCCAGCTTTTGGGACAGTGTCCACCATGCCAGGAAAGCCGGGCTCGCGGCAAGGGGAAAAGAAGTCCTCAGCTGAAGTTGACTTTAGCAAAAAGGAAACTCTCAGAACAAGCCGCTGAGCCACCGGCCATCCCTGTGGTCAGCTGTCCGGCCCTTGCCACCAGCCACAGAGGTTGATACTTGTATAGCAGACACTGAGTGAGCAATATTGACCCCTTCTACAAAAGCAGGAGTTTAACAAGCTGTTGTCTGTATAGAGTGTAGTTTCTTCTCATGTTTGAGAATCTTTTTCTACAAAACATCTCCTTAATATTGACTTTTGGTTCAGCATTTTCATCAAGTGTATGAGGAAAATGCTGCTAACCCTAAATGATTTCATTGGTTTATCTGATGTTTATACATATTAGATTTTTTCAGCTATGTTGTGATTTAAAAATGGTATTCCCCAATTTATTGTTCTCATTGAAACACTCCAAACCACATGGTGCTTGCTTGCTCCCCTTCTCCCTCCTCCTCCTCCTCCTCCCTGTGGTGGGATGAAGAGAAGAACTGGAGGCCTAAAAGGTAAAGGTCAGGTTGAGGTAAGAACAATGTGCTAGAAACAGCAATGAAACAAATGAACAGTAACAGCAAAAATATTCATGACAGAGTGTATAAGAAAGGAGAATGATTCACAGGTGACAACCAGCACTACCCCACCACACCCTCAGGAACGGACTGGGGGGTTCCTTCCCACCCTGCAGATGACTTGAGGTGGTATTCAGTGACCTCTGGGCCTTGACCATGCCCATCTTGGCTATTACAAAAATTTACCCTGTCCTGGCTGGAACTAGGACAACCTATAATTCTACTTCATTTAATTTTTACATGAAGCAGGACAGCTATGAAAACAGTTGCCCTAAATAAGTGACTCTGCAGATTACATAATTAACAGGGGTGAATGCTTTAAAGATTTCTGTGTTTGGCATAAGTTGAGCTTGTTTATAAAGCATTATGATGTCTATGTTACTGAAATGAAAATAGGTACCAAGAATAGCCAAGTACTTATATAGGCATATTAGTAGCTGTGTATGCATCAGCTTCAAACCATCTAACAATGGCCTATTCTTGTTTCCTACTAGTGAACAAGGTAAAGTCTTGTCACCTTGATCAATCACCTGAATCATTCAGACTTGCTGTGATAACCGTCTTCCCACTGAATCATGTTGCATAGAAGTATAAACCTGGATTTTGTGTAGGGTTCAAGTCTCTAGGATTTGTGGAACTTTCACTTAGATTTCTGAGTACAAAAAGTGCTTTTCAGATGACTGAAGCTTCAGTTTTATAAACATCTGTAAGTAGAAAGTTGAATGCATTCCCTCTCCTCTCCTCCATGCTTTAACAAAGACTTTTATAAAATGGCCAAAATGGTTTGTTGGGATGGTGAAAAAAGGCCAACAACAGCTCTCTAGATTTCCCAGTTTTTCTTCCCACTTTCCTATTTTTTTTAACAAGCTATAATTAGGTAAAAATAATGTAGAAGAAAAAATTATAAGCTTTAAAAATGAAGGTTGCTGCAATACAAATCATCCAGCATGATTACTTTTTGAGTATTTTGCAGTTATTAGCTAATTAATCCCAATGGTTTTTCCCCAGGGAAAAAAAAAAGGGAGAGAGCACAATAATCATAATCCTTCCTTCATGCATTAAAATGAAAAGAGAGGAAGTTTAACATTTCTACCCAAGGTCATATAGCAACTCTTTTGAAAGGTTGCTGTATAATTATTAGCTGCAAACCATGGACTAAGTCCTAATTTACATTGCCTTTTGGTTTCTTTAAAAGGCAGCGTTATGGATGATTTTTGGTCCGTCTGATGTATAATGAAAATATGAGTAAGGAGGGGCATATCCTCCTAAATTTCAGAACATGCCCCAGTTTTTGTTGTGCTAAAGCTTTCATGATAAGTGAATTGCACATTCCTGAGGCTACCTATAAGTACCTGTGATAGACAGTAAAAATGCTGAGTAAATAAAACAGTCACACAATAACCTAACCTTTTTATTAGGCTTTTATATGAATTGCTTTAGATGCTGCAGTACAGAACCTAAGGTTGATAAAATTAATTGGAAAGCATTAAAGATGTGCAGTGGAAAGCTGACTGTAAGATGCTCTTGTGGAAGAAAGATCAAACTTCGCATTCTATTGGAAAGTGAGTGAGAGAAATAACATGTACTTTCTAGTGAATACGAAAATGTACATACGCTTGGCCAACTTCCCTTAATGTATCTTGAATTTTAAATAGGTCTGGGAATGCAGCAAAGTCCTGCAGCTGGTGATTTCTACTTGTGTCAGGTATTACAGGCATTCTGCAGTGAATTGTGATTAAGTGATACAGAGTGTAAGAACAGGATTTTTTTGTCATCTTTCCTTTCACCTGAGTCTGGGAATATATAATTTGTACTATCAAAACAATAGGTAGGTTCATACAGTGATGGAACAGATGGAAGGGACCTTTAAAGGTCATCTAGTCTGACTTCCCTGCAATGAGCAGGACATCTTCAGTTAGATCAGTGTCCTGGTTTAGGGCAAATATTTTGGAGGAAACCTCTGGGAGGTCTCCTCTAGGAAGAGCCGATTCCAATCGCCCCTCCCCCTACCGGTCCGGGAAGAATTTCCTTAGAGAAAAGTGGAAAAAACTATTTATTTAACACATAGAATATTTACAAGTATAGGGAAAAAATTGGATAATATGAAAACAATGAAACCTCTCCTTCCTCTGAAGAGATGGTAGATTCAGAGTCCGTCTGAGTCCGGTTCAGTTCTCCAGTGGGGGGACGATTGCCGGGCCCGGCTGTAGCAGTCGGCGAAGGTGGGGGAGGGGCCCCCCGGGCGTTCCCTGGTGTCCTGGGCTCACGCGATGCCAGCCCCACAGAATCCCGAGGAAGGAAAGAAGCCCCAGGGTCCGGGGTGGAGGGGAACCCGGCCGCGTGCAGACCCCGCTCTCTTGACCTTGGTTCGTAGTAATCTGCGGGACGGGGGGCGATGATCCCGGGGAGCTGCGAGTTCCGGCCGCGCTGGAGCCACGCGCTCCCTCCTCTGCTCTTCTCTTCCTGCTTCCTGCTGCCGCTCCGCCTCTTCCTCCACCTTCACTTTCACTGTCTTCCTTAGACCAACTTAAAGCTGCAGAACTTAATGTCCAGCATAAGCCAGGGGACGATTGGGGATACAAACAGGCCATATGGCTAACCCAGGACAATCAGGTTGATCAGAGCCCCGTCAATCCAGACCTTGAATGTTCCCAGGAACAGGGCATGTATCACCTCTCTGGGCAACCTATGCCAATATTTCACCACCCTCAAAATTTTGCAAAAAAATTATTCCTTATATCTAGTTTAAATCTACCCTCTTAGAGTTTAAAACCATTACCTCTTTTTCCTATTGCAGCAGGCATTGTTCATGTCCAGATTTTCATCAACCACTGTCCTGAAGTCCTTCTTGGCAGGGCTGCTCTCAATCCCTTAAGTCCCCAGAGTGCGTTGATTTTTCCAAGGGTTGGCCTGGCACAGGTGCAGGACCTTGCACTTGGCCCTGTTGAAGCTCATTAAATTGTCATGGGCCTACTCCTTGAGCTTGTCCATGTCCCTCTGAATGGCATCCCCTCCTTCAGGATTGTCAGCTCTGTCACTTGAGGAGTATTAGAGACCACAGAAGAATTTGTAGGAGGAGTCTTTACAACAGAATAAAAGTGTTGGTCTTGTACCAACATCTTATACTATTGGGCCTTGCTTTATCTCATTTCTACTTCATAATATTTGTTTCTACAGCTCACTATCTCTGTCATTTCTTCTCCAGCACAACCTTGAACTCTCCCTGGTTTTTCTTCAAACTTGTTATATTTCTATCTAATGCTGACATACGGACTATATGGAGCCACAGAAGAGGAGGGAAATGGATGTATGAAAGCACTATGGGAGCAGAGGTGCAGGGGAAATGATGTCATTAGGCAGAGAGGTAAAACAGTAGAAAAGAGCAGTTAAAACCTGTAGCGGGCCTTTGATTTGCACAGAGTGATCCATGATGCTCCTTCACTTGTGTAATGCATCATCTTAGCTAATTCAGAACTGATTATTTTTAGATGTCCCTACTGCATACAAAACAGTGGATGAGCACAGGTGGATCATTTAAAAATGACTATAAAACTAGTGATAACAAGAGTCTTTCACCTTAGTATTTGAATTGAAATGCGTATGTTGTATTTATTACAGCCTAACTTCAGGGTGGCCTCCCAGTGAATTTTTAGTTTAACTGCATTACATTATATCATTTTCTATTAAATCAGTGCATTCCAAAACGGAAAATCAATGAATGCTGAAATTTTAAAGTTCCTCCAAGATCTTTATTTTGAGTATGCACCAATTAGGGATCTTTCCTGAATGACAGATTTGGACAGGAAACATTTTATTATTTCACAAGAAAACAATTTAACCTATGCTTTCTCTGCAGAATTTAATTTAGCCTTAACTGTGACATTGTGGTTATGCCTACTTAATGAGATTTATGCTAATGCATATAATTAGTAAACTAGCTTCATCAAACTGAGTGCCATATGATAAATGAGTTTCTAAAACTTCAAAACAACAGAAATTGAAGACTCATTGTTTGCCAAGTAAAATATGTTCTAACACTTAGTTTCCTTGGTGCTACCTTTTCTCCCCTGAAAAACGAAAACCAAAAATAATGATCTTTGGAGCTAAGCCAAAATAGCTTGTATGGAGATTTCTTGACTTAGGAAGTCTTACATAAAACCTCTGGTAGATTTAATGACAAAGATGTGAAATCCACATTTGGAAATATAAATTAATCTAAAAAACACCAGAATGATACAAATCTGATTTTTAGTAATTTTGCACCCTCAGTCCTTCAACTGTTGTTTGAAAGACTCTAGGCTTACTTCCCTCATGTGCCTTATGACTTTAGCTTATTCTCTTCCTGTATTTCTAGTTTCCTGCCATCTCTTGTTTGCCTTCTTTTCCCTCTTTCTTCTGTTTTCCCTTTGGTGACTTTTTTATTGCGGACTATGAAAAAACCAGCAGAGTTCTACAGCTAGTATTGAAATATGAAATTGGAAACATTATGTAAAGGCAAAACAGTACAGATAAATGTTGACATCACTGCACCACACTTCCTTAGGAGGAAGAGCTAAGATTAACAGGGGCTTTTCTGTCTGTGTTCATTAATATTTGTGCAACTAGTAAGAAGTTAATACTGTTGATTTCTTACTCAAATGTGTTTGAAAGTAGTGAAGTGTCAGAAGTTATTAATGTTCTCCCAAACAAAAATTCATGGGCAGCGAGATCACACAAGCTTTACTGTAGAAAATTGATCTAAACCGCCATTTCTAATTTTGTAAAGATAAATTATATACATTGAATTTAGTGGAAAATGTTAATAGGTTACATATCTAAAATACATTGCAAATGTACATATTAACTATCGAACTATTTTTTTTAGCCCAAACTTATTGTAACAGCAAGTTTTGGAGTAGAACCGAAAAGGAAAGTGGAATACATATCTCT
Organism: Petroica traversi; assembly: GCA_025920805.1. Taxonomy (NCBI): domain Eukaryota; kingdom Metazoa; phylum Chordata; class Aves; order Passeriformes; family Petroicidae; genus Petroica; species Petroica traversi. Next base: position 7,726,554 of record JAHLSL010000009.1, on the reverse strand, counting down.
CCTAGAAGGAGCACTGGCAAGGGTACAGAGCAAACCTGATAAAGTTCTTGTTTACCAACGACCTAACTTGGTGGGTGTACAGTTGTACTGCCTTTATGTTACCTTTCATGTTTGTGTAATGCATGTGCCTTTACTTTTTTGCAGGAAAAATTTTATTGTATCTCTTGTAGTTGGTATTTTTTTTTAATTTTAAGGGTGAGCATTATATTCATAAGTTTTAAATACTAAGCAGAACTAATGCAGCAGAGAGATTAAAGAAAATTGAAGAGTACTGTAAAAAAATGGAGTAGTATATGTTTTTTTAAATTAATTCCATTTATTCCATGTGGTTTTCTTTTGAAAATTTTCTTATTTTTCAATGGGCAGGGCCATGTTACTCTTACCAAAGGTCGTGATCTTGACTGGGAAGAAGAGCTTGCAGAAGCACAGTGTTCAAAATGTGTCTCCGTTCCCTCAGACCATCCACTTTATATTCTGTATACATCTGGAACTACAGGTTTGCCCAAGGTAAAGGACTATCAGTAGTCTTAAGTGTCTGTGACCAACTATTTGCAGTTCCCTTGAAAAAATATTTAATTGAAAAGGTTGGAAAGGTTTGCCAGAGCTCAGTGCTACAAATGATAAGCATTCCTGAAATGGGTAAAGATAAGATACATTTGCTTCAAATGTTTGCACAAAATAAACTTTTGAGAACAGCAGAATGTTTTTTATTCAGTACTATCTTCTAACTTTCTTAGATAAGCATAGTATAGTCACTTAATGACAAGATCTGTTAATATATCACTTGTGTGATAGCATTTATTGCTGACTAATCTTGTTCATTATTTACATATTAGCTAATTTTCTTGTAGATAAGACATGGTGAATGACTTTACAGATTAAATGAAACAAAGCATGTTCTGAAGATTTGTGTAACTGCACACTTCTGGTACATAATACCCTGAAAATAGAAGTTTTGATTAAGTGAAAATTAATAAAGGGTATTCTTTGAAAATGTTTGCTTTTGAAAGTAAATTAGTTGTAGTGATGTATTTTTAAAAGACTGTACTTTAAAAGAGAACTCTCTGAGTGTTTTCTTGGTGTTTACAATGCTCTTTTACAGTGTGGAAGACAGGCTGAATATAATTTTCTGGTGATAGTCTTACCACGACTGATTCTGAAAGTATCACACACCCTGGAGAGAACAGTTCTACTGCTAAGAAGTTATTCAATGGTGTTGCCTATAAAGTTCAGAATCTTTTAGGAAATAGTGGAAAACAAACATCAGTTTTTCTGAGAAAAATATCTTCTGCTTTTACCTTCAGTGTGGGCCCTTGAAAGCAACATATGTATCCTAAATTATACATACATTGTCAAAAAACCCAAGATAAGATCATTTGTTACAACAGATATTTTCCTTCACTGAGTATCAATAGAGTATCTCTGAAGTAACAGTTCTCAGAAGTTTACTTCCCTGTATTGTCTCTGCAGAGAAAAATAAAGATATCTTGTATCAATCATCCTTACAAGAGTGAGATTTTCAACCAGCAGTAAGCTACATTAAGAAACTCTCAGTGAATAAAATATTTTTTTTATTTAAGTAGCTGAATTTAAATGGTCGTGCAGGTAAAACTACTTGTTTATGGCCTTCCTTTAAAAGTTTTGGTGGTCTCAGAGCAGGGGCTAAGTTAGAGGCTGAGTTGAACAAAGACAATCTGCTGTCTGAAATCGTTGAAGTGTTTGTAGACCATTCTCTGCCTTAGCAATCTCGATTTTATTGAGTTAAAGTATCTCTGCAGCTCCTCATTTCTTGGATGAGGCCTGAAACTGCTTATTTCATTCTGTTAAGTACAACAAGAGAATGTACTATGCCTAACACAGGCAGGCAGCTGAATTGTATTGTTTGTGCAGTGCACATTTTTTATGTCCAGTGGATTTAATCTGAATTTTAGTTTAGGACACCAGGTTGTAGTTTACTTAATTCTTTCTTCTAGGAATAATGTATTAGGAGGTGATGAAATATATATTGACCATACTAATATTGCAAAATATTTCCAAAATTTTCCTGTTAATTATGTTCCAGAGCTGGTTTTTGGTTTATCAAGGCGCATGATGCTATTGATAATCTCTCATTCTAATTTTCAAATCCCTCTTTTAGATGAAGAAAGTGGTGTTCCTTTAGCATTCATATGTGCTCTTCAGGCTAGATAGTAAACTTTCAAAAATATACATTGGTTTAAGTCAATTTTCTGATGTCTTTAAGAAGAGTCAGGGCAGAAAGTGACATTTCAGAGAGTAATTCACCCCAGTTGTTTCAGGGATCATCTACTTCACAGGTGCGAAGATGATACAGATAGAGTAGGCAACAAGTTTAAAATATGCCTAGAATTTATACGGTACAGTTTAAGGGAAGTAAATTCTTAATATCTTATTTTTTGTAGCATATATTGAGTAAATATTTGTATATTCAACTTTATGAGAGACTTTTAGCTTTGTTAGTTATCTTCGGAATGTTTGTTTATTGTATGTTTGTTTCCCAAAATTACTCCTTTGTGGAAGTGTTAGTATGTTCTTGTTGGAATAGATCCTTTTCTTAAGTGAGAAGTATTGGAGTCAGACAACTTTAATTCCATTGCTGCTAAAACCTTAAATATTTAATTGAATACAGCAGTATAATTGCATCCTTCAAATCTTAATCTTAAATATGTAAATTTTCTCATTAGGGTGTTGTGAGACCAACTGGTGGCTATGCAGTTATGCTAAACTGGACCATGTCAGCTGTATATGGCCTCAAACCTGGTGAGGTAATTCTATTTAAATGGCATGTAAACATTTTTGAATGGCTCTCTTAACTCCTAACTATAATTTTGTTTATTTTGCATTTTAGGTATGGTGGGCAGCTTCTGATTTAGGCTGGGTTGTTGGTCATTCCTACATTTGCTATGGACCTCTCCTTCATGGTAATACTACAGTTTTGTATGAGGTATGATCCAGTCTAAAAAACCCCCCCCTGCAAATGGCAACATCTCCTCCAACTGATGATCCAGATGATCCTGTTTATACCTGTCTGTTCTTCATGCCACAGATGTTTAAATCATGTATATCTTCAGCATTTCTACTCTCCCATCTATTACAGTAATTTTAAAGGAAAACTCACTTCACTGTCCTTCAAACTTGTCTACTTTTGTGTGAAGGGTGATGGTCAGCAGCATAAGGAACTCTGAAACAACGGAACTAGAAAAGGCAGATGATGGAGTGTACCTGTGTTATTGGTTAGACTACCTTTGCTTTGGAATTAGATTAGGAGAGGGTGTTGTGTTTTGCATGTCTTGTGGTGAAAGATAATTAGTGGATCTTAGTTGGATGCAATTGAGAGCTATATGGTTGGAACCAGAACTTCTAAGGAGACTAATCTCTTCTTTCCTTTCTACCACTCAAAGAAACAGAACCCAAGACTCAGATGACATTTGGGGCTTAGTCCTTTCCTTCATGGGATGAAACCTACTGGGGTGGAGAGAGACTAGTCCAATTAAAGTGGCCTGCAGCATCTTTACATTGCTCAAAAAAGTAATAGTGCTGCCTTACACTGTTATTTTTCTATAGTTTATTGTTGATTTTTCTGAATAAGAAAGAGCAAAAACTTCACCAGTAGCAGAAGTACACATTTGTAGATTCAAGAAGATTATATTAGTTTGAGTATTAAATTACTATAGTCTAATTAATGTTTAAGTGCCTAGAAGATGTTAATTAGATTCTTCATTCTAAGGGGATTAACTCTGCACCACAACAATAGTTAAGCAGAAGAGAAATGCAGTGTAAGAAAATTGGCAAGTGCTTGCACATAATAAAAAGACTTTGGTAGTTTTTAGTGACTGTTTTTGAACACTGATGATGCACCACTTTAAAATTGTTGCCTATGTTGTCAGAAGAGAGTCACTGCAATGAAGAGGTTTTCATTTTAACAGGTGTAGAGTAAGCGAAGAAGGAATAGAAAGTGAAGTAAGGAGTCCTTCAGCATTTTCTGTTGTATAGTCATCTTACAGTGAAGTTTAATCTCTATGTGAATGCATGGGGATCAATGTGATTATTGTCATTGTAAAGGTACCTCTGAGTTTATACCTCTGAGTAAAAATCGTATTTTTTTCACAGTGAACATTAAAGAGAATTTAGGGTTAATAGTAAATTGACTTACATGTCTGCTTTGTGATTTTTTGCTCTTGCTGAGAAATAATACATTTCCCATTTTTCTTCTCTGAGATGGCACTAATCAGGGCTTCAGACGGTATTCATGATACAAGCATCATCTTTTTGAGGATTAAAAATGGGAAGAAAAGAAAAGTGTCTGTACACACAGGACAAAAGTAATATTTACAAAGAGAATAGTGCATTATTTTTCCTCTGCTCAGAAGACCGTATTAACAGTGAATATTCAGAAATTTTTAGTCAAATCTCCTAAATGATATATTTTGAGTTAGGGAGTATCAGGGTGCTATTTAGCCACGGGGGAAGAACACCACATTCCTTTTGCTTGTGGACAGCCTCTATTGAATGTAAACGGTGCTGACTCCATACCCTCACTACTTCAGGTGTTTTGTTTATTTTTGAGTTACTTAGGTGACAAGTTGTTATTTTAACAATTACTATGGCAACTGTGCTTTCCGTTTTCACTTGCTGTTACACTGTTGTCAGGAATGCGAAAATGATGATGAATTCTTTTGAATACAAAAGCAAGTGTATTTTTTTTTTGGTTTGTTTGTTTTAAATAATCTGTCCTGTGTTTGTTTTCTCCAAGACATGACAAATCTCAGCAACAAATAAGCTACCTGAAGTCTCACAGCTTATAGGGTAGCTCTTGCTTATAGGATTTCAAGCTGTAAGCAACAGGGCAGTATAGAGAAAGTCTAGTTACTACTTGTGTCCTGTGATGACAGGAAAAAAAGCAGCATTGTAGTTCCAGTGTTTAGGATTTTGAGCTGGAGCTAGGGTAAGGAAGAGGATACCCACACTTGTCAAGAACCATGCATTATGGACTTCATTTGAGTGGTCTAGGTCAGAGAAGAAGCTACTGTCCCACACAGAGCTGTAGCAAGGCATCTGAGTGCCTGGAGTCTCTCACAAGGCTCTCTGGAGTCCTGTAGTTGCAGCAAGTTTGCAGGATATGAAGCAGTAGCAGGTTTGAAATTACTCTCCTTTGGCACAGTTCTTGGAGATATCCAACTTTTCTTGCTGTTTTTGTAAGACACTACCATCAGCTTACAAAGCAATGACTGTCTCTGAAGTCTGGCAGTTTTGTAATCATTCTGCCATCACCCATACCGATTGTGGAGCAAATTCAGTAGGACATGTCATCTCAGGTCTTTAGTGGAGGTGTGGCAGCATCCATCAGGAGGGTGAATGCCTCTGTGAACATACTCTTTTGAATCCTGATACATCAGGATTTTGAGTGGGATTTGGCATCAGCAGGTTTTAGTGGCATGAGTTCCATGCACAGCATTTCCTATACAGAGAGAATATCCACATAATATTTGATTTAGCATTAATTGAAGAACCCCTTGTTGTTAGGGGTCAGACAGAAAGGGAATTGATGTGTTGTCACTCCGGGATTTTGGAAATTTTATTATAGCTCTTCTTCTGTGTCTCTTTCCTCAAGTAATCTGTCCTGGTGGCTTCTCACTTTCTCCATACAAGAACTTTCCTATCTCCTTGATTATTCTTGCTGCCTATGAATCTTTTTTTGATAATCATGTATGAAATCATAAATCATCAGCACATTTTGCCTCAGGATGTCTGCTCAGCTGTACAACATCACATAAATTGCATGCTAAATCTAACTGTTTCCAGAAGGATGTTCCTGTCTGTTTGTCTGTCTCAGAGTCTCTAGGTAGGTTGTTAAAAGAAAATCTTTTCTGTGGGAATCTTCCTAGCTGATAAAAGAAGTGTCTGTTCTTACTTTTCTCTTTTAAATTAAGGTAAACAGATCACTCTCTTTCTAACTGCCCTGTTCCTGTTTTCTGTGCTCTCATTTCCTGTCAACCATAGATATTATTTCCAGTAACTTTTAAAAATCAATTTTCGTTTCCAGTGTTGATGCAGATACTGAATAGCAGCAGGTCTCAAACTGATCCCTGCAGAAATCCAGTGGAAGCAACTCATTTGCTCATAGTCCCCAGTTGACTCAGCAGTCTGTCAGCATCTTCTGAATTCAATTATCCTGTGGTTTACTGTTTATATTGCTAACTTCTAAAAATAAAAATGGCATGTGGCAATAAGCCTCTCATGGAATACTTCTTAAAATTTTTCTATAATAACTCTCTCTCTGGTAGACTGGTACAAATGAAATCTGGTAATTTTATTTGTAGGTTTTGGGTTCTGAAATTAATTTGCACTGTCTCAGATATGATTTACTTATGTTTTGCGGTCTGATTATTAGAGAGATTAGTTAAGGTGCAAACAAGACCACATCCCAAAGTCAATAATATGGATTTTATTTATCAGTAAATGTGAGGTAGAGGGAGAGATAGAAAGACATAGAAAAAAGGGTAGAGGAGGGGGGGAAAGAACGACAGACAGATTAAGTGGAAAGTTAATCATCACTCCTGTGGATCCAGTGGTGTCCTATTGGTCCTCTTCTTCTGGTCTTTTCTGTGGTGGGGATCCAATGAAACATAGAATTCAATGCCTATTAATACACATTCAGGTGTACGTGGGAATGCCCAAGCGCTTCCCCTGTGAGGGAGTTTTACACTGTCTTGTGCAGCAGAATCTGAATCTGTTGCAAAACTTTGAATCACATGCAGTCCTCTGGTAGAAGGACCTCACCTAAGGAATGAGTCTGGGGTCCTTTGAGGCTGTTTGATGGTTTATGACCTCTTCTAAGACGTGACAGCTGCCTGTCACATGATTGTCCCATAGTGGTGAATGCTCACTCTCTCTGTCTTATGTGGACCAGAGGTTTTGCCACCATGCCCCCAAAAACTCACTTTCTACCTCTTGGATGCATTCTTCTTTCCCAGCCCTGTTTACTTCTCAATAGACCTGAGGTAATTGGACAGTAGTGCCACCTTTATCTTATCTCAAGTTTCCTGTCAGGTGACTGAACTCACAGTCCATATTCCCATCAGGAGGCATATTTGGAGGGATGGACTTTGGTGGTCGCAGATGAGCAGTTACTTCTTTGCACACTTTACTAGAGGGGGCAAAGTCATTCAGTGATCTTAAAACTGTTTGAGCCATTAACTATTTCAGTCTCACAGATTATGTCCATTTTTGTTTATGCATTTGCTAAACTCTGAACAGCTTCCAAAACACTTGGGATGTTTTCTGCAGAATCAGTAAGGATATTTTACAGCTGTGCAAGATTTTTTTGCCCTAAATGAATATCTTATTCTCCAGGTTATATTTCCTGTCAGCTGTCAGGTGAATCTTCCCTACTTTCTACTTTTTTTGTTGTTGTTGTTTTCTCTTGTATCTGAGACTGGTAACTCCAAATCAAAACCGCTTTAGCTTACCTGTGACATGAATATCCACCTATCAGAGTCCTACATGCTTACCCATGCACTCCTGAAGGTTTAACAGTTTTTTTTAGAAGATACTCTCAGGCTCAGGGGTGCTGGAAGTTTGAGGCACAGGCATGTCTGTGACATAGCTCCGGCAGAGATCAGGTGTGAAATGGAACCTGGCAGGAAGTGGGTGTGCTCAGGGCCAGACATAGCCCTATTATGGGCTCTGGATGTTTGCATTTGGTTAAAAGTAACAGCCTACTTAATTACTGGCAGACTAGCCAATTTCAGCTTGCTCCACAGCTAGGTGTTTTGGTGTCCAATATGATTGATACCAGTTCAATTACATAATTAGTTATGAGAAGCTTGTGGCAATTTGGTATTTTTCAGAGTCTCAGACCATTTGTTTTAGCATTAGTGATGTGGGCTTGAGCTCTTAACCAGGTGCCTACATATCTGCAGATATAGTGAACATTACAGGAAGAGGATGTCAACTTGTACAAACAGGTTCATGAACAAATTCTGATGAATACACGAAAGTGATGAAGTCTGCAAGGGTGATGCTTTAAGACAGTCTAGTGAAAGATTTTTCTTTGGGTGCTGTATGTTATCTGACAGGAAGAAGGATGTAACTCACTTTTTCAGCAAGCATCATTTTGCATTTCCTTTTGTTAATTAAGGATAGGCTAATTGCAAAAAAGAAGGGTTTTGGTTTTCATTGTACTGCTCTCTGCTACTTGGGCTGGGAACTGTTTCATCTATTTTTCGCTCCATTTGTTTCTCGCTGTCTGCTTAATCCTTTTTAAAAAAATGGCTTTTCAATTGTGCATTCTATTTTGTTTTGTTCTTTAAAATGTTTTATGGTGCTCCTCGCTTTAAGAATGCCTCTCGCCAGCAGCAGTGTCTGACCATAGGACTGCAAAACTGCTGGTACATATCCAGCCTTGGCTGTCCTGTGTTCTTTGAATCTGATTAATGGTTCATCAGTGCTCTTGGTGGTGTTCAGCCCCAGCTGGATGCAGTAGGAAAAGTGTGTGCTCTTGACTTTTGTGCTCTGTCAAAGATCTTCTTCTAAGTGCAGCCTTTCTAGTGAAAAGGTTATGGTGATACCTGTAGAGCTAAAACTAATTTTACATTAACATCACCTTTTAATTTCAGAATATGTTCAGAAGCAGTTCATGCACTGTAGTAATTACACATACAGTAAGATTATGACTAGGAATCTCTGCTGACCGCTTTTCATATTTTCAACACCACAGAAAATTATTCTTGGTTATTTTTTATTAGGAATACTTAGCATTGAACCGTTTGTCATAAATGAGTATTTCTTTTCACAATTCTCTTGACTATGCCTTTTAGCTCAAGAAAAACCCAACCCCAAATTAGACTGTCTGTAGCACCCTAAAACAGAATAGGTGCCCTTCTGGATCTCTCCAGGCTTCATGTTGGCTAGCATGAAGTTTCCAAAAAGCTAATTGTAAGCAGCTAAGTGGGAATTTTTCCAGAACTGAGAAAAATTTCTAGGTAAGAAAAGGCTTGTATATAAAGGAATATAGCCACTGTGTCCAGAGACTGCTTGATCAGTGGATGTTTTCTGCTTCTCAAGGTAAATATAGACATGACTCTCTCTGCTGTCAGTGCAATATCATATCTTTATCTTTTCATTTGCATGTCCATTTATCCTAATTTTCTAAGTAGTAAATAATATGTGCTGTATTCATGTAAGTGACGGTTCCCAAAGCTTGTGAATTTATTTCTACAAATGAATACACTCACAGTATTATTATTTTTAACAAAGCATCCTTTGAAGTCTTACTTGAAATTATGTCTTTTGCTGTGCTACCATTACTATTACATGTTCAAGCCTTGAACTGTCAAGGAATTATGAGGTATTTTTATCCTGTGACATTTAAAATTATTCTCTCCATAGGGGAAGCCTGTGGGAACGCCAGATGCTGGTGCCTATTTCCGTGTGCTAGCAGAGCATGAAGTAGCTGCCTTCTTTACTTCACCAACTGCAATTAGAGCAATCCGTCAGCAGGACCCTGAGGCAGCCTTGGGAAAGCAGTACTCTCTGAAAAGGTGAAGTAAGGATAGACTGGAAGCAGTTTTTTTCCAGAAACAGGCTTCATGAACTAAGAATATTGGAGTATCTGGGGTTTTGCCCACCTCTGGATAGTGCCATTTTAATCTATTCTTGAAAACGTAGGTGTACACATATTTACTTGTAAATTTCTGTCAATAGTTTTGACGAGATGAAAGCTGTGAAAAAGTCTATGATTCTAACATTAAGAGCTTTTACTGAGGTAATATTCCTCTCCCATCTTTTACTTTACACCCCTGCACTTATACTCTGTAATACAGTCTTGGATTATATCATCCTATACTGTTTTTCCACCTGACCTCTCATTTTGTTAAATGGACAGGATCTTTAGTGTTTGTTAAGTCAGCAGCTAGTCAATGTTTTAGTTGCCCCACTAAAACTTTGTTCTTGTTTATGATTACGTGTCCAAAGAGCTATTTGCTATCTTGTACTGGTTTTAAGGTCTTTATCACTATACTATCAGCATGCTTCAACTTCTTGACTGAGTTCATCCTCATAAATCGCTTGTGAGATGAGAGAGTGGTATTATCTGTATTTTGCACATGGGAAGCTGAGGCACAGAGAGATTAAGGTCAAAGTCTTCTGTTAGTTTGGAATATCTAGTCTGAGCCACTGAACTACCACTGTTTCAGAGATTGTAGCATTATGTAGTTAAAAGGTGGTATTAGCATTATATTAACAGAAGGTATCTTGGATGTGTGAGTGTTTAATACTTCTACAGACCAAGTTTCTGTATCTTATCGTAAACATTCTAGAAATGAAAAATACATGGGTTAGGACCACATCTAATTTTGAAGTTTAATGATTTGCTCAGCATCAGAGACTGTGTCAGACTGTAGAGGCAGTATTCAGTCACAAGAACAGCTATTACCACCCTTGTTCAAAGAGAAGGGGAAGATGCAAAGCCATCTAGCTTTATTAGACCTCCACATTTTTAATTGCTCAGGAAAGTTTATTGTTAATAAGCTGAATTTATTCCTGAGGTATTCATTACAAGTTTGTCATTACTTTCTTCCATCTGTTTTGACTGCTATCATCAATTCTTACTCCTCCTTGAAATAAGAAACTAGCTTATTTGAGACACTAATGCACTATTGTCCTATGATGTTTATTGGCAAGAAAGTGATTCCGATGCTAGGAAATTTAATTGCTGTTCCTTGGTGTTTCTTAGGCAATTACTTGTCTTTAGAGTATTCATTTAATGAGAAATCTGCTAATCTGCTTTGTAAGTTGTCACATTCTCTGGCCAAATGGGAATTCGAGATAAGAGTCTCCTTGCAATATCAGTTGCCACTGATGTAAAGAGGTGTTTTATCATTCCCGTTCAGTCATATCAAATGAGCTTCTCCACTTGGCTGCAGCTTTAGCTGTCTCAGAATTCACTCTGCTTTGGACCATGTCGTTCACTGGGATGTGATGTCTCTTTACTAAACCCTCTAATGCAGCATTTCAAATCTAGTAGGTACACTTCTTAAGAAAGTCTATCAGGTGATTAAAATTCCATTCTAGGAAAGTACTTGGGTTTGGGTGTTACTTGGATGGACTTTTCTATTCAAAGTCAAGTGAAATCTGTCTGATTCAGTTTGAAAGCAGACTTACTTTTAGTTCATTTACTTGAGCTATGATACTTTTCTGTTACATGGTGAAGAATCTTTGAAATGTCTTTCTGCTACAGGCACTAAAATGGATCCTTACTTCAGAGACTCCGCATCCAGGAATTCAGTCCTGAAAGAGGTTTCCACCATGGTACATTTTATTTCTGAAAAGTACTGATAAATAAAAGGTCAATGTCACTTAAAAAAAAAATCATGCTAAAAAAGACAGATACTGATAAAGAGAAGAGGTGGTAGGCAATGCCAACTTCCATATATAAGGGAGTATTTGATTTACCTGAGTAAATTGAATTATAAACAAACTTGTGTTCTTATGAAATGACACAAGTTAATTAAATTTCTGTTAAGAACTGATGTTTGTGACATCACTGGCCTCTGAACACAATTATTTATGAGATTTCCAAAGGTTCTAGTGTGTGTGCTTTAAATTCCTTGTGGCTATTGGAGTCAAATCTTGAAATTTGTTTGCTTCTAACACAAAATGTCAGCTATGTCTTAATCACAGCTCATGCTTAACAGGAAAACACGTTTAGTTTTTATTACTGTAAGTCATAAGTCCTGTTCAACCATATATTTGTGTGATTTGAAGACATAGCTTTAAAGGGATCTAAAGTCAGTGCTGCTGAGCATTGCTGCCTGTTGTGTTCGAAAAACAAGTTAACATCCAAATTCCATGATCTTCTTTTACCTAAGCATATTCTGTTCAGCTCTTAGAATCCATTCCCCTCTTCAGAATGTAGCTCCATAATACCAAGCCATTAATTCTTCCCACATATTTAGAATCACACCTTGTCCTATAGCTGACATAATTGTTGTGAGCTGGATTGTTCTAATTTCCAAACAATTGACAAGTGATGGTTTTGCATGAAATGGGGCAAGAACTCAGCAGTTTAGATTAACATACAAGTAATAATTTGCTATTTGTGTCCCATAGTTTACTTTGCTTGCTTGACTTTGAGTCAGTTGAGAATGTTTTGCAATTTTATGTCAAGAATATTTAGGAATTCTAGGTTGTTCATCTAATACTGGATAATAAAGGGCTTGCTTTAGGAAGAAATATGAGACTGCATAAAAACTGTGCAGAAATAATGAATATAAAATAGATAAGAAACTTCCATTATCTGTCTCATAACACAGGAACAAGAGGATGTGAAATTAAAGTAGCAAATTCAAAACTGCTAGAAGGAAATATTTTCTCATAGGATTGACATTTCACACATGCTGCTAAGAGGAGATGTGATTAAGAACCAGAACTTACTGCAATCAAAATACATAATGCAGTTCTGCATGTTGCCCCCTACTCTGTTCTGCTATTGGTCATACATGGCCATACTCTTCATGGTGGGGTCCTGAGCTGTGCTCATGAAGAGCCTTTGTGGAACTGAGCTGCAGTTGTATTCTCTTTCTCTTGTGACTCTGCCACCAAAACTTCCAATACTTGGATTCTCATATCCCAGTAAAGTCTCTTCAGGGAGGGAAATGAGTAAACACGTCAATGGAGAAGAATCAGAAGATGTGAATGTTTTTAAATTTTACATATTTAAATAATAAATAAATATGTATGTATGTATGTAGTTTCCAGGTGCATTAAAAATTAGTAAGAGTTCTTTATTTCCAGTTAATATTAAGAAGTGCAAATGAACGTTCATTGCTGTATTTTTAGGAAAAAAAGCTTTTCTAATATCATGCAGATAGAGTTTTTCTTTGCCAGAAAAAAACCCCATAATGGTGTGTGCATTCCAGAATTAAAAAAGGAAAAATACTTATACAATCTTTTAATTTGGAAAAGTGAAGCTCGTATTATTACCCATATGAACATTTAAGCTTTTGGGAAATAGTTTGGAGATGTAGTTTCTTCTGTGCGTGGAGTGGCACCAAAATGTATATGCAATGTTGAACATTTATTACTTTATGACCACTAAGAACATTGATCTGTCCCCTATATATCAGGTGATACTAGAAGTCCATTCTGCTGGACTCTTGTATACAGCCTAAAAGCTTGATTGTGCTGATTTTCATGTTAGGAATGTAAGTTTTCAGAATAGCCTCTATTTAACAGAGGCTTTAAGACCTTTCTTCCCAATTAACTGCATTGCAGGGATAGATGATTGCAATAACAGGTGGACTGACATGCTTTGAAGTTTTAAGTAGGCTGTTAAAAAATTATTGAGTGGGGCAGTTCAAAGTCATTGCCGTCCCTTGTTTTGCTACACTGGTTGAGCAGAGAAAATAATTCCATCATTCTTATGCTTAGACTTGTGGAACTTTGTTCTGGTGCTCTTTTGGTGGTTTTTTGCTGTAAGTTTGCCTAAGAGCTAATTTTTCTTCTTCTCACTACATAAAGTAGATCTTGAGCCTGTCGATTATTAAATCCAATTATTTAAGTTGGCAATCCAAAAGAGAGGAATTTTGCTTTTGGCTCATGGAATAACAAGATATGTTTTCCCTAAGTCTTACATATTCTTGGTGCTTTAATAGCCCTTTTTAAAAACAAGGACACAACATAATTCTGCAGTGGTATATAAAGTTAATGAATTCATGTATTTCATTTTTAAATCATGCAGTGTTGGTTTTAGCATCCCTAAGGACAGAATTCTGCATGTAATGTAAATTGAGCAGTGCCCTGCATGTGAACGTGCGTGTTAAAGTCTCATAAAATACATATTTGTGGTTAATACTTACAAATGTTTTGTTTTCCTCTATCATAAATTTCAATCTCTGCTGCAACTTCTAGTTAGCTATTGACTGAAATTGTCAGCAATGGCTTGTGCTTTACAATTAAAAGCATTCAAGTGCAAGATATTGATTGGGGTCACACTCATTGCAATAAGGATCTTCCAGTGTGCTCAGAAAGCACTTTACCAAAATAATGTTGAATATTTATAAGTACAGAAAGCTAAGCTTATTTGATGTGAAAACTGCTTATACGTTTGACCTCGACTTCTATTCCAAGAAGAAAACCACTCCAAGCCCTCTTGGAGTGTCAGAAAGGAGGCTTGGCTGAAACATTGTTCTGAAATTAAGGAAGTTGAGCTCTTTCATCTGCATGTTCAAGTTCAATGTTAATATTTTTCAAGATTTTCTGACTTTTGTAAGTTTGCAGCTAGATGTGCAGTAAATTGACTTTCGTACATCGAAGTATTGTTATGGCTACTTTTGTGAAGGTTGCTGCTACTTAACTTCACAGATAAGAACATTCTCAGGTTGTTGTATCTTGCAGGTGCAGTCTTGCCTACATTGGTGATTAGTTCCCAGTCTTTTGCTTACGGAAGTTTTTTTCCCTCTTACTATGAATCTGTAAATAAATCTAAAAGACAATAAACTAATACAATTTCTTATGTCTAGGCCAAGCATCACTATCAAAACCCCTTCAATTTTAAGGCACGTGGCTTGTTACACAGATGATGTTTCATCCCATGTGTTACTAATGTTCTCTCCAGATGTTGCTTTACTGTCCACACTCTCCTGCCTTGCATCTACACAGCAAGTAGGTCACTAGTCCGTACCCTGTGAGAGGCTGCCTTTTATGCTGTCAGCATATGCCTGTGCTCTGGAGAGGAATGGAGTGTGAATATTCAGAGTATGCTCTTTGGCTGGGGCAGCCTTGTTACAGCACGTCTGGGTCTCTATATGAAAGGTCAATCTGTAGGTTTCCTCTTTGAGGTATTCCAAGTTCTGTGGTCAGACACGCTGATCTGTGCATTTCACTTTCTCATTTCTGGCTCCCTTGCGTTACTTGATCTGATTTTTCTCATCATAGCCTAATTTGCTTTCTGGATTTTATTTCATGGTAAGATGAAACTTGTAGTCTTTCTAAATGACATTCCTCTGAAGTGACATTTGTGTCCTGCCTACCATATCTAAGAATTCTCTCCTTTTGTGGCCACAAGTCTACAGGTTTTACAAAATCAGTGCAGTTTTTGTCCACTTTTGAAGGACAAGTGTGAAGTCCTGTGTTCAGCAGTTGTCCTCATTCAGAATGGACTGAGGAAAGACTTAAAGTGAGACAAAATGTCAATGACATGCATCTGGCTGTGGGAAACTGTACTGCAATGCTAACGAAGATATCTACCTAGTTATTCTGTACAGAGCATTTAATTATTTTTTACTTCAAGTGACAGTTGCTTGCCTCTGGTCTCTCAAGGTTTTTGCATTCAGCAAATAAAATTTATTTTACATTATGAAGTATTAAGTAGCTTAAATTAATACTGAAAATATTCTAATTGTTACTTAGTAGGAAAGAAAATACAAAAAATTAGAGTCCTTCATCTATTCCCTTGATCTGGGACAGTGGCCAGAGACATTTTTTGTATTCGTTGTCTTGTTTTCCTTTCCACATCCAGATCAAGATACAGACTTTATTTTTATTTAAAGGTTCAGAACGATGTTTGTAGCTGGTGAGCACTGTGATGTGGACACGCTAGAATGGTCTAAAAGAGTCTTCAAGGTACCTGTCTTGGACCACTGGTGGCAAACTGGTGAGTGATTTAAAATACCCTTTGTAAAATACAGTAAGGAGAGATTTTCAGACTTGTTTCCTGAGTCTGAAGGTAAAACTCTTTTCTTTTTACATGAACATTTAAATAAATGCAAAAAAAAAAAAAAAATTTGAGCAGGAGGAATGTTTTTTGGAAGTGGTCTGAAAAGAGACTTCAGGGTAATTTTAGGACAACAAGACATTTCTAAAAGCTATATAGAAAAAAAAAAGTATTTTCTGATGTCTGTTTTTAAAAAAATAAGTTTGCATCAGCATTTTCTAGATGTATTTTTATGTTGTTTGCATATGTGACTGTTGTGTGACAAAATATTTGCTGTTTAAGTCTTCAACCTAAGTTTTTTGCATATATAATTAATGTAATTAAAAACAAACAATCTGCTGTATGGATGTCATCCAGCTTCTGGTGATTATTTTAGAATGTTCCCCATTTTATTTCACTGCAATGAAGGAGTACCAATCTATGGGTAACTTCGCAAAAATCTGAATTGAATCCTGGACTGACTTGATCAAATGTATCTCCTTATAACTGTGGATTCATGTATCTTTAAATTTCACTGTTAGAAGATTAAATTTGGATTTTGCTTCTTGTACACATTAGTGCTAATTAAACAATAGAAATGAATACAAAAGCTCCCTCCTTCTTTCCTTTCTTTCCTCCCTTCCAAGAAATACCTCTTGTGTTTTCTGTGGATCATTGATGTGAAATGTGTGGACTCTTTCTCTATAAAGAAAAACCTTCTCATGTTCTCCCATGAAAGATCAAATAGAAGCTATAGAAGATCAGAGTGAAAGTGGGAAACTGTTTAGTTCATCAATATATTATACAATTAAATCAGTTGAGGAGACTTAAAATGCATTATTTTTGTTTAAAAAACCCAAAATGCAATCCTAGATAAATATTGAAAAAGTACTGGAAGATAGTAGTGCCATTTTTTAATTAATCTGGATTTAATCTCTTGATTAACTGATTAATATTAAGCAGGAGACCTCTATTCTGTTCAGTTATCTATGATCCTAATGTCTGTAGGTGAGAACAAGCCTGAATGATGCAGAATGAGCAATTAACTGAAAAAGGCTAAAAGATCAAATAATGTCTTTGACAAATCGATGAACTGTCAATAAGCAATGTTACTGTAAGTAATTTTGCATATGCAGATATATAGATATGTATTACATATAAAATTGCCATAGCTTTTGCAAATGTTTAGTGCAAAAGTTTCATGGTACAATGTTCTTTCAGACGTGTCTCAAGTATATAAATATCAGTGAGTGCAGATGGATGTAAGGGAACTTACACTGTGTAGAGGTAAGACTGTGTTGGAGACATTTTTCAATGAAGACCAAGACTCAGCTCAGAGTACAGTGTGTTTTTTGATTTTGTATATTCATGGCATGCTCTTAAATTAAATTGTACTGTGACTAAATGAACTAAGGCCATTTCAAATACATTGTTTGAAAGCATTTAATAATTTGATTAGAATGAAGACCCAAGTGATTTCTGTGGAAATGTGAGCTGTTGAATGACAGCAAGGCCTTCAGCGTGAAGGAAAAAAATGACTGAGTGAGTTCCATCAAAGAACTGAATTTCAAAGGATAAGGAAGTAAGAATCACAGAGTCATTAGGTTGATGAGGGCCTCCTGAGCTCATTTAGTTCAGTCCCACTTCTCAAGCAGGGTCAGAGAAAGTGTTGCCCAGGATCCTGTCCAGTTTTGAGTATCAACATGGATAGGGATTCTCTGGCCATTCTGGCCAGTCTGTGCCAATGTTTGGCTGCCCTCATAGTAAATGTGCATTTTTGGGGGTCATCTGGAATATGCCGGTTTTAGTTTGTGCCTGTTGCCTCTCATTGTGTGGGAATCACTGAGAAGACTGGCAATCACTTCTTCAGTGTCTGTAAATACTGGATGCCTCCCATCCAGTATTTACACACATTAATAACTTTTCCTCTGAGCCTTCTCCAGACTGAATAGTCTTAACTCTCTCAGCCTCTCTTCATATAAAAAAATTCTCTCTCTCTGGTGTTTCACAGGATTCTCTCCTGTGGGAAGGAATCACAGAATAATTGGGGTTGGAAGGGACCTCTAGAGATCGTATAGTCCAACCCCCGTGCCAAGGCAGGGTCACATAGAGCGGGAACATGTCTGGGTGGGTGTAGTGGGTTTGCATGGCCAAGCTTTGGTAGAGAGAAGCCTACAGGGGTACCTTCTGTGAGAAACTGCCAGAAGCTTCCTTCATGTCTGGCGGAGCCAGTTCCTGGCAGCTCCAAAGATGGATGTGCTGCTGGTCAAGGCTGGGCCAATTAGAAATGATGGTAGTATGTGATAACATATTTAAAAATGAAAATGCACAGTTGTAATTGTGGTGTGAGAACGTGCCAGAGAAACAACTCTGCAGACACCAAGGTCAGGGGAGAAGGAGGGGGAGGTGGTCTTGTTCCAGAGTTGAGATTCCTCTGCCGCCCCTGGTACAGACCACGGTGAAGTAGCTGCCCTCTGCAGCCCATGGAGGTCCATGGGTATACAGAGATCCACCTGCAGCCCATGAAGGAGACCCATGCCATAGCAAGTGGATGATGCCTGAGAGGAAGTTTTGATCCTGTGGAAGGCCTATGCTGGATCAGGTGCCTTACAGGGTCCTGTAGATATGTGGAGATAGGAGTCAATGCTGGAGCAGGTTTCCTGGTAAGACTTGCTACTTGGGCCCTTTCCAGTAGCTCCTTTTCTTTCTTGAAATGTGGAGAATAGAAGATGTGCCCTCATTAGGTCTGAGCAGAGGGGGAAGATCACCTCTCTCAACCTTCCGGTCACATTCTTTCCTATGCATCCCAGGGTGCCACTGGCTCTCCTGGCCACAAGGGCACTGCGGGCTCATGGTCACCTTGTCATCCACCAGTACTCCCAGGTCCTGGAGCACAGCAGCCATTGCCGCAGGTGAAAGCAGCCTTCCTTTCTGCTGTACACTCAGCTCTTCTATAGCAGAATACAAAATGTATCCCATTAGCTGTGAAAAAACAAGCTGTTCTGTCACATTTCATTCCTGTCTGTCACTTGGCAAAATGTTGAAAGTGGGGTTTTGTGCTGGAAAAGCCATTTCAACCAAACACTATTGGATTTCAGTGCATGAGGTTAAAGGTGTATGTACTGAATATGAATTGTTTACAGAGTAGATAACTGGCTCTTTACTTCATTAGAAATATGCAAGGATAGTGACTGATGGCAGAATAGAGGACTAACAGATTCAGAAATAACAATCTGAACTATCTCCAAAATAAAAAAGTGACTCTAAAACCACAGAATAAAAACCCCTAATCACTTCTGTGAGGAGGAAGTTGAGACTATTAGCTGTTATGTAGAACTAGTACGTTTTTAAAATGCATCTTTTTAACAACAAAATGTATTATCTTTTTTTTTCTTTGACATTTAATTGCAGCTGAAGTTATAAATTGCTGTTTTGTTATACCTCAGACTGAAAGTTTCTGACTTACTTCTACATATGAAAATGCTTCTGACCTTTGCTAGTCTGACAAATTGGTACTTACTTTCTAAGTTGATATTTATCTACATTCTTCCAAAACAAGTGCATTGCAAGACTGTGAGAAATTCTGGCAACCTAATTTTGCCTGAAAACTATAGATCTTAGTTAGGCAGTTATGTCTTTGTTGTTGGCTCTTTCAGCTGAGGCTAAAGCAGAAGATGGAGGAGGAGAGGTATCTGGGTAAATAGTGTTTCTTATATAATGAGGTAATTTCTATTCCTTTGTTAATGACTGAGAAAGGTAAGGAAAAGAAGAGTTTTTTAGAGATGAGAAATGACTGAGTCATCATTTGGAGATGGAAATGAATATGAATTAAGGGAAACAAAAGGCTGACAAAAGTGTTGTAAAATAGGAGTGTAAACCACTTCCATCTTCAGGTTCAGTAAGATCTCTTCAAAGCTCTTGGCCCCTTTTCCATATATGTAACTAGAAATAAATTAATATGGACAAAGAAACGTGGATTTCTTTCATTTGTTCTTGGAAGATTTACGGAGAGTATTTGAAATCACTGTGAGTTGAAGCAGTACTTTGAAACAGAAGAAAGCTTTCATTAAGGGACTTCAAAGCATCTACACCTGGAAAAGCTGATTGCTTAAAACTGATTTGTGTCAGTACACCTTCATCAATAACACTCATTTAAAATGTTAATGTTTGTGTTAAAAGTATAGTAAGCACATTGTACAAACTGTGAAATTTAGGTCACAGGATTAATGAGTGGCAAGGAGGATTTGAGGCAGTAAGGACTAGAAAGAACTTGCTGTTTTCTTTGGAGATACAGCAATGGATAAAAGTATATTATTTTCTGATCCTGAGCTCAGCTGTACCTGGAGCAAGGAGAGTTTTGTTCGGCTTTGTGCAGTTGTTAAGTTTTTGCCTATTTATACAAATTGACACTTAACACTTAAATAGCAATTTTCATCTTCAAAGTTGTTGTGCAAACACAAACAATTAATACTTTTGACACCCCTGTGAAGTAAGTACAGTTACTCCAGTCTTGCAGACATTAAATAGAAAAAGACAAGTATCCTGCCCCAAGCTATCCAGCAAGCCTTAAACTCAGTGTCAGAAAACAGATTTTTATTTTTTTTTTTCTTCTGAGAGATAATTTTTCTGGTCTTATTTACGTATTTTTTTGTGATATTTTTTCTATATAGGAACTGGAATACACATTTTGGACCTTGTTTTCTCTCTCTGTGTGTAATATTTTAAGGCAATGATACAGTTGCTCTGTTTCAGTGTTCCAGGTAACTAAATTAGAAGGAGCCCTGCCAAATCTCTTTGAAGTAGCCTAAACAGTGTTTGGCTAGTGACTGTGTGACTACCCTCATTCTGGGGGATGGGCCTCAACAGATAAAGAAATGTGAGTTTGGCTGATGTTGATTTTGGAGCTAGCTTTGAGTTCTAGGAATAGAAAAAAAAAGGAAACACAGGAAGTTGTGATGAGCTGTGGGAGCAGAAGGCTCTGAAAGTTTGTGTTAAACATCTTCAGCTGCTTTAGCTGTTAGCTAAAAAATGAAACTCTGCCACTTTACTTTTGACATTTTGAAAAAATGGTAAGTCAGATTTCCATTTCTTCATAATGAGTATAGGATTTAATGATTTCTTTTTCTCTTGATATTTTTAAAAATATTTTGAGCCCTGTCATTGAGGATGTATAGGAAAATTTAGATGAAACAGAACTGAAGCTGAAAATTCAGTGATAAAATGTGACTTGCATAAAATCTCAGTCAAGAGACATGTTTCCATAGAACTTTTTTGTTGTGTACTATGGAAATCAAAAGTTACAGAGTGTGCAAGTGTAGTAGATTCAAATTGGAGCTATCTACTATTTCTTGAGTATCAGCTCCCTAGCAGGCAAAAATTTGAAAGGATTGTGTACATTTTCTGTTTTCATGGAAATAAGCTGCCTTATCCAGTAAGGAGTAGGTGTCCATAGCAGGCATTAGAACAAAAATTAAGTGGTGCTTGATTCAGTATGGCTGCTGACAAAGAAGGTTATAATATGTGCACATTGATATACTGAGACAGTGTGATAAAATTTTCTGGAGGAATTCTCCAAGTTCAGTAATATAATTAATAATATACTCTATCACTTTTTAAATTTTTTTTTTTCTTTATCTGTGTCTCACCTCTAAAAAATGCAAGTGCTACATTGGTAATATTTTTATTAGGACATGCTGTTATTAGGTAATTAAACATAGTGAGTTAATAATAGTTATACAGATCTTTTATGAGAACTATATAAACATACAACTATATCATTGAATTCACTGTAAAAAAAATATGAATCATGGGTAAGTGTACTCAGAGGAACATATTTCAGTGGTCTACTTCTGAGACAATCATGTGTGGGAAAGAGTTTAATAATGTGATCTCCAAGCAGCATGACGTGGTCCCTTTGTGTTGCCTTGGCAACATTCTGCAGAATCTCCTTCATATGACTCTCTGGAAAGATGGATTTTGCAACTGAATCATTAGTGAGTCTTTCCAGGTTTATACTAAAGAACTGTTCTTTAGGTGAATTACCTTGTCAGACGCGACCTCCTTTTGTCAGTTGGATTGCACGTTTTGTTCTTCAGTCACCTGCCACTTTGACCCATTCCAAACTGCAGATCAGTCCAGTGATTTCGTTCAATGTCATGAAATTCTCAGACCCAAAGGCAGAGGGAAAGGTAAACTAAAGAAAGGATGGCTGTTGAATTTGCAACAAAGAGTCAATTCTTGACCTTTTTTTTTGGAGTGCCAGAAATTTGGTTCTGGAGTTAGAGCGACCGGCAATCTGGAGTTGAAATGTTTCTTCCAAAGTCCAGGTTGAGGTTATCAGTTCATGCTTTTTAAAGGCTTGTGATCCTATCAAGACTTAGATCATATTTTTTTAGCAAAAGCTGATAACCTGCAAACAGTTCTACAGAAATGGTAATTACTCAGTGGAAACTTCTGCTACTCTGCAGCCCTGATTTACTGACTCCCCTGAGCATTATTTACTTGATAACTGAAATTATAAGAGGCATTTTTGACATTTGTTTTGTCTCCTCCTGGAGGCTTGCATTCTTTTCTTTAAGGGTATGAAAAATACAGATTATTTCAGCCATTGTTTGCTGTTTAGTAATCACATGAGGACTATGCATTGTTAGTAAAGTAGCTTGTCATTCCTTCAATATCATCTTAGAACACCCAGTTCAAATAGGTTTCTGGTTGCTTTTGCTGAGGAGAGAGAGGAGAAGGTTATTTTAGTAGCCATGGGCATTCCCAAGGCAGAGACTGACCTTTTAGTTCTGCGTAGTTTTCTCATTCTTGGACACCAAAGAAGGTAACTGGATTATATACATATTCTCCAGGGTGGTTTTGGTTTGAACGAACCATTACAGCTTCATAGGTTTATTGTGGCACTCAGTGCTGTTCACTGTCTTTCACATTTCCCAAAGTGTCTTTTCTCCAAAAACATTTTTCATGTGAGGGTTGTTTCAGATGTGCGTACATGGCTTTCAGTTGTCCTGTGCATTTTGGGAAATGCACCTGGATGCTGGACCAGGAGTGTTGTGGCTTGAAAAAAAAAGAAAAAATATTTTTATTTATGAAAATTATTGCAATTCCACATGGTTAAGTCAGTAAATGCACTAGGTCTTTCTAGTAAAAAAACCCCAACAAACCAAAAAAACAACAAAAAAAGCATGCATCTCTGTACTTCACATTTCTGTGCAAGTTCTCTTTCACGGCTATATTCTTTTTTTCCCCACTGGTCATCTCCTCCTCTGTGTTGATACAAATTCATTATTAGCTGTACTGCTGCTAGTCTGCCTCATTTGTGCTGACATTTTCTAATTTAGAATGGATAGAAAGTGTGTATTAAGCTTTTCTGTTCCCATTTGACTTCAGTTTCTTTGTGCTTAGTGATTTTAATATGATCTGATTGTCTTTCCACATGCAGTCATGGACATACATTAATATGGATGAAGTATAAATGTTTTCCTCTTTAAAATTTCATTGATATGGTTTAGATGATTGAAAATAAAAGAACCGTAAAGCAGTCTTAAGTTATGGAGTCGAGCCATGAGCAATATTTAGTGTGCACTGAATATTTAGTTTGCATTAGGCAAATGAAGAAGATGAGGGGACATGTTTAGGAATGGATATGTTAAAATAGAATGGTGCAGTCTCATCTCTCTGAAGGAGATAAGCTGTGACAGCACCTCCAGTTTGTATGAGTATGGAGATGTTACAGGTTGTTGATCTCTTTCTTGTCACATGGCTGTTTTTTATGTTGCTCAGAGAATAGTCCTCATTAGTGTAAAGTAGATGATTTTGGAACAATAAAGCTAACAGTAAGCTTCATGGATCTAGTGCATGGAACCCTTGCGGGATTGAGGGCTGCTCAGTGAGGGTAGAAAGAGAGTGTGTCTGAGATATTAGACCCTAAGAAAGATACTTGAATTGCACAGTAGTAATTTTACCTGTCTTTTCCATTTTGGAAATATTACTATGCATATAGTGTATTAAGATGCCTCAAAACAATTAAACAGTAAACAGCACTGAGATTTAAGTTCTCCATTTCTCTCAAAATATTTAATCATATATCAGTTACAATGTCACAGTAGGATGAAAATAATTTCAAATTTATTTTGTCTGAAAATATCATCTGATGCATTGCCTGACTTAATGTATCTTTAATTATGTCACCTGACATCTTCCAAATATGACCAAAAAGCTTTTTATTCTCTAATCTTGGCTGTCATTTTGCTAAAGGCAACTTATAAGATGTGCATTATAATAGACTATTTAGAGGCAAAAGACCCATGTGGACTCACAAAATGAATACATGAACTTCTGGTGCTTTGTTACTGTCTTGCCAGTTAGTTAAAACCAATTATTTACTGCTTTAGTTTTAATATTTTTTGACTAAACCATTTGGAGCTTCCTTGCTGTTATATTTTGTACATTTATGCTGGAGATTTCATTTGACTGTGCTTTGAAATCTTCAGAGACTTTGTGTAAATGTGTAATACCAGCCTCCACAGTTTGTAAGTACATTCTTTGGTAGGATAATTGTGAAAGTGAGCCTTGGATTACTTTTAATGGATTGGGGAGTTGATATTGTGTTCAAATAAGTGAATTGAATACAGGAATAGAACTGTTATATGAGAAGCATTTGGCCTTCACGAGTGTAATATATATTCATGGTAATAGATGCATTATGACTACAAGTGCTTTAAAGCATTTAGAAACTATTAAAAGAATCGCTGGTTTCGCTTCTGACCTTCAATTCTAAGAAAAAGCATGGAAATTCAGGCACTTTCAGAAAATACATTACTTTATAAACAAAATGGATTTCTGTTTTGAGAAATGGACTTAGGTTTTCAAATGCCTTTAGCTTATTTTGTCACCTCTTTTTTTCTCATGCGTCTATGGATCTTAGTCACATTTTAAAAAAATGTTTGCTTCATTTTATATTTATATCTCTTTTCCATGTTTTTTGAGTGAAGGTTCTGCTTTGCAGTTTACAGTAGAGAAAATAGGCAGTTAAAAAGAGCTTTTTTAAGGTTCTGTGTACAATTCAACTGAGAAAGGTCAAATTTACTTTTACTTGGGTGTGAAGAATAGGTGAAAAAGACTGTTGTTTTTCCATGAGGTTTACAGTTAACTTCTAGAGGTTTTAAGTTCTATTTTACAGAGTGCTAGTGGGATGAAAAAACATATTTTGAAGCCATCCCACCTCAAGGTAACAAATTCTTCTGATCTTCTGCCAAATGTATGTAACCTAAATTGTAAGCAGCCTGATGGACAAGGTCATGCTTTAGATGTGAGAGTCTCTAAATAACATTTGAGCAAGAAAGTCTTAACTTTCCAGTTGGTTTACTGCATATTCTTTCCAGTTGGTTTACTGCATATTCTTTACCCTAGCCTTATTTAAGTTTGTAAGGAGTTGAAAAACTCCATGTACGGCAGGTGAGAAAATCTTGATTACAAATCACTAAACTTGAATGGCTCACCTAAAAGTTGATACTTCTTGAAGTTTTTGCTTAGGTAAAGCCCTGCTACTCACATACCATATTTTGTCATTCTGTATGCATCTGATATTTATTGTGTTGATGCTGCATGTGTTTAATTCACAAGAGGAATAATTATGAATGGAGTCAGATGGAGGAAAAAATAAATTATAATTACAATCAGTGTTTAAGAATTTTTATGCTGCATGTCATAGTCCTTAGAAGCAAGGAGTGAAATGAAATACCAAACAATGCATGAAAGAGTTTTTGAAGTTTCCCTACCAGACAGCAAAACCTTTTATCATTTAGGATGACAGACTGTCTTTAATCTAATTGTGTATAATGTGTGAACTGGATTTAATTTCACACTTCTTTCTGACACTTGGTAAGACTCTTGAATCAGGGAGTCCTTAAGAATTTACAGTTCTTCAGATTCTTCAGTCATTGCTGTCTTCTTGTGTCTCCTCTCACTTTTTTTGTTATAATTTGCTATACTACCATGCTAAATATATTACTAGATGATAATTTCAATAAATGTATGCTCTTTCATTAGATTTTACTTTGTTGGATGACAAACTTAAATAAAATGAAGAGGAAATGAGTAAAATAGATGGGAAGTTCAGAATATATTTATCATAGCTCTGAAAGTAATTTTCACTAGCCTTTACTCTTAGAATGTAGTAAAAATCACGGCATAGCAATATATGCAAACCATGTGGGTGCAGCAGCACTGTGGATTTTTGTGGCAGCATCATACATCACATTGTATTGGGATTATCCAAACTGTCCTTATCTGTGCCCCCTAGTGCCCTGGGATAATAGTAGCCAGGTGTCATCTCCTTGTTTTAGTGTTGATGGGTAATTAGGATCAGATTGTTTATGCTTAAACATCATTAGCCATGTGTTCATGGTCTTTTTACACTTGAATACTTTAACGCGTCATGCACCATTCTGTAGATCTCTTCTAGGGAAGCAGTGAAGCAGCTTGGCAAAATTAGACAAAGGATACTTAGAGGCCTTGCTGAAGGCATGGCTGAGTTGTACTGTACAGAGGCTAAAAAATTTATCTGAAATCTTCTTCCAACATCAGTGAGCATAAGACTAAACTGGTGCTTGGGCTACCACCTGCAGCATGGGTATCTGGACACAATTTGTCAGGGTTAACAGTGCTGTGTTACCCAAGCTGTGAGTGAGGCTACTTACTGCTACTGCAGTTAGAGACTCAGAAGCTTGCTTGGCTTTTAGCAATAAAGGACTGACTGGGAAACTGACTTCTTTGCTCTGCTGGATGATGAAGGAAATGAGGTCTTGGCCCCTGAATCTTCAGGACACTGCCAGCGCATACTATTTCTGTGATGCGTTAGATTTGGTTTTATTTTAAGGAAGCAGTGTGGTATACTATGATGCAGATTTTGAGTCCTGTAATTCATCTGGTACTGTGGTTTTTTGTTCCAGGATGCCCAGTAGTTGTTGCCATACTAGAAAACATTTTGCTGTAACTTTATTGAATTCTTCATTCACCCTGTCTGGCCTAATTGAAATGACCACTGTGTGGAGGGACCATAAGGAAGGAATATATTCAGATGTGCATTCTTGTGATGTGAATGGGTTTTTAATGAGTTACTGCCGAAGCTTTCCTCCTTCATAGACCCTCCTTTCCATTTTATCACTGCAGTCTTCTTCTTTAGTAATTCCTTTAATTCCCCACAACAAAAGT
Organism: Petroica traversi; assembly: GCA_025920805.1. NCBI lineage: Eukaryota > Metazoa > Chordata > Aves > Passeriformes > Petroicidae > Petroica > Petroica traversi. The sequence goes on along the minus strand of JAHLSL010000009.1, from coordinate 7,699,625 downwards.
GACAGCCTTGCCAGAAGAATAGCTCAAAACTGGACAACCACAATGAGAATTTTTTGTATTATATTTATTGCATTCATTAATATATTAATGACAGTTGCTCGTTTTTCTTCTTTCCTTCTCCTGCTACATAACAGCTTCCTACTTCTTTTGTATGCTTTTAGAGTCTCTCCATTGCATCCTAAGAAATTCAAAGCAGGCAGCTTTACATTACCCACTTAGTGCAGCCCAAGCTCAAATATAAATGTCAAAATGCAGTGTGTTTTGCCTAAGTATTTCCTACCAAAAAAAACCAATATTTCAGCAGCATGGCAGTCTACTATGTTGAGGAACATGAGAAATGGTCTATAAATTGTAATTCATCAGGAATGTAAGTGGCACAGAGTAAGTAAGTGGTAGATTTTCATCTTAAAAGTCTTGAATTATTTAAAAACTGTTTATTTTGATTGAGCTTGACAGTGAATGAGCAAGACAGTTTTGGGCACAAAAGTTACTAGCTGTTGCTTTGCATAATTTGGTGGAGCACAGCTTCTGCAAATCAGGCACGTGGGTAGGTGGAAGTATTCTGATGATTGAAGTCAGGCCCACATTTACAGACTCCCCTAGCTGCTCATAGGAGAGTGCTGCTTCTGGATCAACAGCATCTTCTCTGGGAAATACAAAAAAGTGCATGTACTCTTTAGCTGTCCAATTTATACTAGATGTTTCAATTATATTGAAATAGCATTATAATAATAGCTCTTACTTGCTGGTAGAGTGGGACAAAACAAAGAAGGTCACATCTACATTAGCCCTTATCCTGAAAGATGAAGCATAAGCAAGGACTTGGGACACCTAAAAAGCCTTGATTTTAAGCACATCTCTAAGAAACTCTGTCTTCGCTGTCTCAATGAAGTGCTTTGCATTATTCTCAGAGGTACAACATCTTGATTTCATTATAACTCAGAGCAGATGTTGAATGTATTTTCCAGACTAGTTGTGAAACATTGGTCTTTTAGTATGAAACACTGCTCTTCTAAATCGCTGTTTCATTGTCACATTACAAGGTGTTATGCAGAAAGGAAATTGGTTTTATGATCTGGTTGTCCCTGAAAAGCCTTCCACAGCTGGAGGATGAGTTAACTTGGTAGCATAGTGAGTGAACAGTTAATGCTCGAATGTTTGCAAAAGCAACTGTGAGACAGACCTACTGTCTGTTCCTTACATTAAAAACATGGAAGTTCCTAAAGTCTTCAGCACTGGAAATCTCTGTAGGTGTTGTGCATTAATTTCAGAGACACTTCAACTACAAACAAATGAGTGTCATGGGATGTATGTTCATATATGCAGAAACCTGATTTAAGGGGTAGTGTAATGCAACGTACACTTGACAAGTGTTATCCTTCATCAGACTGTTACTGTTTCAACTTTTCAGACCTGAATCTTGTAACCTGCACATAGATCCTGACTTGAATTATAAAGAAACCAACCTTAATTGAAACCAAAGATTCGTAAGCAACTTTATTTATTGGAAATCTGAAATAAAGGGCCAACACAGTACTTGTATTACCCATAATTATTAAGGAGAATGTATCTGTAGTACTTAAAATCCTGTGTCCTTCTGAACATTGACGATTTCAGGAGGATTTTGAATTGAATTCCCCTTTTAACTTAGACTGTTTCCTTGGTGATAAAAAATACTGTTCTAGAAAGAGGCTGTTGTTTCCTAATAGGTTTGGGAAATTGATATTTCAATCCAGCATCCTGTTTGGAAGATATATGTTGATTTGCAAGAAATGTACAGCACAAAGCTTCATGCTGTCCTTTGACAGCACTCCTTTGTGATTCTACATTGTAAGGGAATCTTTAGCATTCAGGAGCAGTTAACCTAACACAAAGAGCAGATGCTTTTGGGATTCCCTCCCTGAATTATTATCTGATCCAAGTACCAAAATCCCGTATTTTTTTTTCATGTATATAAAAAGACTTACTGGCCTATGGGAACTGAACTTACGTCTTGAAGATTAGAGCCCTGGGTAAATATGAAAATGATACATCCACTGATAATTGAAAAGACAATAGAAGAAAGAGCAACAATTGTAAAGACATTTTCACAAAGTTTTAGAACTTGTGATTCTTCAGAATAAGCTTTCATTCAGGCTTAGTCACTGTTGTCCAAGAAGCAAGTACAAATACAGACAAATTAATACAATGAAGTTTGTTTTAAAGTTTCTGTTTATTTCATTAGCAGTGTACAAGAGAGCCAAGCAAATCCAAACTAATTTTTACAAATTCTTCCTCTCCCCTTTGGTCTTTGGATTGAGACTCTTGATGAGAAATGTTTGTCAATTCCCAGTCCACACCAATGGTGCAGGAACATAAGGCCAACATGGGTGCTGTGTTCTCTGTCTCTCAGCAGCAAACCTAATTCCTGTGTTTTGGTGATAGGAGAATACCTTTCTTGCCCAATCTGTTGCAGTATGTTTTGAAGCTCTGTACAATATGTAAAGCAACATGTACACTGTGCTACCACTCCGTCTCCTAACACGGTCAAAAAAAGAAACTGTTCTACTGTCTTTTCCAATGCAGTGTTCCTTGTGTTCCAAGTAAAAGAGGAAAATTCTTCAGTATAAATACTGTGCAGAAAATGATGCTTCAAAACTATTGAATGTGTTTTGTTTTTCTGCAGCTTCTCAGTGTGATCACGGATGGGGTATGGTAGATTATTTTGATATTGTGTCGCCTATGTAACTATAGCCTGGGAGTTCTGTGTGTTAGAAGAAGATTCCCCCCACGATTGTGCAGGGAATTTGCATTATGCAGAGGATGGAACAGGGAAAGATTAGGAAACCACAAAGCAAACTTTTAAACTTGTCTTTGGATGGTTGATAATTTTATTCTGTGTCCCACTGCTGTATTTAGACCCTAGCTTAGCTGTGCTGTTAATGCTAAACTTTCAGCTACTTACTAAAACCTAGTATAAAAACATTACAAGAGTCTGTAAGTTTGTTCTTGTCCTTGCTTCTTTAAGCACTTGAATAGTCACTTGAAGTCACTTAAAGTCATAACTTCTGAAGTGCCAGATGAATGCTATGGAGGTTGAAAAAATTCACAGCAAAAATTACTCTAATTTCCTGATGCAAGCATACTGAAAATAGGTTCAAACATACCGAACAGATATACATATACAGCTGGAGACAAAACTGCTTTCTTTGCTCGGTGTCATGGACTATGAATTCCAGGCCAAGTGACCTGAGACATAATTAGAATGATAAAGCCGTGTTTTGAAGTAAAGTCTCATACTGTGTTACTGCTAATATCTAAAACCTCCTACTTTTTGTTTTCTGTGGCTCAGAGTTTCTGCGGCTCCTTCCTTAGAGGCGAGGAGTGAAGAGCAACTGAGCTTTTTTTCAGTCTTAGACTCTCTATTGTATGACTTGATAGTTTTTATTCTTCTTCTCTGATAACAACTCTGCTAGTATAAAAATGTTATGTGAAACTAAGTATTTTAAGATAGAGAGGAAGGTGAGGAGGGACGGATTTCTGGCTGTCTAACTGTGGGGGGGTAACTAGGAGAGTGTCAGCATTATTGGAAATCATTGATGACAACTTTCTGACACAAGTAGTGGAGGATCCCATGAGAAGTGTAATCATGGACTTCAGGTGAGATAACTTTAGCTTTGTCCTGGTTTAGGGCAAATATTTAGGAGGAAACCTTTGGGGGGGTCTCCTCTAGGAAGAGCCGATTCCAATCGCCCCTCCCCCTACGTCCGGGAAGAATTTCCTTAGAGAAAAGTGGAAAAAACTATTTATTTAACACATAGAATATTTACAAGTATAGGGAAAAATTGGATAATATGAAAACAATGAAACCTCTCCTTCCTCTGAAGAGATGGTAGATTCAGAGTCCGTCTGAGTCCGGTTCAGTTCTCCAGTGGGGGGACGATTGCCGGGCCCGGCTGTAGAAGTCGGCGAGGATGGGGGGGGGGCCCCAGGGGTTCCCTGGTGTCCTGGGCCCACGAGATGCCAACCAGCCCCAGGAAGAGGGAAAAAAAAAAGAAAAGAAAAAATACCCAGCAAAAGAAACAAAGTCTCTCCCTGCAAAAAGCCGGGAAAAATCCGAGGAAAAACCCTCCGCTGTGAGCTAGGGCGGCACCCCCCACAACAGAGAGAGTAAAAAAAAAAAAAAAGAGATAACGCTGTCTGCTGGAATGCAGCCTCTCCGCTCTCTTGGCCTTGGTTCGTAGTATCCTGCAGACAAACGGCGAGTGTTTTTTTTTTTTTTTTCCTCCACCTTCACTTTCACTGTCTTCCTTGGACCAACTTAAAGCTGCAGAACTTAATGTCCAGCATAAGCAGGGGGACGATTGGGGATACAAACAGGTCATATGGCTAACCCAGGACAAGCTTTAAAGATCTTCTTGAAAGAATCCTGTGGGAACAGATCCTGCAGTGAAGAGGGGTCCAAGGGAGCTGATTGATATTCAAGGATCACTTCCTCCAAGCTTAAGAATGATGCATCCTGATGAAAAAGAAATTAGGCAAAGGGGAAAGAGATCTGTGTGGATGAATAAAGAACTCCTCTTGTTACTCAAGTGTGACCAGGAAATCCACAGGAGATGGAAGCACAATCAGGCCACTTGGAATGAATATAGAGAGGCTGTCAGAGTAAGTAGAAATGAGACAAGAAAGCTGAACAAAGACAAGTAATGGATTCTTCACCTGGGATGGGGCAACTCTGGATGTACAGACTTGGGAATAAGCCTCTAGAAAGTGGAGGGGCAGGTACCACTCTCTTCCCATGTGTGTCCAGTGACAGGATTCAAGGGAATGGCATGAAGCTGAGCCAAGGGAGGTTTAGATTGGATATTAGGAGAAGGCTCTTCACCCAGAAGGTGGTTGGGCATTGGAATAGGTTCCTTAGGGAAGTGGTCACAGCACCAAGCCTGAAGGAGTTCAAGAAGTGTTTGGACAATGCTCTCAGGCACATGGTGTGATTCCTGGGTGTCCTGTGCAGGGTCAGGAGTTAGAATTAGATGATATCTGTGAGTCCCTTCCAACTCAACATATTCCATGATTCTGTGAATTCTAAATCTTCCATTATTTGTCTAGGATTTAAAAAAAAAAAATTATGTGCTTAGCCTAAAAAAACTTAGAACTATTAAATAATCAGTGGAACTAAAACCAACCTTAACTGGTGATATGTGTGTTCTCTTAATAGAATCTGGTTCTGCAATTACTGCTTCCTGTGTTGGTTTGGGAAACTCTACAACACCTCCACCTGGACAGGCAGGAAAACCAGTGCCAGGATATAATGGTAAGACTATGCAAAAATGCTACTAAGAAAGGACATTGCTTATGTTCCTGAGTAAGTGCTCCTTAATTGTCATATCTTGTAGCAAATGAAAATTAAAGTCTTATTAACGTATTTTCCTCCTTCTGCTTTCTTGTGTATTGTGGAATATGATTATGAATAAAAAAATTCAGAGTTATCTTCAAGCAAATTGATCAACTACTTCTGCCATTATTATATGAAAAGGCTAGCACATGCTTTGACACATTACTCATCTGTACTTCTACATGCACTTCTACACCACTTGAGAGAGTTGTTAAGCAAACTCTCTTTCAGTACCTGTGGAGCATTTTTATTTCCAGCTTGGAGAAGTGGACCAACATAAAAAGGATGAGCACTCATTGTCTGGAAGGTATTTGCATGTAGTAGTGCACCCACAGGTTTAAGAATGTAAGAGTATTTTAATACCTGGGAACTCTGATTTTAACACCGTTATTAAGAATTACTTGAAATCTGAAAAATAATTACATTAAAGATCAAGTGGTCTTCAGGAACAGTCCTCACATCATTGATCTGAAAGATCTAAGCTGTTATTTTCTTTAATACATATAAGTGGTGGTGAGCATTAAAAAAAACCAGACTTTTTGTCAGCGCTTGGTTTCGGCTTTTACAGTTATAACAAGAAGATGAGCAATAGCTTAAAAACAACATTAAAACAAAGCCATGAAGTTTCTCCAGAGTTCTAATAAGTAGAAAAGAGTGAAAGAATGTAATTGCTTCACACATATTATCAGATGATAGTCAAGCCTAGGAAGAAATATGAGTAGCAGGAATATAAAAATTTCTGATGAACATTTTGGAACATTGGGACTAGTATGAGTAAAGAACTTCTTCAAATGGAATGATGGATATGTCTTTAGCATACCTTATAAAGGAAACAAAAAATGAGCACTGAAATTCACTAAAGATTTATGGAAAACTTTACCTTTTTCAGTCTTTGACAAAATATGTCCTGTAATGCAGCTATTCATAAACTAGTGATTGTCTGAAATTTTATTGGCTACTGTTTTGCTGTCATTCACCTCTATTTGATGTTATTTTCCTGCTGTATTTTATACATATACATATACATATATATACATTATATATAATATGTATATTTTTCTTACTATATTTAGAGGAGATCCTTACACCAGTTAGAAAATACTGTGTTTTTAGTTTATATATGCAACTCTTAATGGTTGGTAAAGACATGCTGCAATATAAAGAGAAAGTTGCAAGATCTACTTTTTTTTTTTAAAACACATACAAATTCTTTCCTATTACATATTACTAAAAAGAAACTGATTTGTTGCTGATTTTTAAGAACAAAGGGAATAAAACTTATGATATCAAAGTGCAGTGGCATAAATTGCATTTAAAAGTGAGTCAAGACACTATATTAATTTCTAGGTGTGTTGCCTTAAATCAGAGATTATACTGTGCTTTTCCCTTTATCTGCTTGAACCTTTGCAGATAATTTCAGTCTTTTTCAGACTGAAGCAAGTCTCATATTTTGAAGAAACAAGTCAGTTCTTCAGTAAATCAGGAGTGAGCAGCATATTATCTCACCCAAATTTTTCTGCATTGAAATACACAGCTTGCAAGGAGAAGACTAAATACTGGGATGGGTACCTTGATGAAAACAGTTACAGTAGATAGATTAAATTTTACTTAGTGTCATAAAAATAGGAGAGAAAACACTGACAGCTGCACAAGTGGTTCTTTGTAAAACTGATCCTGTGTACTTGCATGTATCTGAGTGCTGAACCATTGCTTCCAGCAGGCTCTTCAGTTACTTTAAAATTACCATGATTTTTGAAGGAGTAGCTGCAGCCAGAAGTAAATTACAGATGTTGGTGTTCTTTGAAGAGATAGGATATGATATTACTCATATGAGTAGTTAGGAGAGTTTTAGTCAGAAGTCTGTCATCCACTTTTCCTCATTTCCTCTGGAACTTTGTAATACAGAATGTAAGATCATTTGTAGAGATTTAGATACATCTGAACATTGCTTACTTTGCTTGGCTTCAAAAAGCATGTGATCCTTATCAGCCCAGTCTGTCAAAATCTTCCCTCTCTGTTTTTCTGTGGTTTAGTTGCTTCACCTTATGTAATTTCATTATCATAGGCCAAGCTGGTACCTGTCATTCCTTTCTTATGCCCACACCTTGAGATGGAATGGATGGTTGCAGTAGCTTTATTTTGCAGATAACTGCACAAAAAAGGCTATTTCAGATGATTTCCTCAGAAATCTCAGTATCAGGATATGATGCTTTCACTGAAGCTGATGAACCAGTGTCATCCAGGGAAAAGGCTTCATTTGGGAAGTCTGGATTCTGTCCTACTTTGAGCATTACTCTGCTGTGTAGATTTGGGTACTTCAAGAGTTACTTGATCTCTTTGTGCAAGACTAAAATGAACCTTGTTAGCTGAAGGGTATTTTTCTGAGACTCCTGAGAGCCTTTGAAAACCAGATATACTTGTTTACTACTAATAGTATTTCTCACATGAACTGAGTTAGACTTCAGTCATCTTGGTTGTTATTTCTTGCTCATGTTATCCACATATTTTTTATTTATATTTGTCATGTATCTTAATGGTCCTTTGCTATGTGGAAGTTTAGATTTTTCAATATGAAAGCTTCTTTTGCTTTTTCGTTCTGTGTTTTTCCCTTTTGGGACTTTGTGCTATTTCTGCTTCCAAAGCATGAATATTATTTAAGACTTTTTTTTACTTAAGGCTGAATGTTAATAAAGTCATGAAATTATCCAGTTTGGCACTCCCAAATGACTTAATTCATTTTGTTGCTTGGTGTATTGTCATTCTGAAGTGTGACATAAGTTGATACACGTAAAGAAAGGCACTTTCCTCCACCTAAAGATACACTACTAAACTTGAGTTTCCTTCCTATATTATTTTTTTGCAGTCATGATTCTGGATGAAAAAAAGAAACCAGTGAAGGCAAAGACTTTGGGAAATATTGTGGTAAAGTAAGAAGAATATCTTACAGTTAAAAGAAACTTCCTGCATGGGTTGATTGTCTTTTGACTAAAGCTTATATAAAAATCAGAATAATTGAAGTAATGAAGATTGAAAAGCATGTCTCTGATACTGATACCAAACTCCCAGAATATTTTGTCTATAAATGCTGAAAAAGTGCAGATGAAATTGTGTGAGTGAATGAGTGTGGATTGCTGAGGTTTTTCCTTAGATTATGGCAAAATTTACCATTTTCTTAATTACCAGAGTATTGTCTTCCTCTTGTGATGTATGAGCAAGATACTGAATCATTCCCTTCACTATTTTATCTTTCAGTTTAGAGAAATAGTACTGCAGTACAGATTGGAATGCTTTGGCTTACAGGTGTTATGCTGCCTCTTCTTTCACCATCTCCTAATCCCAACTGATGCACCTTTTTAGAGGGAGAACATGTATTTTCTCTTCTCTGTAAAAAAAAAAGGAAGATGTCTCTGTGTGTGCTTTGCATGAAAGAGTGTTCATTTGTAGCACTACTTGGACAAAATAAGTACAGGAAAGGACTCCAGGAAAAAAAAAAAAAACAATTAAAACCCCCGACTGTGCATCATGTAGGTGATTTTTACTACCATTTACCAGACTTCTGTCAGATGGATTCCATAAACTCGAATATTCTTTTTGAAAGTACACCTGTCTTGGCACATTTCCTTAGATAAAAAGGCCTCTGTTTAGATCACCTTGTGAACATCAGTTATGTTTATCTTGCCTGCTGCCTTCTTACTGTTGCCAGAACCTTTCCTTTCTCCAGTAACATTCTATAGGCTGCTGCTCTTTCCAGCCCATGCTGGCTCTGCATTCTGTATGTTTTACAGCCTCTTAGGCAAACGACAGTTTCCTCAAACAGATTTTTTTTCTCAGAGAGAGACACCTGCTTTGTGATGAATGCGGTGGCTGAAACCACCTCTTTTTTTCAGACACAAAAAATAACTTAAGCTCTGAACACTTTCTAACTGCCAGCAAATACAATTCCCAAAGGAAATCCATTTCTTCTGAGGTAGATTTTTGGAGAGTTCTAGTAGCTCAGAGTCTTCACTGCTTGCCTAGATGAATGAAAGGAAATACAAAGATTAGCATTAACCTTCAGTGAACTGAAAATCTGTCAAAAGCTGGGAAGCACTGGGATGGATGTACCAATTTTGATGAATTGTTAGTGCAGTTAGCTGAGGCTCATGAGCTGGGGGCGAGAGACAGGAGCTGCAGGAGCTGGAACTGCAGACGTGCAGCACGCACAGTGTGGGTGGGCTGGCACAGTGCTTGCGTGGGGAGGTGGGGTTGCAGAGGTGGGGAGGCTTTTTACTCAGCTGTACTACTGATCTAATGTAACTAGACCCCTGTGGAGACTAAAGTCATATCATATGAGGTTACTGTACTGTGTGATGCAGATATGTGTTTTCAGGAAGAAGTCTATACCCTGCCTCAGCATCTTTTGCTAAACCACCAGGACACAGAGCCGTTGGTTTAAGTGCTCACATGGTCTCCCCTGAGTCAGTAGACTCATATTTAGGTGTAGTTTTCTTATGACACATAAAAGATGTACAATCTTTTATGTGTCATTCCATTACCGAGCACAAATACTTAAATTTGCTCCAACCTTTTATAGACTTTGGTTCGCAGTAACCCAGCTCAGGGTGGAAAACTGTCTTTCAAAGTTCTCACCGCTGTAGCCATACTAAAACACAGGCTTGTAATCAACGGAGAGAGAAAAGATATTTTGTAAGAAAATTGATCCTAGCTGCTTAGATATTCAGACTAGTTGTTATTATTCATTATGTTATTCATGCATAGTTATTCACCTGGGATGGAATAGATCACCTTCCAGATGTGTTCATGTCTCTCCCGTGCCTGCAGGAATGGCATGGTTAGCTTAGGGTAGGTATTTAGTCTTACCTACTAAAAGAGGAGTGGAATGAACTCCATCTTTAGCTACTCTGCCAAACAAGTTGAATTATATACTAAAAAGTAATGTTGGATTATGTATGCATACATTTTTGAGTTTTACTATCTTTAAATGCCTGTCAGGAGTGGTTTCCATATTAGAAGATTCTGTTTGGGTTAATGTCTACCTCTTCTAGCCAGAATTTATCTTCCCTAATGTTGCCTCGTATTTAGATGTTTTCTCAAGGGATTACAAATGTGTTAATGTATTGATTTGTTGTTGTTATTTTGTTTGTTTTGCTTTATTTTATCTTGTTCAGTTGACTTTTGCTGCAATCACATAAATGGATAATGAAAAGGGGGAGATTTTTTGTTTGGTTTGGCTTTTTTTTTTTTGCAATGTATCACTCAAGAAAGTGCAATCACACAGAGATACTATTATTTTATCATGTCTATGTTTATTGCATTGATTGTTCTATTTTTTGATTAGAGCAAGGTTTCGTAAAGCCCTCTTTCAAAGAAGCCATTTCTCTCTTCAGCAGTCATGTACAGACATGTACAGACTCTTTAAAATAGTGGGGATGATCCTTGTTACTTGCAGTGTTTGTTTGTCAGCCCAGGAGCATGTCCTCCTGCAGCTGGAAGAAATTGGGGGAGTCAGGATAGTTCTGACTATTATTCTGTCATACGCTCAGCAGTAAAATATGAAAAACCACAGGGTTTTCTTCACCTGTAGCATGGGTGAGTTGAGAAATATTCCTCAGTATTTTTTGGAGAGGAGAGAGGCCTTCCACTGCTTACGATACCAGCTATACAGAAGTGGTAAACTGCTGCTCTTGGTTGTTTTTGTCCCAGACTAACTCTTGGTAAAGACTGTTTGGGGCTGCTTGAGGCCAGCAGTGTTCATAAGTACAGTATTTAAAATATCTATTCTTACATTCGGGCTTTAAATTTTAATTTCATCCTACAGGAGTCAGATACTCTAGAAAGGTAGTTCTTACATCTAATTACTCTATCTTGCTGCTCCAAGTATGTTCTTTTCTTTATTTGTCTTCCAGCTGATACTTGTTTTGGTTTTTTTTCCATATAACCATCATCTCTGCCCTTTGAACAGATTGTTCTTGGATTTAAACTTTCATACATACCAGTTTACCTGGGTAATGAAATAATACTGCTTTCACAAGTCTCTCAGAGACTTGAAATCTCTGTCACAATATTTGTGATAGAAGGACAAGGAAAAATAAAGGTAACTGCAGATCATGAGAGTAGGCTTGTATGAATTGTTTTAAAATTTATATGTGTTTCTTTCTGAGCTAGAATTTTTGGACATGCAACATTCTGAGAATTTATTCTGAAGTGAATATGGTAGCAGCAGTGACCTCCATTTCCATTAATAAGACCAGTCTGGTTTAGTGTCACACTTCTGCTTGCATTGTTCTGGCCTGCCTGTAATTAATGCACACTTGAAAATGTGTGTGTGTGTGTGTGTCTGTATGAAATTCTGATTTGCCATAAACCCCAGAATGTTTTGAAGGATGACCCACTCCACTGTATTGAGTAAAATTGTGCTAAACTTTGTGTACAGTGCTGTAACAACTAAAATACATTTAAAAATATTTATTTGTGATAAAATTTAGAGAGTCAATATTTATAAGGAAATAGTAATGATAAATTCACAGCTTTTAATGATTATACATTATAAGTTAGTCAAAGAGAAACACAACTGTATTTTAGAAGCAAATACCCTAGAGTGAATATCATTTAGTAGAAAAGGTGTTGTTCGAAGTAAGCAACTCATTGACAGTTTCTCTATTGTAATGTGTTCAATATTTATACATTATTTAGCGAGCAAATAAATGTTCAATAAAAAACTTACTCATTCATATTTCTTACAACGTGTTAAAGTCAGTGTCTGTGTGGAAGTATGAAGCAACCTGAAGCCAGGATTGTAATCATTAAAATGCTCAATAGAATGCTAACTAAGAGGGCTTAAAGGAAAGAAAAGGGAAAGAAAAAGATGTGATCTTTTGCAGCACACTGTAGTACCTTGACGTTTCATTGAAAAAAAGTAAAGTAAGATCTTGTAAGTCTTGATGAGTCAACATTTGGGCATTCCAAGTGGGATACACCCAAGGGAAAAGTCACAGCTCTCTTTGTCCTCTCCCACTGCCCAGGAAGAAAAGAAAGCAATGGCAATATGTTCTTGTAAGCTAGGGCTATATAGCTGGGTGCAGTGAAAATTTGCTAGACCTATAAGATGAAGGGCCCTAGAAAGCAGTGACTTTCAAAGGAGCTCTTTACATTACAGCGGGTAAACCTTTGGATACACAGGATCTTTGAATGAAAGGTGCCTACTAGTGTAACTAAGCAGGCAATATGATTCCATGTTATTCAGTAGGAAAACTGAAAAGGAGCCAGCAATACTGTCTGTGGATGTGATGTTAGTACCTCCGTTGATGCATTGATGCTCGGTTCTTATGTCTGTATGTCTGTTGAGAAAGTGACTGAATTTGGGGGAAAATATGAATGAGTGACCTCAGGACTGGAATCTACATGGTATAAAACCCCTGTTGAATGTAATTTACCCAAGATCAGTAAAATAGTACCTTTTTCAAGGCCAGGAAATACTCAGAGGACAAAATAATCACTGAGAGATGGCTGTTTAATCTAGCATAAAGAAATTGGAAGCCGAAGCTAGATGCATTCAGATGAGAAATAAAACACTGTTTTAGAAGTGAAAGTGGAATAAATTCTTGGGAGTATGGTCATCTATTTTGGCATTTTTAGATCTAACCTAGATATTTCTTTCAACCAAAAGTTGTGGGGTTGGGGTTAGGGTTAGGGTAGATGGAATCTTTCAGCCTGTGTTTTATGGAAAGTCAGTTTAAATGAAGAACCTGTGTAAAAGATTTATCTTCCTAACAGCCTTCATGTTTATCAGCTTTGTGTTTTCCCTTTACACATAAAACAATAAGTTGGTCTTCCAGTGTGAGATCAATTAGTTCAAAGACGGTTTTTCTAGCAGATCTCTGGCTGAGTACATGTAAATACCATTTGAACTTTCTTTACTTTGAAATTTTTCTAAGCACTTTCACTAGTTTTTGATAGTGTTTTCTCTTTTCCCAATAATGCAAAATCCACACCAAGATCAGCTACTTTTATGACCCCTTTCTAAACATTACTAAAATAATCTTTCATGCAGACTGATGAATGTTCAAGATCCTCTACTCTTCTCCACCCTTTTTCCTGAGTTGTTGTTCCTAGAGTCTGAAAAAGCTTCCAGATGCCTTTCAAACTTGCAATCAAAAATTTTTATAAGAGTGATGTTTATGCACAGCACTACATAAATGCTGAGTAATAATTATAGCTGCCAGTCAAGATTATTTTGTTCCATTCAAGAGCCCAAACTCGTTTAACAGTGGCTCGTATTTACTTTCACTCGGTGTAATGAGCAGTCTCTGAGTATCATCGTCTACCATAAAATAAAAGGATGTCTTTTCTGAATTCCAGCAAGGTAATGTCTCCAATAATTTTTTATTTCATGTCAGAAAGCTGGTTTTTTTGTGCAAATTCTCTTTTGAATTCTCTGTCTGTAATTGCTTGGTTCTATTAGCAAGGAATCTTTCACCATTTTGATGAGTGGCATTCTGAAAGGATGTGGTATGTGGGAGTCCGATTTCTTGGGCTAAGTGAAAGGTCAACCACCTTTGTATGGAAAATAAATGAACTGTGAAACAATGCTGAAAAAAACAAATAATGATTGTAATTTAAAATTCTCTACCAGAAAACAGTTACTGTTAAAGTACTTCAGAGTTTTTTTGTGGTGCTATTAAGCTCATTCATCTTCGCCTCTCCAGTTTATAATGAAATTACCTGCTTATCTTTGTAAAATGTAACCAGAATGAATCTTTGTCAAATGAACCCGTATGATTTAAATCATTAATTTACACAGTTTGCCTGGTTTCCCTGATGCTGTTTTAAATGTATTCAACCTTTAAATGAGAAATAGGCCTGGATCTGCATTCTTGTGCTTCAACAATTTTAATCTCACTTTCACTGGAGTAAATGGATAATAGCATAATTTTTATTGTGCTGTTGTGAGAGAAAGTTAACAGATAGCTACAGAAATACTGTAAATATGTCCCAAAGGTAAACCCAGCAAAGCAACTTCTTTGTATATTGTGAAAATTATAATGAAGGGACCTACCTCCTCCTGTCTCAGTGTTCTGTGATCCTGTCCCTTGTGAAAGGAAAGCAGGATCATCTATGGGGCAGTCATGCTTACTTGTGCATACCTGACATCTTTGGTCAATATATCCAAATAGTAAAAACAGCTCCAAAAGATCTTGAGTATAAACTCGGTTTTTAGACAAAGAGGCCACAGTTTTTAAATACAGAGTTATTGTGGATATGTGTTACGTTTTCTAGGGTGAAAACACCCAAGTCAAACTTCTCAGAATACTCAGATTCGGTGTTTTTTTATTGTTTTTGGTTTTTTGTGGTTTTGTTTTTTTTTTTAATAGAGAGCCTGAAAAAAGCAAGATATGTTTGTTTTCAGGTTGCTGTTATTTTTGGATAGTCTTATTTTATCTCTTCTGGCTCCTTGCATGTAATTATGATCCAGTTCTGCTCCCTTTGGAATTTATGGCAGCATTCCTACTGACAACAGTGGTTTGGAGGTATATTTGGCTCTGGACATTTTAATTCTGATGTCTTGACAAAATTTCAATACACATAATTATGTTCTGGCAGGCTGAATTCTACCTTTATTAATTTGTGTTTGCACAGAACCTAGAAATTCTAGTAAGTCAAGATGTCAAGAACTCTGCTCTCATCAAAGAATTATATATGCCCATTGCTCTGGAATTATTGTGGCTGAAAGATTGACACATGGAACAGGGCATTCACTTTTTGCTTAGTGGATGAATGAGGTCCTAACTGCAAGTAATCTTTCACAGAAAGCCAAGGAAGCACATTTTCAGATGCTGTTTGTATTTTGCTATGATATGTCCTGTAGAGATACCTGTGGTAGCCACTACTTTAGCAGTGTGGTTTCCACAGATGCAGAAAATATGCACTGTGGATGTATTTATCAATACAGTTATCCTAAAAACCTCACCAAACCAGATAAAAAACCCCACCAAACTAGAACACCCCTGGTCTAACCATCTGAAAAAAAAAAATCCAAACAAGGAGAAGGAAACCAAATCGTGCAAGTGAGGGTTGTATTTTCGGTAATATGTTCCACACTTCTCTGTTTATCTTTTTAAATACTAACAGAAAGGAAAATGCTTTTTTAATTTCAGCAGTAAAACTGTTTTTTCTATTCAGTGACTAACTGCAAAGTGCTGAATAGAGCTGTGGGGAAATTAAGGACTTTATCAATATGAATTGTTTTTTCTCTGCCATCACAAAGATATTTCAGACTGCTAAATAAATTTAAAGTGCAAAATTTGCAGTGACTGAGGCTGTTATGAATTGCTGTGCTATTAGCAACCAGGCAACAGCCATAGTAACTGCCATTCTCTAGTGGCTTTTCTTGAATCTAAACAAGAGATTGTATTTTTTTCCCTTTTAAACTCATGCACACACAGGATCAATATATTGTTTTTCTAATCTTTTTTTCCAAGGCAAAAACTCCATGGGTCATGTTTTTATATCATGAAAGCACAGAGGTGCTTACTAAGCTTGAAAGGCTTAAAATAGGGCAGTGAATTTCTTTCAGATGGGCAGGGGCCAACCTGCCCTTCTGAACTCTGGGTGACTACATGAGAAGTGTCTTGGCATTTCTGGCCATACCTCAACCTTACTTTCAAGGAATGTGATGTATGGGATGTGTTGAGCCAGAACCGTCAGAGAAAAAATAGTAATATTTATAGTAGTATATTCTATGATGCTAGCTGGCCTAAATTAAGCTAAAAAAAACCCTAGGATTGTAAAAAATCAGGAATTTAAATAATTCCTGGATGATACGGCCTTTTCAGAGTAGTTTGCGTGGTTTTTACCATAGCTAGGATTTTTTGAAGTGTGGAAGTGTGTTTCTCTCTCTCTCTACATATATATATATGTGTATATATATATAACTATAACTATTCATTTTGTAAATGTAATGTTAGAAATGTACTGTCACTGAGCTGGTTGGCATCTGTTCTTGTGACTGACCATCATATGAGACTTATAATGACACCAGAATTGCTATGCTACAGAGAACTGTTTCAGCACTAGACATGTTGCCTTCTGGTGTCACAGGGATACTATCAGTAGAAAATCAAATACCTCTGGCTAAGTATTTGCTGGTTAGCAGTGCAGGCATATGCTGCTAAAATCTGTATGGTACATTTACAATTTTATCTAAATCAATATATTTGTTTACATGATCATCCTCTCTCTGTTATTAGGGGTAAACTACATAAAACTTGTGTTTATATCCCTGAATATATATCTCTTAAGCAGTTAAAGAAATTTGTGTTTGACCCTGTCAGAGCTTTGAAGAGAGAAACAAGCACTTTGTTAGCTGAGGCTTTTGCAGCTTCTCTTCTTCTGACAGATACGTATGTGAAGTGCCCTGTATTTTCTCGTGCCCATATCATTGACTGAAGAAGGGGTGTTTAGTATGCATTCAAAATTCAGCTAATAAAACAATCCAGAATTTTGCAGCTTTACTTAAAATTATTTTAGAGAGTTCTATTAGTGACTTGTATCAGTATGCTTTCACAGAAATTCTCCAGTATTTCCAATAATATTATGCACAGTTTAAACAGAAAAGCATTTTTATTCAGATTCTCACTACTGAAGTCCTTTGAACTTTATCTTTTTACAGAAACTGAAGGTCTGTGTGTCTGATAATTCATTTGTCTATGCATGTATGAGTATGTATGGGTGTTAGAGAAAAGGAGACGTGTAATAATACAGTTGCCTGTATCTTAGTGTGTATGCACAAATTTCAGACAGGTACTTAATCCTTAGAAATGTTGAAAGCTGAATGCTGTTAACATATTTATAGTATAGTATATAGTGTTTACTAGACCGAATATTATTTCACTGATTGCTTGTATTATGTAAAAGGTAAGGTCTGGATACAGTGCAGAGCTATATACATTTGATGACAATAATATATAGCCTTTTTTATCTGTTAGCAAGATATTATCAAGCTGAAGTGTTTTCTGATTGTGTAGACAGTGATTATTTATCTGAAAACAAGTTATGAATGGCGAGCATGAATTGTATTTGTTATACCTGTTTTTCTTACTAGTTCCCTCTTCTATTTTCCATTTAAGGTTGCCTTTGCCTCCTGGAGCATTCTCAGGTCTTTGGGAAAATCAAGAAACATTCCAGAAGTTATATTTCCAAAAATTTCCAGTAAGAATTATGAAATCAATGATACAAATTTGTGGTAATGCTTCAGAATCGAGTGATAATACATTTAACCTGGGAAGCAGTTTATCATAAGTTGTCATAATTCAATTGGAGATCTTTGATATATGAGTCTATAATTAAAACCATTTCAAGATAAATCCTTTTTCACCTATATTTTCAGCTCTTGGGTATGCTGTTGGTTTCCTTGTCAGATGAACTATCCAAGGATTGGTTCCCTTCTTTCCGTGTGGAAATAGGTAGATTGGCCCTGTACAAATATTCAAAATGGAAGATTTGTTTCAATGAAAGTAAATGAGTGAATTGGTCATGCAAATTTTTTTTTGTGTGCAACTGAATCATGATGACAATATATGTTTGGATACAGCAAACAGGAGTACCTCTAGGAGCAATTTGACAGCTGTCATTACATTGCAGCAATTCCATTCTCCTCATGTAGATCCAGGCAACATCCTTCTCCAAGCTGTTAGGGATCAATGTTAGCAGAGTTGGAAAAAAACTCAGGGTTTATCTATTTCCTTGTCTTCTGTATTAATAAAGAAAAGAAAACTTTTCTGGGAAGGGGGCTGCACAGGATAACATGACATTAAAATGGTGACAAATATTACAGAATCAAATCTTTCAAGCACTAAAAGCATATGTAATTTGAAACAGGTGTATTCTGTTTTTCTGGTGGGTTTTTTTGTTTTGTTTTGGTTTGGTTTTTTGTGGGTGTTTAATGGTAAATTAATGAATATTCCCAGTACTCTTTTTGACTTTATTTTCATTGTGTTATATTTAGGGATACTATGATACTATGGATGCTGGTTATATGGATGAAGATGGCTATCTGTATGTCCTGTCTCGAGCGGATGATGTGATCAATGTTGCCGGACACAGAATTTCAGCAGGTGCGATTGAAGAGGTTAGCATTGCCTGACAACAAAATAGAAGAGTGAAATATGAATAAAGCAAGCTGAGACTGAAAATCACACGTTTCATCACATCTCACATCTCAAAATCTCACAGAGAAAGATCTCTCATTTTCTTTCTGCTTATTTTTTTTTTTTTTGCATTTTCATTGGTACATTTTACCAAAGCGTTTCCTGTTTCAGGTTCTTCCTATTAAGATGCTTTCCAGAAACATAACAAATTTAGTCAAAACTAAGGAGTTTATACCATGGGATTGGTAAGGCAGGCATAATTTGGTATTTGAAGGTGGAGTTAATGGGAAGCATGCCTTTTAGATCCAATAACGTACTTATTTGGGCATACACAAGCATCGTGTAGTGTCAGTGTGGCAGGTAGTTTCACAAGCTACTGTAGTTACTTAGGAATAGAAACTTTTTTTGCTAAAATACAATGCTCAGTGTTGGCTGATTTATTTTTTTCCCCAGAGATTCACATTCGGTGCTTTTTCTTGATTGGAAGACTTCACAGTTTTCTGACAGCTGTTTTGTCTCCTATTGCATGAGCAGTGCTAGATGAACAATGAAAATTTCTGTTAAAAAACCCTGCTGTTAAATTGAAAGTCATTAATCTAATGCCCATGCAACTCAAAAAAGTTGAAAATAATGAAGTTCGTAATAGTGTGTGAATTTCACATCATTGTTCACTCACATTTCGGAAGTCACTCTGATTGATTGCTAGTTAGAAATTTCCCTGATGACCTATCAATTGCTTATTCAGAAAGTATGGGAAAAGGTGTGCTGGGCATGTACAAGAGAAAAATACGCTTTTAAGAACTCTGAATTTAACTGTTCACTGAATCAGAAACTAATCTGTGAGTCCTTTTTTGGTTTATAATGTCTTTATTCTAGTGACTATTTTGTTTTCAAGGCTAGAAAACTAAGAAGAGAATAGAAGAAATTCTGATTACACAGAAGTGAACAAATTCACCTAAACATTAATCTATCAAGTGTCGGTCAGCCAGGGAGCTGAAATAGGTGCTGCCCTGACTTGGGTCTATTGAGATATAAAGGTGCTTTCAGTCTGCTTAAATTTTTCCCTTAAAAGTAGTTTTTTTGTGTTCCCTTACTAAAGCACAGCCGGAATCTCGTCCCCACCCCTTACTGCTCTACTACTCATGGGCCGAGCTGGGCATTTTCTTTGCTTCAGCCTGAGTCTGAAGCTGCTGTAACAAATGATGAATTGAATCCCCTCTTCTGCTGTATTACCTTTGTATCCATCACACTGAGCTCAGCGTTTCTGTTTTTCTCCCTACTAGTTAGGTCTTTCCCCTAGAAACAAATAATGTTTCAGCACTGTGACATTCTGGAAGCTCTTCTGTTCACCTTTTGAAGGAAGCTAAAAATCAAATGTGGTGTTAATGCATGCACAGCAAATTGCTAGTTAAATGGGAAAGTGTTAAAAGACCTCAATTAGCTCCTCCGTAAGATCAGTAAGTACAGAATTAGAGGTCCATTGAATCACCATGTAATTGACAGTCACCTTGTTGAGCAAGTATGCTATTTACATTATAGCTACATTAAAAGTTTAACAGGTTTTTCCTTAGTGCTTTGACTAAAGTGTTTTAGCTCTGTTCCACACAATTAGTTCCTTTGTCTAATATATTTGTTAATACTATTTGAGCTCCATGTTTACTCAATGCAGTGGATGTTATGGTTTACCTGGCCAATCATTGAATGGTGGCCATTATGGGAATCTCATCTTGTGTTGATCCATCCCTATCTTTGGTCTGTAAATCTGTGGCGTCCCTTCTTTCCCCTTCCTGGGGGGGAAAAAAAAAAAAAAAAAGCTTAATTAAATCTGAACTATTTGAGGCAACAGACTTGAAACAGAGGAATTTATCATGAGAAATTGAGAAATCCCTTTCCTCTGATCATGATGTTTCTGTCTGCTGCCGCATTTGCCATCCATCCTTGTGCCCAGTGATCATACTAGGAAAACCATTTCATTTCCTCAAATGTTTTATTACTTTTAAATAACTTAAAAATGCCTAGTGCTGTTTCTGTTCTTCTTTTCAGTTGTTTTAAAAAGTTTGATAGTTTTCAAATTAGTGTTTATTTATTACTGATTTCAGTCATTTGAAGTTCACATTTGAAAAGTCAAAGGCATATTGATAGAACTTGGGATAGACTGAAGAAAAATACTACAGTAATTGCACTATTCCAGCTAATCATAAGACTTAGGAATAAGTGACAGACTGGAATGACAAACACAAGCTACAGCAACACAATATAGCAACACTTAAGTCTCCACCTTAGTAGTCCTGTTGATGCCTGGTAGGTAATTATGATATTTGATGGTAATGAACTGTAGATTTTTCTCCTGTGTTCCTGTGGAAAACAGTACTTACATTCCCATAATTCATTGTCTTTTCCTTTCCTTTTTTATTCAATTTTTTTTTTTTTTTGGTTTATATGCCTATCAGGTTTCTTTGGTCATGGTCAAGAAGTCAGAGCAGGAAAAAATGGAGATTTATAGCAGAAAATCAAATGCATTACTGAGTCTCTGGCCTAGAAGTGACCAAGGTGCATTAAGTGTATGTGATGCATTGAAATACCATAGGATTTGGACTTGCATAAGATTTATTCCTATATTATTTGTCAGTGTGGATACAATGACTTTTGGACAAAGTAGGCTGCACCTGAATTCAAATGCATTCAGCTTTTTGTAGCAGGCTCTTCTGTCCTTGTAATTCTGATATAAACTCAGTGCACACTTCTATATTTAGCTGGTGCACATCCTATTTAATTCCTGTGAAAAATAATCCAGTTTCAAAAGCTGTGCATAAATGGTCATGCTTCTGTACTTTGATAGAGCATGCATCTACTGTTACGTCAGTGTTTTCCATTTGCCTTTTTTCTAGCATGGGACATTTCTAGGATCATAGTTTGTGAAATGAGTATAGCTTCTGATGAAGTGTGCTAGAAACAAATTGAGCAGATTTATTTTTCTAAAAACTACTTGATGTGTGTTGTACTGACCATGCCACATTAGAGCCAGTTTCTCCTTCCTGTTTTGACTATAAAGCCTGAGGATGGTGAAATCTGTTTTGAAGATGGGTTATCATAGACCCTTTGAGTTATTCCTTCCCCCATCAGTTTCACAAACAGGTCATATAAGAGCCTTCCTTTTGTTAACTGGAACACCAGTGATTCCGTTTTCTCTTCTTTCAGGTTTTTTCCTATCTTCTCTATATTTTTCCTGTCTTTCTCATTCTCACACCACTGTATTAGTAACCAATGCAAATGTGGTATTCCTACTAAATAAAAAGAACCAAAAAGTGCCTTTATTCTTAAAACTTAGTCATCCCAATGCCTTTGATCTTGAAAACGCAGTATGTGAGTTCAGTTATTAACAAGCACATAGCCCTTGTATGCACAGATAAATTAACAAGCAGAGTCACATTATGTGGCTTCTGTGTAGGGTCAGTTTAGGTCCTTCTTGTGGTCCAGTCCAGAGGACTGAAAAGTGCTGAAATCACTGTTGACAGCAAGATGCCCCAAGGTGCCCTGAAAAGAGCCAGTTGCTTTGGAAGAGGATCCATAACTGCTGGCATCTTAAGGCCAGCTTTGTGCCAGATTTAGTAACATACGTCTTGGTATGCCCTGATATGAGACATGTTCGTGACGGTTTTCCAGGAAGTGAGTACCTCAGCTGGCTAATTGGAAGCTTACTTTTCTTTACCTAAAAAAGAGTTTGAGACATTTTATCAAGTGATGTTCTGTAAACATGTAGTAGGAAGGAGGGAGGCTCTGATTTAATTCCTTTTTTTGTGTCAGGAAGCTGAGACCTAATGTTTCCAAGAGAGTGAGCTGAGCTAGGCTGGATGCAAGCTGAGGCTGGGGATGTGTTTGGCCTTGGTTGAAACTATGCTTTTACAGCAACAAAGAAAGAAAAAATAAGAGTCAGAGAAAATGAACCAACATGACTTTGCTAGTCTGTAGTAGGAGTGCTTCTGTGGTCTTGGTCCTTACTCCCTGCATTTAAGTTCCCTGTTGCTCATAATGTTAGATAAATGTTATTCCTGCAGAGAGCTAAAAAAATCCTGCAGATATTATACTCTCAAAACCAGTAAGGAAATTACCTGTGGTTTGTTCAATATTCCTATTTTGTTGTGCCAGCGTTTTTATTTCTTCTGTTTGTTTGAAAAGCATGCGTGAGTATATACAAAAGTATATTCACATGTACATATTGAACACATGTAATTGGAATCCTGAGGTCTACTGACTTTTTGCTGTCAAAATGAAAGAAAGGTCTGTGTTTTATGTTCATGACCATACAAATTTTTTTTTCACTGAAATGTTGTCTATTTTTAGTTCATTTTAGTTTTCTTTTCTATCCCTCAGTGTATTCTCTTCCATCCTGCTGTGGCAGACTGTGCTGTTGTGGGCCAGGAGGATCCTTTAAAAGGACATGTTCCATTTGCACTGTGTGTACTGAGACAAGGTGAGAACTCACCGATAACTGATGTCACTAGCACTTGCAACAGTCTCGGAAAAGATAAAAGATTTTTCCTTCTTCACTAGGTATAAAGACACAAGAGAGTAAGATTTTAAAAGAGATTGTTGAGCGAGTTCGGACCAACATTGGTCCAGTAGCAGCTTTCCAGAAGGGGATGTTTGTGACACAGCTCCCAAAAACACGCTCTGGCAAGATTCCACGCTCTGCTCTTTCTGCACTCATCAGTGGAAAGCCATACAAGGTAAGTTGGAGATGCTTGCTTCAATGAATCAGGCACATATGCACATCCAAAGGCACAACATGGTAGTTTTGGTTCTCTTGACTATTCTGCAACTGGTCCATGACTTCAGGTAGACTTTGGTTTATATCTATTGCAGATTATCCAAAATACTTTAATGTTTCAGAGCTTTACAGATAGCTTTTTCTTGATTGCTTTTGAAGTATAAATGTAGAAAATCTCTGAATGAAATCCTTATCTACTATCACATGCTACCGTATTCTTCCTTTTCAGATAACACCAACCATTGAAGATGCTAGTGTATTTAAACACATTGAAGAAGTGCTAAAGAAAAATTAAATGGGATAATGCATAATAACAAGCATTTCAGTTTTTCAAGTATACAAAGAAGCTTTTTTTTTTTTTTGTTAAGAGTATCACATTTTAAAAACAAGTCATGATTTGGGACTAAATATTTCGACTGCAGAAACATTACTGTGTTCTTTACCATCTTGGCACAGCCAGTGACACATAGTAAAGTCTCTGCATGCATTCAATATATGCTGGTTATTAAGATGGTTAAGAATTGCAAATAGAATCCTGTAGTTTTAAAAGAAAGGAGTCATTGGATTATCCATCTTATATTGTGTCATGTAACCTTACATTGCAGTCTGTTATACCGTGACCAGTAACTTTTGTTTGGCTAAAGCAGCTTTCAACAGGTAAATCATTAACAGAGGACAGCAAATAATAGGAATTCAATTGTGAAAATTGCTGCAGACATAAATTGTTCTTACTTGTAAATTATAAGCTTTTGTCTTTTAGATTTTTCTAAAATTAAAAATTTTAAGATTAGTTATTTTGATTCCAGTTTCCTTTTTTCTTAAGTCTTTCTGCTCAGATTTCTGTAAATTTTTTTATTCCATAATTTTCTGAGGAGCCTTTTTTGTAAAATGTTAAATAATTTCTGGCTTTCATATCTGTGAAAATCTTGATTTGTCCACAGTAATATTCAGAAAAACCCTTGTATATCTAATAAAGGCAGGCATTTACCCTTTGCATTTTCTGGGGGTTTTTTGTTTTTTTTTTTTTTTTGTGGTTTGTATCCCTTGTGATAAGGACAACCAGAATATGCTTTTGCTGCCATAATTAAACATTTTAGGCTGAGGTACCTATAATCAAGAAATTTAGCAAATATGGATACTAAGCATCCCATTCTGGACTTTATGTGCCACTTCAGACGAGTTACAAGGTTCTCAACAAGCTAGGGAATAGAGGATACACTTTCTATGTGCATTACTTCTCAAACTGCAGGTATTTAATTGATGAATAAACTTAAAAGTCCTTTTAAAAATAGATGCTCCCATAAAAGTATAAAAGCAGAGAAGTTACTCAAACCCAGCAGTGCTTACCAGAGGAAGAAACAGTAACAGATTCTGATGACCTTGCTGGATAAGAGTCCTCATAGGGGTCCAGAAATACTGTTATGTAGTGGTGGATAGAGGTAAGGATGATATGCCTGTAAAGTGATGAAATAAACCATCAGACTGATGTAGGAGCTAAAAGGTGCCATACCCTGGTGGTGCCTTGTGCCTGTGACACTTTTGTGGAGCTGGTGACCTCTACCAGTTGCATAAGAACTGCAAGTAAAATGTCCATATGTTTTTTCACTAGGGACTGCAGGCAGCTGGGCCAGTCATGTTGAAGCAGGTCATACAGTTTTGCTAAAGCAGCCCAGTTTGAGCCTGCACTGTACTTTTTCCTGGCTGAATCATTGGATAAGGTATTGCCCTCCCTCTCAGCTACTGGGTTTAGTTGAAAATCATGATCTGAACAGGGAATAAAATATGCAAAGACTGAGTAAAGGCTATAAAGTGAAGATGCTTTATGGTAGATATGCTAAATTTAGTGGTGATTTAAAAGTGGGAATAATTTTGCTCTTCAGAGACATCCTTATAACTTTCTTGAAGTACTTATAGAAGTGGCAGTTAGTTTAGGATATTATTTTCTTCTGGATGAATTATTCAAGTAGAAAGGCTTTAACAGGCGGCCTATGCCAATTAACGGGCTGACTTGCAGAGATTTTTTCCATTTCACAATGCTACAACTTAGCAGAGCAAGAGGGAATTCTTGGGAGTTGTCAGTGGTGTGTTTTGTTTTAATCAGTGAGACACTAACAGGGTCCTATCACAGAGAAACTGACACATTCACAAGGGATGTGGCTGTTACTTTTACAATTAAAGGTGAGACGTTGTGCATGTTTGTTATCATTACTGTGACTGCAGCCATCATGTAATTGCAAAAGTAGGGGAGGGGAAATATTAGTGAGAGCAAAAACTCTCTAGTAAAGATCCTGTAATAGATGTAGGAGAAGAGAATTAATTTCCTAGATCTTGCATAATTTCCCCAATGATACCTCATGCTCCTACACCAGTTTCTCCATTTGTAAGGAAAAGTAAACTGCTTTCTAGTTTGGGTGTCTTCTTTTAAGGAGGTGGGAAAAAACCCCTCAAAACCCCCAAAGGCATTAGTAATAGATAGTAGGCATGCACTTATGTTCCTGAAGGGCTATGTGCTTACATAATAATATTATTAGCAAGAAACAATTATATTTCCTCTGAACTGTTTATGAAGAGCTTCAACAGATAACATGCTTAAGGTGTCTCCGTGACAAAAATATTTGTAATAACTTCTGTTTCCTGAGGAAGCCTGAGCTGTTTTTTGTTTTTTGTTTTTGGGGGTTTTTTTTATGATCTCTTTTTAACAAAAAAAAAATCTTGTGTTTTTCTTTCTCTGTTTTGGTGGGAGTAATTTCAGATTAAGACTTGTATTTTAAAAGAGGGCAGAGCATTCAGATGTGCTCACTACACCACTACACTGGTAATGTGGAGGATTCCAGAAATGCTGAATGTCGCATGCATCAACATTCAGAAAACCCAGGCACAGAAAGGCACCTTATTGCAGCAATACTGTATGGGGAAATTATTGTTTCATGGCCATTACTTTTGCTTTCCAGAGGAGCCTTTTGCTGAGGAACTGCAATTGCAGAATGCTTTGTCTTAGCCAAGCTCCAGAAAGGGAGGAGTGGTCACCCTTGTAGATGGCTCTGCCACTGCCCAGCAACATGGGTAGATCATTGAGAAGAACAAGTGGTAGGACAGCAGTAATTTTCTTAATTTTGTTTTTAGAGAGAAGCAGCAAGTGGGTAGATTTGAATGGTCAGTGAGTTACTGAATTTTGGCTGGAAGAGGCAGATGTAGTAGTTTTTTTTTCAGTGTTCTAAAAGGATTGGAGCCAAGTAGGCAACATTTAGCACAACTGCAGTTTCTATCTGTAGAGGGTAGAGCTTCAGCTTGTATGAGGGAGGCAGGGATGAATTAGGAGACTTGATATGTTATTCTTAAATCAAAACTGAAGTCACAATAATACTATTTTGAATTCTTCTGGTCTGTTTTCTTCCACTGTGAAATATATAATGTGGGGGTGCAGTACTTCTGGGGCAGGTTAACTTCCACACTTGTTATAATACCTGGCTCATTCTTTTCCCCAACACACTTCATTCCCCTTTGCCCCCTAAATTTTAGTGTGGGCTGTAAAAGGAATTCTGTAAAACAAAAGCTGGTGTTTTTAAGGGAATGTGTATTCACATGATACTGCTGCCACTGACAGTGATGTTTGCATTGCTTTACTTTGTGACATTCTACACTAAAATAATCTAAAAGGAGGCTGAGGGAGGAAAATGTTGGTCAAGTCCGAGGAACTGTGCATACAAGAGCCCTGACTTTCTACAGTTGTGTGCTATAATCCTGCCAGCACTTTGCACCCATCAGTAAGATCTGTGCTCCCTCTTGTGGCAGATTCCCAACAGCAAATCCATTGCAACTCATCCCTGTTAGTGCCAAAATGTGCTTATGCTTAGCTATGAGAAGCATCTGGTTTCCAAACTTAATGCTACTACGTACCAAACTTAATAGACTTATGAACACAAATAGCACTGAATTCTTTTTTTTTTATTGACATCGGGGGAGAAAAATCTTTCACCATCTGATTGACTGAAGTTTGCCAAATAAAAATAGACAAAACAAATGTTTATGTACGTGCAAACATTGCAGATCAAACTGCTAAAAGAAATAACTAAAAGACAGGTCTTGAGCTAAGATCAAGCAGCAGAAAAATAGCAAATAGGTAAATGACTATTAAGTAGGTCTTACTTTGAAACTTCCCATTTAAACAAAGAATAAACAACAATAACACCACCAAATAAAGCCACAGCAGGTAATAGTTGCTCTTCTAAACTTTTATACACTATATATTAATCACTCTGTCTTTCAGTTATTTCCTCTGATAAAACTGACTTCTGTGAAGTCTCAGCAAGGCCATCTTGGCTAAAAGCATAAGGTTAGACAGGAGCCTGTCTAATGCCCTGTTAGAATGAAGAAATGGTGGGGGTTGGCTTCTCTTTTCTTTCTTTTTCTTTGCTGAATATATCTTGAAACAAGACTCTGATTCTATGCAAATATTAGATTTACTTTTCCAATGCTGGCTGGTGTTTGAAGATCCTGGAACGAAAAGGTGGCTCTTGATAAAGCAAGATTCTTCTTGGTCCGCAGGTAACATAGAAGAAAGTTTTTGGTTTTTTTTGTACAAATCATGTTTTATTAAATTGCTTTTAATTTTTTTATAAACAGTTCTTCTGGGTTTGTTTGTTTCTAAGAGATGAGCCATCATGGTGCTTCTCTATAGGTATCTGACATTTCCATTTTGTCTTTAGAGGTCCGTTTTGGCTTCAGTTCCAGGTTATGTCATTCTATAATACATCATCAGAGGCAGATGTTCAGCTTTAAATATTGACAGATTTTTCTCAGTAGGAACATGTTGAAGCTTCTAACTCTGCTAAACATATTAATTTGACTGTTACAATCCAAAAACTGTAAAAATGGTGGAATGGAAAGATACAAACAGTATTATTGACATTGTATTGTCAAATGTTTGCACTGAGACCCCATGTACCATAGATTTTATTTTTAAAAAATCATATTTATATCCATTTACATAAGACTTACACATTTTAAAAGAAATACATACACAGTAAATACGTAAATGTCTAGTATTTTACAATAAAACAGATGTAACAATGTAAAGATGAGTGGCTTCATTTGATAAAAGCTTTGGATGTGCACTACTGTCAAATTTTTGATGACAGAGATGCTGAGAGAAAAGGGGGAGATTGTTTTGTTCTTCTTTTTCTTTTTAGCAATTTTTGCATTTTTCATTCTTGTTTTAAACTAACCAATACATGAAAGGAACATCGTATCTGTTTGTTTGATAAACCTTATGTGTTCTCTTCCCTGGTAACCTGTTCTTGCAGAGTTTTGATGCTCTTTTCCTAAGTAATGGTAGTGCACTTCAGGTAAAGTAGAAGAAAGAGATGACATCTAAGAGAAAAAAATAAACATTAATTAGCAAGATTCTATGATTCTAATTCAGTCTAAAGTGAAATGACAACAAAAAATATAGCACTAAATTAGTAGTTTAGTAACTAAGTTACTAAAACATGGGTTTTGAGTATCTGTGGGAGGCATGCATTTGTTTAATTTTAGATCTGCAACATAAACTTACTAATAAATTCATTTTAATCTTTTACTAATTGTCCTCAGTCAAAACGGACTGCTGCTTTTGTTCATTTTACAGTTGTTTTCCTGCTGTTTTGGTTCAGCACTGAGTTTAGTTTCCTGCATCTGGAGACCTTTGCCTGTTAGGCACAAGGCTAAACACACATTTCCAGTGTACAGACTTAGCTGATGTACTTTGTGGTTTTTCCTCCTAGTTCACTGCAGCTTGACAGCATTTAACTTTTTCACTCTGATTTCTTTGCTATGAACCAGCTGCTTCCAGATTATCTTTCACACCTTTTTGGAATGCTGCTTCTCCATTTGTCTTTACAAATCCTCTTTGGAATCCTTTATGCATTATTTTTGAGTTGCAGACAATTTGCTTAAATTTTCAAGTTTGATATAATAGTGAAGGAAATATTTTCCATGAATAAGTTTTTATTTTGGGGAGGGAGGGGGTGTGTTGTTGTTTTGGTTTTTAATATATAATATACTGGAATCCAAAATTATTTTAATTTGCTTTTTGGTTTCTAACTGAATGGCATTTTGAAATTGTCCTCTCAGAAAGTGCATATACTAAGTTCTAGTTCACACCATCTTGTTCCTTCTCTAAAAGAAGTATATCACAAGTGAAAAGATACATAGTAATATATTAATGTCAGTTAACCTCATATATTAGCCTTTACAATGTAGATGCAAATATGATATTCTTATAGAACTCTCAAGAATTAAAGATTAGGATGTAACTGGCAGAACAGTGGATAAGCAGCAAGTACAGATGTGATACATACCACTGATACTTGAAACACTACTCTGATAGAAATTGAAGTTAACTTGTATAGCTTGTATACCTTTATATACAGATCTTTCTGCTCAAAATACATACCTCCCATACATATATAGTGCCAGAAAAGTCTGCTGTGTTACTTTTAGATAATTTTTAATATAGTAGGAATAAATGGTTTGGATAATCTTAAATTAATTTTTGTTAGCATATCCGTTTTCCATTTCTGCCTTTGTTGTGCTCTTCAAGCCTCACCTCAAGTGCCTGGCCCATTACTGTTGGCCTAAGAGATAGCTTGGTGTTTGAACTTCTTGGTTGTGCTTTATTGCTTCCAACATTGCAATTCGGAAGCACATAGGAGAAAAGGTTACATCTCTGCCTTCAGTTTCTGTAATTACTGAATCCTATGAGAGTCCTGTCACTGGCTTTATTGATAAACTCAATACTTGCTTGAATCTATAACATACATATACATAAAAAGATTTCTATAGTTTATGTGCTTCATCTTTGTCTTTGTAGAACCAGCTGCTAAACCTTGCTTTTTCAGAAAAAACAAACCAAAATAAAACCAATAAATAACCACACACCTCCAAGCTTATTTTTTCAGGCGTGGCACAAAAAGTTCCCTTTTTTACAAAGATTGATACTCTTGCAGCTTTTTGAAGATCTATGAAGTAAAAAGCTCATGCCATCAGCAGGATCCTGAGCAATCTACTTTTCCCTCTGTTAACATTTGCTATTCCTAAGCACTTTTTGAACCTACACAGAGTTAGTAAAATCTTGATGGCCCCAAGTCTGTCATTGGGAATAAAAAAAAAAACTCAACAACTTTCTTGCAGATCATTGCATGGCTTGCCTACAATATGCAACAGGTATTAAAGCATATGAAGCACCTGATGAGGTTTTAGTGATATTAAAGTATTTTTTCCAGCTGTCTTACAATTCCCCAAGTAACCGAAATGGAAACTGTTTTACTGAGAAAATAGTAGCATAAAATAATGCCATATTGATGTAAGTACTCATCATGTGCATATTTTTTGAAAGAGTTGGGATAAAATAGAAAACTGTATATTCCACAGAACTCTGAAATAGTGACTGTGATATTCAGAGCTCATTCAAAAGATATATGGTGAAAAATTTAAAGCAAATTCCAATAATAAATTTGATCCAAAGCTGCATCTGGTTCATATTATCCTTTCTTTGTCAATTCTGAATGATTTGAGAAATGCAGGAATCTCTGTAACAGATAAATTTTCAAGATTTTCTGTATGGGTAAGTCTTGTTCTGACTTTATACCGCTACCTGGTGTTCTAAACAGAGTCATAGTTTTAATTAAAAAAATAAAAAAGTAAAACTCTTCTGCTTTACTTGCATTGCCACCCACTCCAGCTCCTAGTAGAACTCTTTCAAGTTCTCATAAAGTAAGTTCATTCCCTGGGCCTTCTCCCCAAAATATGGTTGGCAGCATCCTCTGGATTAAGCTTAAGACTGTTGTCATGACCAAATGACAACCCTAGCAAGTCTTTAGTTTTGTCCTCTGTTCCATGCTGGTTCTTGCTTGGATAATGTGGGGTGTAGTTCTTGCTTGGATACTCACAATAATTCAGTGCTGGCTTCTTTGCTAGGCCTTGTCAGCATGAGTATGTGCGAACTGTTGAGCTGTCTAACCTCTGCAGTCGAGATGAAGCAACTGCAAATTGGGAAGGAAAAAAAAAAAGGAAACAAACCAGAACCTCTTTAGAATCATCAGTAAAATATATCAGTCTATTCATCATTGGAAGGGTGGCTTTATATTGCTCTGTGGCTTTCTCTAATATGATTTGGGCATGGTCTAGTTCAAAACTCAGCACTTCTCACAGCTAACATACTGTTGGAATCTGTCTAAAGCAAATACAGTTTAAAACTCAATTTTGTCTTTATTTTTTTTTAAGTCCTAATGCTCTTACCTACCATGCTGTTTAAATACTATTGCATTCTTACTGCTGGGAGATAGGAAGCCAAATCCTGGATGAAGATATAGGTCTTCAAAATTCCTTCTCTTTAAGTCTACTGAGCTCAGTATACCCAGCTGAAGAATTAACTGTCTAGAAGACCTCAGGTAAATCACTAAACCTGCCTTGTGCCTTAGTTCCACATCTGTAAAAGGGGAATATCATCTTCTACATCATACCATGACTAGAAGATGAAATCCATTAATGTTTATAAGGTTCTTATATACTATGTAAGTAATGTGTGCTATGGAAATGCCATGGAAGCTAGGAGTCAATGGAACTCAGTGATGCAAGCAGTAATTATTCCATCTGTAACTGCAGCGATAAAGTGCTCTTTTTAAAGGTGAGAAACTTCAATGGAATTTAGATGGCATACTGTCATACCAAGTTCATTATCAAGTTACAGGATGTAATCTCTACAAGTCAGTGTATTAAATTACTTTGAGGTAAGTCAAAGTAGACCTAAATCCTGTCATGATGAAATAAATAGCGGTATTTTAAATGGGGCAGTCTGTGGACTAATAATTCTCAGAACTTCAGGAAGGTATACTTGGCTTCATCTCCCATATACTCGAAGGAAAAGCTGTGATGGGATTTGTCCCTGCTCTCTTGCAATGATTTTTAAATTTTACTTACTTCTAAATTATGATCTGCATGTTAATTTTCCACTAATTTCTGAGTTAGTGCATCTTTTGAAAATCAAAAGATTTCCAGAGAAAATTAAGACTCGTATATAGTAACTCAATTAGTGACTGAATTTCAACATTTCCTAACTACCCATCTGATGGTGACTGCTTGTTGTAACTTCAGTTATTTGATGGTCAAGGCTAAGCTATTTAGTTTGAAAGGTAGACAGGAAGATAAAGATGATAGTCCTCTCTAATTTCTTTCTCTAAAACACACTCCACCTGCTAGAGAGGCTAATAGTATGAAAAGTTCGCTTAGCTATTATATTCAGTCTTAGTTGAAAGTCAGGAAATTAATTCCTGTCTTTGTGAATGTTTCCTTTACAGATGTAGGACACTGAGATGGTCTTTTTTTGTATTTTAAACAAACACTGTCAGTCTGAACAAAACCTGAAAAAAAACCAATAACTTGCCAAGCCAGTGCTTTTCCACTCCCCACCTCAACTCTCCCAGGCTCGGCTCACCCTGGCTGAACGAACACGGTTGTGGTGTGACACACGTGCCAAAGGGCAGCCTGGCACGCTGTGCCGAGCCTCGCGCCTGCCCAGGGGCGGAGCAGAAGGAGCACCTACCATCACCAGCCATCTTGCGCGACTGCCCGGAGGTGGTGGTGAGGCGGAAGCCGGCGGGCAGCGTTTCCGAGGCACCTGGCATCATGCTGATCCCGTGCACCTCGCGCGGCGGGAACTGCCGCCGCCACGACGGGCCGCGCCTGAAGTTCTTGTCATCGCTCTGCCAACACACAGGTGGGCTCGATAAAGCAAAACGGGGCTTCCTGGTCAATTATCCCGCTGTGTGCTCTCTCTACCACTGCCAAATGTGCTCCACAACAACTACCCTGCTCTGTTGCACTGCATCCAGTCACTGTAGTGTGTTTGAGACATGCTTGTAAAAGTAAAAGCTTTAGAAATATTAAATGCTGGGGTAGAAAACTCTTCGTAAATCTTTGGCTCGATATAGTCAAGGGGTTTAGTATCAACTAAAGTAGAGCTTTCTTATACAGTGACAGAAAGTGGTTTGTTATTGCATTAGAAGGCTTATATGAAGTACTAAAAAAGGATTGAATGCTCATGTGCATGCACAGAATTCATAGGCATCTGACGTTTTCAGCAAGTCCTTAAAAGTTTTATTTCTCCTCATGTGCAGAAGTCCAAGACTTAAACTTTTTTGCACTGGACTCTTATGTTAAGATAAATAATTTCCATAGTTGGATTTGAGATTCCTCTTCCCAGATAACTGCCTCAAATATCTGGCAGTCTTTTAATATTGATTAACTTTGAAGGAAAAAAACAGAAAAGAAGAAACTGAAAATCTATTTTTCTTCTTCATTTTTAAAAAAGATGTGTCATAAACAAAAGACTGCACAAGCACCAACGCACACACATTCCCCACCACCTGCTCTGACCAGCAAAACTTCCACTCCATTCTGCATGTTTCCTCTCTGGAAAATGTTCATCTTAAGGTAAGAGTACAGTGTCAAATTTAGCATCCTAGATGACACAAATATGTAGGTTACTTTAAAAACCTTGATGGATATTCCTAAATCATTTAAGCTGTAACTAACTCTTTTTAACAATGTGAAAATTAACATGTCTTCATGCATTCAATTTAATTTTAATGTTTTACTGTGATATTTTATAAATACTGAAAATAAAATTAATTACTTCCTCAAGTCGTCTTTCAGTTCCTAGTGCTAAAAGGTTGTTGTATTCTCTCTCAAGGATCTGCCGTGCCTAGAGATACCAAAGTAAACAATTAAAATGGTTGAAGATGAATAAAAGGTAATAATGGGTATAGATTAACCAGAAGTAGCATAAGCAAACTTGCCTGTGTGTTTTGTGTTGGAATCTGTAATAATAAAGCTAAACTGCTGTAGTCAAAGTTTTCATCCAGTGCTATAAGTGAACCATGTACACCACTTTCTAGAATATTATTTGCATATTCTCGGAGGCCAATGGCTTGTATCCAGCGTATGACTCGATCATTGCTCCATACCAGCACATCTGTAAGGACAGAACACCAGGTCAGACTCTGGATAACTGATAATTTCCAAATTGTACAGGTGTAGCTGTGCATGCACTTGTGTCTTACTGCTTTACTTCTTACATGAGGAATGCCTGAACTATTCATACAGCTTTAGTATGTAATCTTCGTGATTTTAACTATCTTCAATTAAATGTTTATTCTAAGTAATGTTTCCAAAGGAGAAATGTGCTTCCGGAGGGGATCTCCATAATGCAATTCCTCCCACTTCCTATATATACCCTTTGCAATTTGTAGGCAAGATTTTACAGTGCAAAGGAACAGGAGAAATATCCATTCCTCAAGGCTTCACTCAGGAGTTTTGTATTAAACATTTTAGGAGTTGTGTCAGCACCTATCATTTACTAACATGCCATAAAGTAAGAGATTAGTTCACAATTTTAGAGAAAAACTATTTTTAGTACAGAAAGCCGTTAAATTTTTAAGGTCCATACCAGTTATAAAGCTGAGGCGACAAAATGAGTTAGGAAACAATTTTTGAGGATTTGGCTATTCTGAAAAAGTATCCTGCCCTGCCTGTAAGATTAAAAAAAAGAAGTTTCTCATACTGATCTTTATATTGTTAGTGGGAGACATAGTACTGAGTTTTCTGCCAATAAGTGATGAGGCTTCTTCCTGGCCCTTTACAAGTCCAGCTGCTGTGGCTGTTGTGGGAGTAGGATTTCTCCATTGCCTGGCTGACACATCTTGCTTTTTGGGGTGAGGATCACCTGAAACTCGGCAGCAGGCAGAGACCAAATCCCACCTGGGACCATGAAAAACTGACCAATGTCCCAGGTCAAGGAGGCTATGGACACCAGGACTGGAGACCAATACCCAATTTCACCATGTCAATGTTTCTCCATCTAGACCCACTTGGGCTGACTGGCACTGATGTGTGCACATGCAAGGAAAAGTCTTTGCATTAGTGCATGCCATCATCTGCCTTGAGCAAATGCACACTGTCACTGTAGCCCTTCACCTTTTTTTTTTTTAGCTCTTCTAATCTGCATTGTGCTTGAGAAATGCTAACTGCTGTAGTCACTAGAGCTGAAAAAGCTCAAAGGAATCATTTCTGATAGTTGAAAAAACCCCAGCCACCCTAATTGTTATATATAAAAAGAACCTGCAACTGCTCCAGAGAGCTTTAAACAGAAAAAAAAAATCCTTAGAAACAGCTGTGAAATCTTCTCATAAGGCCAGTTTTGTTAGGAACTATTCTTATGTACCAATCAGCTGCCTCAGTGGTCACCCCTCCAGGCAGCATTTTGTATCATCCATTCTGACGTAAGAAATCAAAGGCAAAGGTTTTCAAAAGCTGGAGCATAGTGTTAAGGTCCTGAGTGCTCCCATTTTTTAGTGTTGCCCCCAGCATATCCCACTGAGCTGCAGACTGTTTGGCCTTCAGCTTCTGAGCCTGAACAAGGGTCAGATAAGATCCATACCCAAAGTCCAATTAAGCAAATGTATGTGTCAAGCCACCACTCAGAATTGCAGCCACTATTTACCTAAGTATTTAACTGTGCCTAATTTAAGGAGATAGGATGTGTTCCAAAGAAAGATGGACTCATGTTAGTTTTGCTTAACTGCTTTGCTAAAATGGCATGACAATGGGTTAACAGTGTCAAAATTTAAAAGAAGAAACATTCCCAGTATTCATTCCCAGGAACTATCACCTTTTATTTCATGCTGACTCATTTCTCTTCGCTTTTCCAGTTCTTTTCTATCATAATTCAACCTCTTTAAACACATGATTCCATATTGCAAGCTTGTTCTGTTATTTAAAGAGAAACATTTACAGAGTTAATGAAGATAATTTTGAAGATGGGAACATATGTAGGATGTATTTCCTGCACTTCACATGAGGTGTTTCATGGTGCCCACATAGGAAATCTTGGGAACAGAGGGGAGAGCAAAACCAGAATGAAATGGACTTAGACTTCAGGAATGAAATGGAAAAAAAATAAAATGAGTATGTTTGAATAACTTTTTTAGCATAAGAAACCCAAAGCATTGAAAGTAGTATTCAGAAAAGGTCAGCCCTTGTGAGCCGTGAAATGTTTTGTCAAATCAGGCTTTAAAAAAGTGACAAATCAGACAGTGTATTAAAAAGAAATTCACTTCTTGTCACACAAACCTCATTCTCCCTAAAGTCTAAATGCCTTTATTTCCATATTTCCAATTTAGCTTCCTAGCTATATCCCTAGGTAACCCAACAACTGTCAAACTGCTTGTACTGTTTTATGTGCTACACACAATAGCTTCTCATTATTATGAGATCTCAGGGCTTCAAAGCTTAGTCTATCACTTTCTGATACTTCACACCACTTAAATAATTACTGGTTTTGTATTGTCAAGAATGTATTGATATATTAATGTTTCCCTCCTCATTACAAAATTTATCAGTACCAATATCTTAGTTTTGAGAGACATAATTGCAATGTGGTTGCTATTATTAAAGGAATCTCTCTCAATTCACATTTCTGACAGTCAGCCCTCACTTTTCTGTGTGTTTTTCCACACCAAAACAACAGAAAGTGTTTATTCTGTGCAGCACTTGAGCAGACATGCAGGTGTTTTTATAAGTGTAGTCTTTAGGCCAACATACCGATGAAAACTATCCACCATTTTTAGGTGCACACGCAGATCTTTCTTTGTCAGGTGGTCCAACATCCTCGCATCTACCAGGCATTCCATAAAATAACTTCTGTACTGAGGTAAACCCAGACTGGGGAGCCATTCGTTGCCTATCCATTCATGGTTCATATCACCATAAGCCAGGGTCTACAGAGGGAAGAAAATGGAGAGTGGGAATAAATTCTTGAGCTTGTTCAAGACTGCACCACAGTCTGAAAACAAAATACTTCTCAAAAAAATTATGTCTAAAATAATAATAATTCTGGTTTACTTTGTTTTAATATTGGAAGAGGGAGCCACTGTGAGGTTCTTGTTACAGATACCAGTTTTGCATGTTGTATCTTGTTTTCTTATGTAAGTTTTAAGGAGTTTTTTTCAATTTTGAGTTTTAAATGCAAGCAAACTTGTTACATAATCAAAATGTGTTCCAAAATCTTACTTGCTTTCAATTGGCCTTCTAGAATATTTATGCCAGGCAAATCCTGAACTGTGAACTGGTAATACAGTCAGCTCCAGGGGAATCCACTGAGGCTCACGTAACTGTTTAGTGGGGAGAAGAATTTACTAAACAGGATCTAATGACACTTCATGGCAACACACCTGTAGTCCTTTAGAGACTAAAAGTTAATTTCACTTGTTTGACACTCTAGCTTACATT
Source organism: Petroica traversi (assembly GCA_025920805.1). Lineage (NCBI taxonomy): Eukaryota > Metazoa > Chordata > Aves > Passeriformes > Petroicidae > Petroica > Petroica traversi. The sequence continues at coordinate 7,662,013 of JAHLSL010000009.1, read as the reverse complement.
TTAATGAGATATTTTCAGCCGTCAATAGCTTAAACCTAAATCTATCATATGTAGAGCTCAATAAATTAATTGACATGGGAGCAAAGCAGGTTCCTCCTAGAAGCCAGTACTCAGGCTTCATTGTTCAGCTAAAATTTCACAAGGATGAGGAAGGGAGTTCACGAAAAAACACTCATATTGACCTATTTTTATATGAGTTGCGCTATTAAGATGCAAAATAGATTTTCACATCTCACTGTTGTTAATTATTTTGTACTACAAAATTTAACAGAGAACTGAAAAATTGTTTATACTTCCTCAAGAGGATCGCATTTAGGATCGTTCTCAAGCCTAACTATCTCTTTGGTTTTGTTCTTAATGTCATTAAAAACAAATGAATAACACAGTGTAAGCCGGATGGATATATTATCTATGAGGGAAAATATACTCCCCTTAAGTCTCATTCTTGTGAGATTTTGGAGAAAAAGAATGCCACCAGTAGAGATAGCAAGAGCGTGTAAGAGTGTGCATATATTAGAGACAAAAAATTTTAAAATGTAGCTAATTGATAGTTTAACTAAATTATCCAATACTATTTGTTGACTGATACTTGGGTGTGATTTATATAATTGTTCTAAAAAGACCATTTGGTGTAATTTTAGAAGAGTTAGCTCTCAAATTCATGGCATATTGTCTTATTCTGAAAAATGAGGAAAAGATTCTTACTAGTTTTAGATGGGAATAGATTATGTCTCTGGAATGTAGTAATTTCTTTTGTGAAAAATATTTGGAACATATGTACCTCTTTCTGCTTTAACTAACAAAACTGTCCAGAGAATATATTCTGTGAGAACTCTAAAATATATAAATCATAATTCAATCATTGAGATACTGTCACAATATTATATTCCACTATGTATACTGATGCACCCAATTAGATTATTATTAATTTTCAGTTTTAAAAACTCATGTGAAAGATCATACCTGAGCCCAACTGCCTTCTTCAGACTCTTTCTATTATCAGCAGGAAGCAATTAGTAAAGTGGGTAAAAAGACAATAAAAATTAGTTATAAAAATATGTGATTTTCTTATTCATGTTAATGAAATGAAAACATATACATAAAGTGCACAAATAAAATAACTCTGGCCAGGGGCAATGTCCTGGGCTAAACTACCTGAAAAATTACAAGACCAAAACCATAAAACATAGCTGGGCTTTCAAGATGGAAAAGCATTATATCTTGGTGAAATTTTACAGCATTATTTTAACACTCTTCATAGTTTCACAACTAAAACACAAGTATTTACTTAAAAATTTGGGCATTAGTGATGTAGTTTTTTTGGTTTTAGTTTGATTTTAAAACATTCCAAATAAAAAGCTGTCTTCTTGAGAATCCATTGTAAAGGAGTTTTTTACATAACATTTTTTATGGAAAAATTAAATTTTTCTGGCTGGCCAGTTCAACAGGATCAACTCTACTTCTGGTCAGTTCAGCGCTGTTATGTTTCCATTTATCTTTACCAACAATAATAAAACTGGAAATAAGCCCAGTTAAAAAAGGAAAATAAGAGAATTGGCTTTCTTGCTGCAGATGAGAAAACTTTAAATACTATAACAAGCCTAAACTTTGGAGAAATAGTTTCTTATTGCATCAAAATTTAGCTCCTGTACCTCTCCCACTATTTATGGATTGGGCTGACGATAAAGTCTGCCAAACTGAAGATCATTGTTTTCAGAGATCTCGCTGGAACACTGTATCATGTTTTATAAGCACCTTTATGGAGTTGTTATGATATAATGTTAACAACCAAAACCTAAAATACCATATATTCAAAATTGAAAAAAAAAAAAAAAGTCTTACTTTAATGTTAAGGGAGAGGTTTGACAACAATCAATAAATAAATAGCACTCTCCATGCCCCTGAAATCAAAGATCATGAATACCCAAGTATGGACATGAAAGACTCAGCATTAATGAAAACATGAAGTTGTGTAATGCACCATTCTCAAGATTTTCTAATCTCTATGTCAGCAAATACAAAACATTTTCTAGAAGAAGATGGAGTAGATTACAGGGGGAATGTTGCACCTGTAGCTGTGACAATTTAATTTCATTAAATGAGGTTCCACAGTGACACTGAAAGTATTATGTGCTCTAAATGTCCAATACTGGTTTTAGGTCGCACAGTTTTTGTGACGGCAATAGAGTTTTTCAGTTCTTTTGCTGAAAGATTATGTAACCATTCTTCAAATTCATTTCATTAATCCTTACAGCTTTCTAATGCCATGCTCTGGGAAGCATCTGTGTTAAAGCAGGAACGGGCCTATTCTCTTTTGAGCACGAAAACCATTTGAAGTGGAAGTGGAATGACTCACCGTTTTAGCTGGAGCAGCAAGATTTTCCATTTCTTCATGGGTCACCCAAACATTGCCTGAGGGCTACAGACAAGGCCCACAGGAAGGCAGGTGGGATCCACATTAGGTAAGCAGTGGTAAAGAAGAAAGGCAGCACCACTGTAAGTTAACAGCGCATCACCATCAGCACAACCACGTTCGTGCCTCTACCGAGCTGCAACTAGAGACAACTTTAGACAACTTGGTTTGTATCTTTCATTAGTGGCTTCTGAACAGATGTGATGCAGTGTTACAACTAGAACTGATGGGTGAAATCCGGCAGAGCACTGCCACAAAGGAGAGAATAATAATTAAAGCTGTATTCCATGAACAACTGGCAAATGCAACCTCTAGCTCACAGCCCTGTGCATAGGTAAGCTTCAGCTCCCAAAGATTTTCCAGCCTAAATATTCTGCACAAATCCCATACTCATATTGTAATCTAAATAATGAATACTTCCACCATATTTCTGTAAATCAAAAATATCAATTCACTTGTAAAATTATTTGTCCTCATTCTATTACTAGGACAATGAGAGTCAGAGTGGGAGCATGGACATGCGCTATCTTTTCTGGAGACCTGAGATAAATTAACTCCTTTCCTGAGAAAGAGGGGAAGCAGAAAGACTCAGGATTCAGAAATGCATGTTCCAGAGCAGGGCAGCTTTGTGCGCCAACAGACACCATTAAAAGAACAAGGCAAAAGTATTTCCCCATGTTTTAGCTTGAACATAATATTCTCTTACTCCATAAGCGTGCATACTTTTATGTTCTGAAATATCCTCTTATGCTTTTACAATCAAAATTAATTTTGTGTAGTAATTCAAACATCATATTGAGTCTTTACTACTTTGCTTTGGTAAAATAAATTACAATTCATAATATTACCATGGTAATGACACAAAAAACTATTCTCAGGGAAGAAGTAAAAGACAGTGAACTACAATATTTAAAGAACATTAGCAACATAAAGATAAAAGGGCAATCAGTTGCAATATTAGTGCCATTGCCCAGTTGCTTATGTAGCTCAGTGGATCTGGTACCTCTCAAAGGTATCTGAATTCTAATTTCCACCAAATGATTCTCCATAAATTTAATGAAGATAATCTATTACAAAATAAAAATATTATTATTAACCTGCTAATAAAAATCTGAGCTACACTACTTGAGTAGTAGTCTTTGTCCTTCACTTCTGTGCCATGTCTGCCATCTGATCAAGCCTCTTCTTTGTTAGTCTCCATTGCTTCTTTTGTAGCCATTACCATCAGCATATCTCAGCATTAAAAACGCCCCTTTTGTTATCAAGTTTCTTTTTGTCCTATTTTTCCTGCTTTTTATCTACAGCCCATTCATTCCTCCTTTCTCCAGATCTATTTCCTTGCTCTTTTTGATATATTCCCTTTTCCTTTCAGACTTGTATCTTTACTTGCTTCCCTACTTTCTGCTGCCACTTTCTCTTCCTTTCCCACCGAAGGCACAGGCTCCACTTCTGCTTTCCAGACATTTCCCTCATGCCTCCCACTGCTTCTCTTAAAAGCATGAAGAACCCAAAGAAAGCTGACTTATATTAGATAAAATTTGAAAGGGTGCAAAAAGGGGGAAAAGGAAAAAGACTCAAAAGAGCTGTGTTCCAAAATAACCTCTCCCAACACCTACCTTCCCTCCAACCAAAAAAAAAAAAAAAAGAAAAAGAAAAAGAACAAACAAACAAACAAAAAAGAGAAACTCAATCTGATTAGACTGGTACAGATGATTTGAAGGAAGAGAAAGACAAAAATACAGGCAAAATTACAAATAAGGTGCTCAAAACTGATTTTGATGATATCAAGGATAATCAAAACAACGACTTAAAAAAAGATAAGAATATCTGATAAAAGAAAAACATCAGCAATCACGAAACAAGCAAGTGATGACCAGGTAGTTCTGGTCGCTATTAGACAGTTCCCACTGATTGTGAAGTGTGTGTTATCACAGGGCCACTCTGGTACTACGAAAGTTTTTCTGCAGACTCCTGTAGGGTGAAGTGGGGAAGAAAAAGTTAGCTGAACAGGACTCACTGTTCTGGATGTTGGGGGTGCTGATGGACTTGTCAGGGACACCATCTCCTGGATTGCTAATCGGAGTTTTAGGCGATGAAGAGGATTGCTGATTCCAATTTCTCTCTGAATCTCCGTATCGGACAAAGCAGACATGATAGCTCCACTCTTCACGTTGGCACGGCAGGCAGCCACATACCAGGCTGGCATCCCCAGCCAGAGCTGTCAAGAGAAAGGAAATTTCATCCAAAGACTGCTTCATTTCTCAAATGAAATTACAATCATAGAATGTCCTGAGTTGGAAGGGAACCCATTGGCATAATCAAGTGCAGCTCCTGGCTCTGCACAGAATAGTCTCAAGGATCACATCACATGCCAAGAGAGTTGTCCAAAAGCTTCTTAAACTCTGTCAGACTTGGTGTCGTGGCCTCTAATAATCACCTCTTAATAATCAATTAATGACCAATTTTAAATAATTAATCATCAGGACACCTATCAGTCTGAATAAGCAGGGTAACACACACAAATGAGTGTGAACATCATAGTCTTTAATAAAACAGAATTGTTTGAGAACCTTTGAAATTGATTTCATGTGAATTCTTTTTGCTTTTACAGTTATTAGAACTTTAAAGCGAGGCATGCTCTGAATTATTTTTAGAGCTGTGTGTCTCCATTCCCTGGTCTATTCCTTTCCCAGGTTTTTAATGACCAAGTACTGGCACAGTACTGTTGCCACCCAGTGTGGCTGCCCATCTGATAATCTTACGTACAGAAAATCATCTAGGAGGAATTAAATAATTTTTTCCGTTTTGTACTACAATGGCTTTCTCTTTTTTAATATGGTGCACTCAAGAGGCACAATCTTATATTTCTCAGCTTTTACTTTCTGAGTAGAAATTAACCAAGCCCAGTTCAAATAATCAACCTCTCAAGGACGGACTTTACAGTAAATTTGGGGACAGTCTGGTGTGGTGTCACATCCCAGCTAGGAATACTGGTGAGAAGGTGCAGCAAAATGTGAGCACAGCTCCATCACCTATGGATTTAGAAGATATGTATGTATATGCTTTTCCTCTCCTCATGCTAGACTTACTAGCCCAGGCCAGCAACAGCCCCTTGCTTCACCACTCAGTCTTTCCTTGTAAGAGCACCTATTGAGCATGAATTATTCTTGTTTTCCTCAGCTTTCTCATTTTATGTTGCCTCATTAAAATGACTGTCAGTGTCTACAGCTCTTTCCCAAAGGAGGTGATTTCGTATGAGGTTTTTATCCATGGTATGGATCCAAAATACATGTGAGGTTTTTAACCATGGTATGAAGTACATTATGCTTAGCTCTATTTGCTAAGCATAATATACTTCATACCATGGTTAAATGAGAAGAACATAAGCAGTGAATGCCATAATCACTGCAATTTTAGGGATAACACAATGAAAAACAAAGACCTAGCTAGGTGCATCTCAAATAGGCCATCAGAATTAGCTGATTCCATCGGCTGTCTTTTTTTCTCTCTTAATAAAGGCTTACTAAAAGAGGACATTAAGTCAAGGATGTGAGGAAATTCAACAAGAACTCTGGAAAGCAGTGACAAATTGAAAGGATTTTAATTTCATTTGACACACTACAAGGAAGAACTATGTAGTTATTAAGAAGTTTACCCTTGTCTGGGAAATATTTCCATAAAAGATGGCTGTTCAGTCACTTTTATGTCACAGGGAAAACAGACTTAACTGTCAGGTTGCAAAAGACTAAGTTAGGCTTTGAACCTTGAAGTACCACAGAGGTTGAGAAATGACTCCAATGTCTTCGAAAAAGTCCTTCCCACTGATGGGGTTAGCCACTACCCTCCATCCAATGCTAGTATGAATCTTAAAAACATGAACTAATTCCAACAAACTGTTACAAAATACAAAGTTTCAGGAAAGAAAAAGAAAAGAAAACAAAAATTATATAGATAACACCCAGCTGCACTTTAACAAAGGGCCATGAGAATAGCTTTATAAGTTATTTCATCACCTCTTTTATTTTGACATTATTTTTTTTCACATTTCAAAAGAAAAGCATAAACACTGGCAGTTATTCACTCTGCAAAAATACATTTAAATATTTGCTGCTCATTAGTTAAATTATTTCTTTAATGAAATAAGTAAATTCTTCAACATAGCTGTCTAGCAGAAAATTATGTTAGATGAATGGTCTCTACAAAGAGAACACAGAAATCATTCTCTGACAGAGAATCATTCTCTAGACAGAGAATTCAGATATCAAGACTGAGATACTCTTCCAGAATTAATTAAGAGAACACAAAATTCTTAATATATGTCTGTGCTATACAGAAACAGCAAGAATGAATGCTAAGACTGAAAAGCCCTGTAAAGTTTGAAAATGTCACAATATGCTTATTAAATATCCTTTGAGTCTTTTCCTCCTTTAATATTTACTTTATTTTTATTTGAAGTTACACATTATATTTTTCTTCAGGAGAGTATGGAATGCACACAATGTCCATATCTGCTGACAGAATGCACTGATGCTCACTGAATAAACTCGCTACTCCCATCCTCACATCATTCTATTGTCAGCATTCAATCTCCATTGACTACAGCAACATAAACTTCCTCGTGAGCTCTCCTGTGCTGCTGTTGTCATATTCCCCAAGAACTTCATAGATCCTGATTTCTCTTTAAAGCCCCTCTCTAAGAGAGTGGGAAGCATATCCTACTTTTCAGAAAAGAATCAAGGGAAAAAAATAGGGCTTAAGTTGTCAAAAACGGCTTGAAATTGTGGATCACCTTGAAAGACGAGAGTATTGGAATTCAGAAATTACAGACCTTTGTATGTTCATGTTTCCAGCGAATCAGCTTTTACTGTAACACTGAATATTTCTGACTGATATAAATCTGGTTACAGAACTCTTAAAGTCATTAGAAAAAGTCAAATAGTGGCCAAATGAAGGATTTTTCCATATTAACAGGGACTTTTAGGGAAGGAAGAGATAACCCTATTTTCTAAGGTCATATGCAAATGCTCATACTTTCTGCAGTTCTCATTTTGTCTTTTTCATTAGGTACCTTCAGCAACTCCAGTGTGAAGCAGGAATTTTGTAGACATGAGCTGCTTTCATTTCTCATCTTTCATTTATTCGCTAGCATATTTCTGTCAAGGGTTTGGAGAGGGACCTTTTTACTCTTGAAGGGAAAAACTACAAAATCCAACTGATGATCAATGGATGATAGCTACAGCAGGCAGGAGGAAAGCTGTGAATAGGTAGGGATGCTTGCTATAGTAAGGAACAGAAACTTGTTCTTTGAGCCAACAAAGAGCTTTTATCTGCGCTGAAGAGTTACAGCCTTGCCATGCAAAAGTGTATTTGTGTAGGAACATTCTTACTTTCTGCCTTCTTCTCCCCTCAGCATCTGTGTAAGTATTTTTTGAGTAGTTCCTTCACCTAAAACATTCATTGATTTTTTTTTTTTTTGTCAAAATAGATGACAGCTCTGCTGAATTATTTTTCTGCTTGATTTCCAAAACCCATTCGTTTAGGTCCTCCAAATAAAGGACATTGGATTGGAAATCTCTGCACACTGGATTTCAGATATGAAGGCACTGCCTGTCAAATCAGAGAGATTTCAGTCTGGATCTCTCACACTGCAGGTGAAAATGGTGAGAGGAACACTTTTTTCCCATTATATTTTCAAAATGTAGGAAGGTACAAATTCTTTACATTTATTTAAAATTAGCACATCATTCTACATAAAATGTCTGTGGAGTTCCTAGACATTTAGAGACTGAGAAATTCAAATATTTAAAAAAATTGGGATTCAAGCGCATTTCAGATCCTCGTTCCACTGTGTAATTCTGTCTTACTTTTTTCAGCACTAGTTTCTAATTTACTCCACCCAGTGTCAAAACCTATGGAGTGCTGATGGCACAGTGAACAGGGGGAGAGGAAGAGGCAGCGACAATCTGCTCCAAGATTTGTAAGGGCAAGCACACAGAAGAAGTCTACAAAAGTGATTCACATTTTCAAATTACAGCCAACACTTACCTCCAGCCAGGCAACAACTGTTGGTCCATCCCACTGTGCAAAAGGCAAACCTTTTCTCCGAGCCTCTTCCAGAAGTTCATGTCTAAAAGTGGATCAAGAAATGGTAAATATGTGGAGTTATGTGTAGGGACAAAAAGACGCAACTCTGCCTTTTTGTGAAGGGTAATAACAGTGAAGCACAATGACAGGCATAGAAAAAGCACAGAACACACCAGTTAACAATACAGCTGTACCTCCTGTTGAATGCACTCTCAACCTATTCCCAATTCTTCATTTTTTCTGACATCCTTCTAAACATCTAACATACAAAAGGTGAAGTTTCTGTCTCTTCTTTAGCCAAAGCAATAAAAAAATCAGTTTATCTTATACTAAAGGTTTATCAAAACAGACATTGGTGAAGAGAAAACTGAGGGACTTCTCCTGAGATGAACTTAGCTCTGGTCTGGTAATGACTTAGTAAGGCTCAGAATTGGCAACTTCTAGACATGAACTAAGCATGGATGCAATGCAGCTGGATCTGAGAGGTGTCTGTGTTTGAAACACTAAGCCAGCTATACCAGCTATGCACATGCTAGGGTCTGTGCAGTACAGCTATTCTGTATCTTAAATATGCCATCTGTGGTTATTTAGGAGTTGATTGTATCTTTAGAAGTTCTATGTTTGGATCTTTTTAATGATATATGAAAGAATTCTACATGGTTTACCAATGTATATATTTCCATAATTATGCAATTGATGTGATTTCTCAGTTTTATACATATAGATAGATATATCTCTATTGAGTTGATCAAATACCAATCCAGCTCCTGTGTCTGCAGTTTTTCTAGACCACAACTGATGTATATGTAAAACATCATTCTCAAAGCTTAATTGATATGCTTTTAATATTGCGTTATTAAATGTTTGGCATAGTTGTGTGTAAGCCAGTCAGCTAGACTAACAGGAAAATTCTCTATATTAAAAACATTCCACTATTTCACCAGACATTTCCACTGTGGTGTTGGCATAGAAAAAGCAGTCCTTCAAATGTCTTTTTTTCCTGGTACTTAACAACATGTTTTCAGCTGCCTCCTACTGAGCGCAACACAAAAGAATGCTTTCTGCAACAAGCTGTAGTGAAAAACAAATTGGACATGGACTATGTTAAAATTTGCTTACATTCCCAAATAACAAGAAAATATTGGAATTATGGCTTCAATTTTTTTCTGTCCTCCTTTATTACTACAGCCTTTGTGGTTCAGTTTTCCCTTGACAATTCATCACTGCTTTAGCAGCCTTTCAAATACGTGCACTACAAAAATCACAGCAGATAAAAGCAATGGAGTGATCTTACTCGCAAGGAGTAGTCCTTTGGAGACTTTTGCATTGCCAAGGGGCCACACTGAGAGAATTTGACTTTAGCAGAAAATGGAACTCAAATAAGAGATTTTGCATACAGGTTTAAATCCCTGGCACTGAATATTTATAGACAGAAAGCTGCTTTATTTTCTGAGTTGATGCTGTAGTAACACATAACACTACAAATACTTGACAGCATTACTGAAGTTGATCTAGCTTCTCCTCCCACACAGCCTTTGCAGCCTACCTGTCCTTTGTCACTCAGATATCCCAAGCCACTGTAGAGCTATCCTTGGTTTCTGTGAAAGCACAACCCTCAGTAAAGTGAGAAGTTGCTCTCTGGGTACATGAACACTGTGTTACCTTCAGCAGCTGATGGGGATGCAGGAATGTCATATTCCCAGGGTGACCAGTAGTGAATGCCTATGAAAGGTATTCACCAGCCTGTACAGGAGAGCAGAATTAAGGCATGCCAGACTGGGCCACATCCCAGCTACTTGTGGATGACGGATTTGGGTTGCAGCCTTCCCTCGGGGTTGGTTCTGCAGGTGCTACAGTGTGTCTGTACCTCCTTTAGATGCTACAACAGAGCTGCAGGACTCCTGCTGCTACCAGGTCTGAGAGCTGGCATGGCCATTCTTAAGAGAAAGACAAGCTTTCAGGAATTCCCTAGCCTCACCTGGCCAGTTTTGTTGTCCCATGGCAGAGCATCGACTGCACAAAACCCTGTACAATGAGCTCCTTCCCACAACCAGCCCAACCCCAGGGAGCAGCCCCTTCTGCAGCTGGGAGTCCCAGGGGGACACCATCCCTGGAGGAACCTGATGCTAGAGTTTCCTTTATCTGAGCTATTCTCTTCAGTTATCCCATCTGAAAGAGCAGGGCTGGCTAACGTGCTAAGCAGAAAAGGAGATAATGGCTTTGAGGGTAACTGGCCTTCCTTGCTTGTGGACTACAGCAGCACCTGAACTACAAGGGGGTGGGGAGGAAGTCTTGGCCTCTTGGATTTGGTGTTAAACCTCGGCATGGCTTCAGGAGCTGAAATGCCTGAGGAAGAGGTATTGGCACTTTAAGGTCTCACTTCCATGAAAAACTCAGTTCCTTTACACTGGAATGACAAAGTACATTTCTAGAGAGTCTTCTGTGACTTTGCAACCTTTACACCAGCCCAAGGCTTGGTGTGGAGGCTCAGAATTATTCCAGTGATCTCAAACCAATGCACTCTCCCAGAGTCGGAAAGAACTTCTGTTACTTCAGAGGCAGTCACAGAGCTAAAGGAAAACAGAACTGTGGTTATTGATTTAGGCTGAAGAAAATGGGGCCAGGCCAGAAATGAGACACCATAAATATGTGTATATATATATGTGCTATAGTCAAAGCCTTCAATTTGATAAACATAATCCAAATGGCCTTTGCATGTAGAAGGAAATTGCTCAGAATTGAAAATATTTTTAGCATAAAGTTAAAAATCCTGTACTCAGACATACACATGAAATATAACCATCATAAGGGTTTTGCCTCACTCACTGATGCAGAAAAATAGAAAAAGGACTTTTATAATATTTTGTTCCCTTAAAAAGAATTTAATGCTTCAAAATGTGTAACTCCTACAGATGATTCTTATAAACAGCACTGCAATGTTAAAGTTTATTGAAATCATAATTTACTTTTGGAATATTAGTCTTTGATGACTTCTTAATACAAACTAGGAGACCTGTAAAACCTGAACCTTCAATTTATAAGCTAAAACTAAACCCATTAATTTCTATTTTTGACTAAGAGATGTATTCTTTAGTTGGCAGTCAGTAAAACTCTAATGGTGTGCTTTGGGGTTTTTTTTTTCTAATATGAACTAGCACTACAGAAAAAAAAAAACAAAACACCCCACCCTTTCATTAAGTTAGAATTATTATGTAGTAAAAAAAATATGCACTATTCTGACCAGCTGTGCAAGCCACCTGAAATATGAATCCAGTGATGTGCCTGTTTTGGAATATAAAACAATATTTTAGAATGCACACAATCTTGTCTACAGTTGTCCTTATGTGACAGCACTGGCTTTCTGAAAAGCGAGGAACCCCAAAGCAAAATACTGGTAAACTGCAGTTCAGTTTTCCTTGTAAAAATATACAATTGATGACAGGAGGAAGAAGAGAATACCCTTGGGCTTACCACTCACTCTTCCCATCATTACAAATGCAGCGCTTGAGGATCATGAAAAGCATTTTACAGCCTGTCTAATTTAGGTGCTTTGCAGGGGAACTGGGGATTTTCCCCTCCTCAGACTCTCTCAGAAGTGTAGTACATGTTACAATGTGTCCATGTAGCATTGGCAAGGAGGAATGGAATTAAAATGCAATTATTTCCATGCTCGCTTAGGTTTCTGGCAGCATATGAAAACAAGCTGATAAGGAAAAATTGACATTAATTAGGCATTACTAGAAATGCCATTATTTTGCAAATAGGGCTTTAAAGCACTTACTACCACTGGAATGAATTCCAAATTAAAGCCATATTTTTAAAGATAACTGCTAAAGAACAAAATCCTCTTCCTGGAGATATTATGGGAGTAACTGGAATACACTATTTAAAATATATCATTACTCTGAACCTGGCTTTGTAAAATCTGGAAATTTCATGAACATCAACTGTTTAACATCCATCCAAAACTGAGAAATACTTTTACCTGTGTATTTCAGGGAGTGCCTCATAAAGTGGGCTATTTTCACATTTTTATCCAAGACAGTAAAGAAAAATCACATAATGTCAAGCTGTGCTGTGGAGTTGTGCATTGGAGAAGCAGAGTTGCCTCCCTAGCCCTAACTTGTGATGTTTAATCCTCCCCAAAACGACTTGCTAAAGACACTGCTAACACTGGGCCATTTGCCTTAGCACCATTCATCTACGAGCCAGGTACCAACCTAAAACCTGAGAGCACAACTGGCTCCTAACATGAGCATTTCTGAATGCTTCAATAATCCCTTGGACAGGAGAAGTACAAGGAAGTAATAGAAAGGCAGAAGTGGTGAGTGAAACTATGTTTGTATCCTGCAAATCTACTTCTTATATGTTATTCTCTTATACCAGGGGAATTCTAGCTCTGTATCAGCAGCCACCATCAATTCATTGCATAAAGCTCGATGAACTTTATTAAAAACATTAATAATCTTTAAATAGAAGTTGTGTAGGAAGTTAATGCTATCATGTCATTCAGTGGCATTCAATTTTCTTCACGAAGACAACGCTGCCCCCCATGAAGCAAACAAGCAACGACAGCTCAGGATTTCCAACACGCACAATGCAAACACTCTGCAACACACGACATCCAGGCATTGTCTTGATGGCATGTAAACAATATTTTAACACGGATCTTCATATTTCTGCAAGTAACAGGATTTACTCTGATATCTAATAGGGTTCACATGAAAATATCTCAGGGATATTATACTGCACATATTATATAATGTCTCTTAGTTAAAACATAATATTAAATGTGAGATAAATTGAAAAGAAGGCACAGTGAATTCGAGAGCCAGATCATATTTGTAAAACACAAGCAGAATTGATTTAATAATATGGCTAATGGGTAATTTAGATTGTGAAATGGCCTTTCGTCACAGACATGTTCTCAAACAGAAAAGAGATTGAAGTTTTTACCTCACAGCTCCTCTGATTATTAACTGACATTATTTTGATTATTATTATCGCCAGTAATAAAATGTTTAATTTACAACAAAGTACTGAACGTGATAGGTTTCTAAAATAGAACCAGACAGAAAAGATAGATCAAATATACTCTATTATCTGAGTAATCCTATGATTTCAAGGTAAGATTAAACACATCTGCTGCTTGAAATCTAACATTCATACAAAGACTGAAAAATCAGGAGACAGGATTTCTAATGAATTAAGCTGGATTTGGATTTTATCATTTCTATTGTCTTTTGCTAAATATTTAAGACATGCTAGAATCCTGTATCTCAGGACATTGTATGAAAAAATAAGAATTGAATTTGTATAAGTTAATATTAGCTAATAAAATAACAAGTTACATTTAATATAGATGTATTTTCTGCACAACTATAAATGGATTCAAAGTAGGAAGTGGAGTGGGAGGTTGGGGAGAGAGTCAAGACTTCATATTGCCACATAACGCAGATTTAATTTAATCTGAAAGGATCCAACTGACTTAAAGACAGCACTAATTAAAAACTATGCCACATTCTGTGGGAACTTTGACACTTAAGTGATCTGGATTTTAAATTATCTGAAATCCTCATACTCTCTTCTGATACCAAATAGGTCAGACTAGAAACAATGGACAAAATTCAATTTCCAATGTTTTACAAAATGTTTTGTATTCAACTTCAAGGAGTTTTCAGAAATCAAAATGGCTTAATTACAGAAATCAAAATGGGAGTAATAAACAGAATGTTTTTAAATCTATAAAATAAGGAAGTATAAATTTCATAGTATCCCAGACAACAGAGAATAACTGTGCTGTGGCATTCCATGTTAGGTGTACATTTAAGCTGTATGCAAACTGAAGGGCAGCATCCTGCAGATATTTATTAAGATAGGTGAAGCACATTCAGGAATGCCTAAGACAGACCCTGACAAATAAAACTTCAGAATGCTAGCATTAAAAACCAAATAAAAGAGCTTTGAAATAAGCCAACTTGAATAACACCTAGACTTGCAATCTTGTGTATATTGGTCGACATTAGAGACCCTCAGTGTTCCCAGGCTGACCAAATGTAACCAAAACTATTTTTATAAAGCCATTTTGTAATCACATATTCCAAAATAATTGGTAGCCCTTGTTCTCTAAGTTTTTTACCCTTTCACCTCCTGAAACTTCCTCCTTACATTTCCTTATTCAAGAAGAAATAGCATTTCTACAATAGATAAAAGAAGAGATGAAGATTTTAAACTTGATATTGGGCTAACAACTGCAAAAATTAAAATAAACAAGAAAATGAACTGGTGAAAAATAAAATTGTAAAGTTATATGCACAAATAAAAGATTTTTGCATATATGTTTGCTTTGAAACAGCATGAGGGCTCAAACAGGAAAAAAAATTGTGTACTCTGTGAGTCTTCTGTGATTTAATTAAACATAATTCATGCTTTAACAACATTTTTTAAAGTCATAATTTTTCCACTGACTTTAACTCTCAAATGTCTTTGTGATTATGGACTTTAGATCTCCCAAAATGTCTTTATTAAAAAAAAAAAAAAAAAAAAAAAGGACAGAAGTTACCTCTAAGTAGTTAATGCATTCTGTTAAGTACTTCAGGAGCAAGTCCTGACCTAAATTTGTGTATGCTTTCAAGGTTTACCATTATTCTGACTACTTTGAAAGCTTTCAATTTTTTTTGCATGGATTTAGTTTCAGTTTTCTGCATGGATTTGTTACATAAGATTCACAGAAAAACAAAAAAAGTAGGAATAAAACATAGAAAACAAACATGGTGCTGAAGATTAATATGTTCAGCAGCCATGGCATTTTAACTTACCCAGATATGCTTTTCATGAGATGAAGAGAGATGAATGGAAAAAAAAGCACATAAATGTTAATGAACATATAGTAGGCAATAAAAAAAATAAACAGTATGATAGATAAAATAATACCACCATTATAACTAGAGAAATCTTTGTAACTGGTCTTTCAATGCTTAAAAAAAGGTAAGTGCTCTTGTGAGGAACAGAGGAAATTGTCAAAATGAGATTTTCATTAAATTCATGTTGGCCATTTATTAGGTACCACTCGGCACAGCATACCTTCTATCTACAACACATATTCATGCCAAAGATCTGTAAACACAGTGAATGTGGAGTAGGTTTTCAAATCAAAGCTTTTTGCTTAGATTTGAGTAATTTCATAAGGGTTTTGGTATGACACCAAAAATCTTGAAAATTCCAAACTTGAGGATTTAACCAAATTACCATAGACACACAGTAAAACTGAGTGGACTACATACCAAGGTTTACTTTTCTATGTGTACTTCAAT
Source organism: Petroica traversi (assembly GCA_025920805.1). Taxonomy (NCBI): domain Eukaryota; kingdom Metazoa; phylum Chordata; class Aves; order Passeriformes; family Petroicidae; genus Petroica; species Petroica traversi. The sequence goes on along the minus strand of JAHLSL010000009.1, from coordinate 7,646,203 downwards.
AATATTTTAGCAAAATATCTCATAGTAATCATAAGTGACATAGACTTGATTGTAAATTTTGGTTTGGTTTCTGTTTGTTTGTTTTTAAAATGCAAATTTTATGTACATAGGTGACTAACATTTTCAATGGCTATTCATGCCTGAAAGTGTTTTAATTTCAACAGTCACTAACGCTAGAGCAGTAGCAACACTGGTATGAAGGATTATCCCTCTAGGTAACCACCTATCATTGCCAATATAATGGGTACAGTATATGGAGGAGAAAGTAGGATGTCATTGGTGATAATAAGCTTTCTACATCATCCATTAATTACCATCATATAACAGAAAATGATAGGCCTGAATGAAACCCAGACACCTCAAAATATTACATTTCTATTAAAAAATTATTTACAGAGATCTAGAAATGTGTGGCAGATGTAATTGTAATAAATGTGAGATGAGAAACCTTTGCTCTGATTCACTAAGAAGAGGCTGCAGACATTTCAGTCAGTTCAGAGGGGCACTGTTTTTGAGGACTTAAATTTCGTTTTCATGAGTGCAAGATGAGCAGAAAAGCTGGGAGAGAGGAGAAAAAGTGTGACACAGAAAAGTAGACGGAAACAAATAAATTTATACACAGGAAGTTTAAGACAGGAAGATTAAGGAAGGGAAGAACAACAAAGGTATGTAATATAAATAAAATACTAGAGAGCTATTAAAAAAATTACCAAGTCTGATGGAAGTAGCACTAGAATTGCATTCATGATTTATGCTAATGTTCTAATGAGCTAATTGTAAAGACTGACGTGATCACCCTTGCTGAAAAAGCTTTTAACTTCGAGCCTCCTGGAGTATATTGAACCAGAACTGCTATTTGTTACATTTTCCACTGAGTATTTCTTTGGGTATGTGTAGAGAGAAACAGGGGGACTGACCGGAATGCAAGTAATTTTCCTGCAATTTTGGGGTTTTTTGCCGTAAGACAATAAATTTATCACCACTTTATTACATTTTCCTTAGACGCATCTATATGAAAGTTGTGTGGAATTTTTTTACTCTGCTGTGTTTTACTCATTCTTCCTTTAAATCCTAATTCTACAGTTAATCTGATAGGATACTTACATCTGCTGGTGAGAGTTGTTTAGAAAGCCAGCTGCATGCATCAGGGTATAAGCTTATATTTATCTAGAAGTTCCAAATTGCAATGGATAGACTTATACATGTAGATAAGATAGGGACTAGAGCCTTGGGGGTTTTTGATTAAAAAGCTTGCAATTGTCTGACACAAATATTCTTATCTTTTACAAGTAAGAGAATTTTAAAAACTTAGCAAAGGATAAAAATATTTAAAAAAAAATTAAAAAAATAAAGTATTTTTAAAAATATGAGTTAGATATAGAATAAAACATGTTGCATCATCTTTTCCATCATCAAAATAATCTAAGTAAGGCTTTATAACCCTCTGCAAAATAAATACCCATTTATCTTTACATTTACAATGCCAAAAAAGCTCCAAGTATCCATATAAGAGCAAGACACATTTTCAATATTGCAAAAGCTTTGACTGGCTAATGACTTGAAAGTAAGTGTTCTAGTTAAAATATTTGCTAAAGGAATTAAATTTAAAAAGAAAATACATCTTTATGTGTGTCTCAAAGACAAGACACAGATCCAGGCAAGAGAAAAGCCCATTGCACACAGCAGGCAATCCTAAACTGCCTATCAGAACACTGAACACTTCCCCATCCTTCACCAGAATGAGAAAATAGAAACTAAATTTGCTAGAAAGGGAGGAAAAACTATAGATCAGTCTAAAAGCTACTATAAACATCAGGGGGCTTCTCACAGATGAAATAGGAAGGAATGAAATCAAATGCAAAACTTGAATTTTGCTGAAGATTCCGAAAATTAAAGATTGGAGGTGAAAAAGATATTTTATTTTTAAGAGCTACAGCAAAAAATAAATAGCATACATTTAGGATACAGTGGTGTTTAATAAGGATTAAGTATAGAGGAACATTAGGTGGATGGCACTGAAAAACATCCTAATTAATCCAATTGGATTCATTTTTCTAAAATGTGTGCAATTAAGAAAATCATTAGAAACAGCTATTTGCATACTGCAGAGGACAGAAATTATTTGTAGCCGCAAATACACTACATCAAATTCTAATTGCAGTTGCACTCATGAAACCTAATTAATTAACCTAATTAAAGGGGCATCATGTGGATTCAAAAGAAACTACATGATAACTGCATTGTTTCAAACGGAATAGTCCACAATATTCCACAAAACAGTCTACCTAAATATTTTTTCCCCTGCCTGTTGACAGGGATCTAAAACTTGGATTTGCTCACTAAAAAAAGTGAAAGTCTGTTTATCAAATGATCTTATCAAGATTTATCATTCCTTTTTTCTTTTTTAAGCATAATGAAGAGTCAATCCAACATGCTCTTCTGTTCATATGATTTCCTGCTGTTTAACATGTTCATCACACTTACCAGCATTGCAATTCTCTCTGCCAAGTTAATGATAAGGCTATGAATACTAAGAATTCCTTGTTACACCATAATTTTACATGTGAGAGTTGCTTAGGTCTTGATTTTACAAGTGTTTATTCATGTATATAAGCACATGTAGGTAATCCTGGACATCAATGCACTTGTAGTCAGGAAGTTGTATCTGGCAAAACCTGTGGCTGTGGAGTAAATCCCTCCAAAACCAGATACTTGGGAAAGAATGGCTTACTTTGATTTTCCTTGGAAAAGATAAACCTCACATCTTTAAGCTTGTTTTGGAAATATGGATTGACAGATTCTTGTCCAGAGTCCAATCAAACAAAACTGAATCAAGAGCAGGCTGAAGCTCTGCTCTTGATTCATATTAATAAACTGGGGGATTTATCAGATTCTGGACTCTGGTCCTGCCGATGTGATCCAGAATAGCTCGCTTGCATGAAAATGATTTTTCAGGAATTTTTGTAATAACTTGTACAAAACATAAAATTATAAAATAATTTGGATTTGGGATTGCTGCAGAAGAGATGGCACAAGCCAATCCTCCCACTGTACCAGCAGCATGTACATGGTCCATCCAGCTCTGAGTGGCAATCTAGGACTACAAAGCAATTAAATATCTCTTGACCCTTGCCTTATGGTGGTGCCTTACACGGGATAAAAATCAACACATCCTGCGAAATGTCAGTGACTATGACCAAATATTACACACCTTAATGCAACACATGACATATGTCTTCTGTTTCTTCAGAGCGATACCTATTTGCTGCTACTTTGCATATTGCTGCAGTTCAAATCAAACATTACATTTCAGGAGTGTTCTTGGCTCTCGCAGCCAGCTACACTGTACAAAGCAAGACTCTTTAGAGCTGAGTTTGCCACCAGTGAGGCTTTTGGATAAGGACAATTTAACATCACTCCTGAGCAAAACTGTGGATAAGGACAAAACAATTGATGTTCATTCAGATAGAATAACACCCTAAACACTTTAAATATCCCTTACCCTCTTCTTTTGTTTCCTAGAACCGCATACTCAATTTACAAATAGTAAGACCTAAAAAGTTTCAATACTAACTAGAACTGACATTTATTTAATATCTGACAGTAAACATCTATGGATGAGTCAGGCAACTTAAATTCATCTTTTCAGCTTGTAAGAGATGTTTGCTATAATTTAAAAATTCTACACAGCTTCCTTAATTTCTCTTTGATGTCTTAGGAGTAAGACTTGCTCTTAATAAATCTAATGTAACAACCAAATTTTGGATGAATAGAGACACTTGTTGGAGGTTTATAAATGTCTAACATATCATCAAGACAAACTGTTAATTACAGTTTAATGATGTCTAAGTAGTCAATTGAAACAGAATGAAATTTTACATCTAAACAGCATCTTCTAAACAAGAAGCAGGGAAACCTTGAAATTTAGGTTAATGACGCGATAATCACCAGAGAGAGAGCTGGTCTCCAGAATTATCATACTCTCTCATTAAATTTTTCAGAGTGAAATGTGTTATTCAGTACCTGATTCCACTCAAACAAATTGGGCTAAAGCACTATAACACACTGCAGTGTGATCCTAACTCCACGAGGGCCAGAGTCAATTGCTGGATGGAGCAGGTGCCCAGGACACCCCAAGGACCATCAGAACCCACTGCTGCAGCACCTGACAATTTGCAATGTCATGCATCTTCATCCCTGGGGTAGGGGCATCCTTGTGGAATTGCTGATGAAATTCAACACAATAAAAAATGCAAAATTAGAATTTTAAGTATTTCTCAACTAAGAGAGAACATGGATATATAATTGTAACAGGAATCTGTCTTTTTATAAAGACTTCTGTCCAAACTAAATCAAAGCTAATAGCTTGCTAATAGGTGAAGATCATGACTACTATCACAGTCCTCTTATGCGGATCACAGTGATGAACCTGACCTCTTTCACATCAAGGGGAGAATCCTTGCTTCAGAACCACCACTAAACTGTTTGCTGAGCTGTTAAAAAAGGCTGAAAGCCATTTCACCTAACTCATATGTGTCAAAGAGAAGTTTCAGTATGTGGTATTATAGCTGTTTTATAGAAAAGAGAATTGGCATAACAGAAGGTTTTTTTGTATTGTTGGGGTTTTTTGCTGCGGGGTTTTTGGTTGTTTTTTCTTGTTTGTTTGTTGTTTTTATTGTTGTTTTTGACTGCTTTGGGTTTGGGTTTATTTTTTTAAAGGAAGTGACAAAGCCAGTGTAAGTCCTCTCAGACCTGAAATGCAATACAAAGAGTACTTCCCAGCTTTAGCCTACCCTTTAGCTATCCTATTGGTGGGTGTGGCTCTCTTGGGCTTTTATGTCCTAATCCAAGTCACTTAGAAGTGCCTACAAGGTGAATTTCTCTGCTCTGTGTGCCAGTGACTGTGCCCACTGTCTCTGCAGGGTTTGTAGAGTGGTTTTGTTTAGCAGTAAAAGAGGAATTAACCAACTGGCCTGAAATCACAGTGCTACAAATCTCCCTGCTACATCACGAGCTAGGAAATAATTCTGACTTCTTTTACTATGTGTTATAAAGACCTCCCACACATCCCCACCACCATTAATGTTACATAGCAGAGTATCCTCCTTTGCACTACACAGTTCAGTAACCTTGCACCTTCTGTGTGCATGGCAAGGCTACTTCCAGAGGGAGTTAGGCATTGTTAAGAATTGGTACAAAGGAACGTGACCTACTGCAACAAACTTTTAATTTAAGTTGCTTTCTGGACTGTTTCAATTTAATATTTTCTATGGCAAGACATGCAAATATCTGACTGACACTCAAGAACCATCTGGACACAATCCTGTGCCATGAGCTCTGGGATGACCCTGCTTGAGCAGGGAGGTTGGACCAGATGACCCCCTGTGGTCCCTTCCAGCCTGACCCATTCTGTGATGCTGTGACTGCATTTCTTACAAGGAGGTAATTCTCTTACACTCTATTGACAGCTTGGCACACCAACGACAACCATAATTCAGTAGAATCACCTGTATATCTCTAACACAATACGTTACTTTTTTCCCCCTATATTATGGTTCCTCTATCATGATATAAAACATACACACATATATATGTAAACTAGCAATGTATGTTAACTTTGATAGTAAATTAAGAGGAATCTTAAATGCAGTTCTGAGGATTCTGAAGTGAGAAACTATGAAGACAGGTAATCTTAAAAGGAACAGGGGAAAAATTAAATTTCTTCATGACATAGTTGTAGAACATATACTTCGCAAAAATAGTAAACAGTTCAGACTAATAGAATAGTCATAGTCACAAAGGCAAGATTCCTTTCCTTCCAGCAGAGGACATTTTGATTACATCTAATCCGTAAAGAATCAAGGACAGACAGACAGAGGAGAAAAAAATGATAGACTTGTAAAGCAGAAAGCATGGGATAGTGTGAGCTTGGACAGAAATTTAATAACAGAATACTTGCACACCCATTATTTACAGACCCAAAAATTGGTAGGCAATCTATAGATGGAACAGTCATGCCATGTTTGCAGATGTGTGTGTGTCAGGTAACTTTACCCAGCTTAAAGAACCAACACACGAGAAAGTGAACAAAAGTAACACATTTTCCCCTTCCAAGGGATTTCAATACTGTGGTACATTCAGCCTTCAGAATCGAAGGTACATTGGGACTTAAAAAAAGGCTGCTGAAAATTAAATTATAGTCTTTACGAATGATAATGATGGCCCCATAGATGCCTTCTAGATTTAGTAAAAAAAGCATAGTAATATAATCTACATCCATATATTTCTAAAATTACTGATTAATGATAAAAATGTATAGATAAGAAATACAGGGACAAGACTCATGAACTGTAACATCCCTGTGAATGCTATTGCGAGTTTCTTAATTGAATTTAAAATGTTTCTTCTCTTTCAGCTAGCACAATGACTACTTCTCTATCTTTAATTGCTAAATTGAGGCTGATTTAAACAGAATGCTTGCATTTGTACATTACATGGACATGTACATTTAAAGTTATACTTCATCAAGCACTTGCCAGGAAAGTAGTGATTAAAAAGATTCAACATAAAAATTTAAAGAGAAGATCAAACATTATCCATAGATTCTTTGGATTAGAATTGCAAATTCTCTTGAAACTCGGCAAAAGAATCTTAAAAGACTGAGACAAACCTGAAAACCCAGAAATTAAAAAAAAAATTAGGCTTTCAGAATCCAAATAATAGCATTAAAGTTAATGCTTATGGATGAAAAAGAAACCTATTTGTTTACAGAATGAATTTGCAAAGTCATTTTTAAGTACCATCTTTTACTCTGACACCCTCTAATTACACTGGAAGTGCAATGCTGCCAAGAGGTTTCTTTTGTGTTTGCAGCTTTGTTTTATTAATTCTTCATAGCTCCTGGCAGCTGCTATGAGTCAGTGTACAGTGTTTTTACAAGGAGGTTCATGAAAGACAGCATTAAATTATTATATAATTGATGCAAACAAAAAGATAGGTTGCTTTTTGCCTGCATTTGCTGCCAGGCAAAAAGAAAGTGAAGCTGCTAGGGTTTATGGGGAACCTTTGACATCTAGAAACAGAAATAACACTCTGTTCACTTGGTAATATAAAAAAGCTTTTCACCCTTTTGAAAAAGAAAATCTACACAGGGGGTCATTAAATACATGTCTATTTTTTAAGAATTGCACAGCAGCACAGAATTAATGACAATGTGAAATGGAAAAATGTCTCTCATAAACCTGTGTTCTTTCACAAATGAAACAATATTGTACAATTGACAGTCTCTGAATATTTTCCCCTATATTTTATATGCAGCTTTAAAAACTTTTATACTGGAAAGAAACGTCACCACTAAGATGCCACGGGAGATAGTCTTGCTTCTCATTACTCATTTGAGTCAAACAATAAAAATCCTGATATATGAATCAGCCAAAAAGTCACATAAAAATTGTACTCACTTTTTCTTTAGTCTTCTGTCCTTTTCTGCTTGTGTTCCAAGTTTGCCTAATCCCAGAGATTCCTGAGCTGCTGCCTCTGTTTCCATGTAACCTCCTGGAAAATAAAACAAACCAAACCCCACCATATTTTCCCATATCTCTCTTCCTGTTGTTCCCCTCCTCAACCCTTCAATCCTTCTCCCATTCACCACCATCATCTATATTTGCTTCCTTAAGCTGTGACATCTGGTGTTTGTGTGAACACCTATCACCTGCAGAGGTAAATTCTGACAAGCATTAACTACAGTGCAAAGAGTAGTAGATGAAAAAAATCCTGTTTTCTCCTCCTTGTGTTTAGCAGAAATGTATGACAAGAGCACTCTTATCTCCTTTGCCTATTTTCTTTGCCTCCTAAGGCAAAGTCTCATGGTGCTAAGTAAGCAAGGCTCTGACCATTTTTTAACCTTACTTGAGAAATGTACAAATGAAATTGCATTCTCTAGAACTGTCTCTCTGCTGTTGTTGTAATACAGCTAAAGCCTTCATTTTGCTTTCATATAGAGTCTTAGATGTCATTATCCCTGCAAACTTCCCCAAGATGACACAAAGAATCTGTCAGAGAAGTAAAAAGCCTCCTACATCTCCTTGGGGTCTCCTGTAGGCACCCAAATCCTGACAAACTCAGGGGAACTTCAATAACTTACATAGAGTGATGAAGCTTGAAGTAAGCAAGGACACATGGACCAAAATAAAATCATACTATAAACTAAGGACATGACAGGTACAATCCACATGGCCACTGACATGACTTTTCTAGTGCCAAAGTGGAAAATGGTCTGACTTTTTTATGCTGCCCTGATTCAAGAAGAAGGGACCTGCTCATGGAGCTCAGTACAGTTTGCTGGCTCTGGCTCCACCCTCATTCCCACTTGTGAGTGCACAGACAGAGGCACTGCAGCTCTCCTTTGAAGGCTGCCTTCCTCCTGTGTTCCAGTTCAGAAGGTGTGTAACTGGTACAAGAAAGAAGACAACAGTGTGGGAAAACATTGGTGCTTGACTCCATTTGAACATGGCCATTTCTCATTTCCCAGGTAATGGAAAGCAAAGCATTATATAGTGAACACTGGCATAATAAAAAAGCACAAAATAAATTAAAGTATTTCTGTTCTGATTTCTTGATTTTAATAATAATTCATAAATGTTATGTACTGAAATAGTGCCACAGCCTTTTACAAGTCAGTTTTATATGCACCTCAATCAAGTGAGAACAAAACCTACTACTGCATCACGTCTATGACATAAACTTAGACACACTTGAGTTTTGGCTGTTCTTTTACAGCAGGTGCTGTTTTAACACTCCTGTTTGTCTAGACAGATTTTTCCTTTATTAAAAGAGGACACTTCTTCTGCAAGTCTCACAATGAGAATGATGCAAATGCATCTCACAAATGCAGAATGTATACTTTTCTTTACTTCATCTGCCTGTCCAAGTCTTACAGAATCTCATTAAATGCTTCTTGCTGACTCTGGATTACATTTTTGATTCAGTAAAAACCAACAGTCCACATCTTTCTTGAGAAAGCAGCTTGCAGTACATTGGATAGAGACGAGTGCAGTGCCATGAGGGTTTACTATAAGTTGGAGAGTAGTTTGGGCATAACACATTTCTCCATTCTCCAAATACATTTGGCCTTCCAATAACTGAGGGTACCCTAATGTGGTTATTGGATGTGGCCATAATAAATGCAGATTAGCTTGCTTGGACAAGTCTGAAAATGCCTGGAATGTATTTTGTGTTTTAGGGTCTAGAATATTTACAATGTAACATGAGAAAAATACTTAAGTGTCTAATGTGGTGTTTGTCAAGTGAGAGGAGACTAGAAAAGAAGGAAAGAAGAAAAGAAATGTGCTCCCTGCAGCATTCCTTTTTCCTTCTCTAAAAACTTCAAGAAATCTTGATTCTAAAAGGGATCTGCTAATGCATGAATTTAGCTTTTAACAACAATGCTAATGGTATAGCAGAGATGGTAAATTATCAAATAATAAAATAACAAATTTCCGGCAAACTTAGGAGTTGAAAAGGAATAATTTCAAGGTTTTGCAAGGAAAACAGAGCAAGGAAATATTTTTGGTAATATCATGGCTCTGTTCAACAGTGATACAAGTCTGGAGGTTTCAATATTATTTCTTAAATAAGAGTAAATAAATATGTGCTTTTGAAGAAAAGGTATTTTCCATATTAAAAAATGTAAGAAGAATATGTCTATATTAAACTAGAGTGTTTAATTTAAGGAAGGAAATAAATTACTTTCTTTTATTGATTTTGAAATATAAATTTAGGTTATGAAAACCACACAAATATTTTATAGTCTAGTAGTGATAGGACTTGCTATATAAATTTCTGTGATGCAGTATCTTGCCACAAATAGAACTCCTAATGATATAGCTGCAGAAACAACACTCCTGTTGTGAAACTGAGTCAAGTACTACCACGACTGCTGTTTTGTAAATTTCATTGCCCCTTGCAACTCAGGATATTCTTTGATTCTATGATATTGCCATTGAATGGAAATGGCTACTCAATAAAGGCTTTTCTTTTGATATGTTAAAAATTAAGATGAGAAAAACTACCTGTAATTCAGATGCTCAATGTCTTTTCAGTTTCTGAAAACTATTTTGCTCCTACCTTTTGATTAGGTAACAGTCTTACTTTATACATTCTAGTTTGCTTAATTAAAATGTGCATTGCACTGAAATCTTTGCTGTTGAATTAAAGGATGGAAGTCCCAAAAAAAAATCATATAATTGCAAATCAGTAATATCGTCCAGCAATTTCATGACCTAGTATGGGGAATTACAGATGGACTTTATAAAATTCTATGTATGTGTTATTAATCACGGTGGGTATCAGGAAATTAATCTATTGCCAGATTTCATTGCTCCTGAGTTAGTCTTTGAAGCTGTTATTACATTTTTGTTCCACATTCCAAAGAACTGCACTCGCGACCAACACATTTATTGCATCTTTGTCCTCTATGCTCCTGACTTACTGAGAAATTGCAGATTATTATGCATAAACCATCGGTATCAATAAAAAGGGTTATATGGAATGTAAATGTGAATTAATAAAGTCTAACTTTAGATGCAGTCTAAAGTTATAAAATTATCTATTAATGCAGATGGTGGCATACAGGTGTATTTGAAAGACTCATTGATAGATTCTTATTTAAAAGATTGAATAAATTTGCTTTATTCTTTCTATAGTGAGAAAAAAAAGGGAATTCAGATTAAAAATTGAAATTAGGTTGGGTTTTTTTTTTTCAAGAACACATGGTTTTCACAGGCCGATAGGAGAAAAGCTGGAGTATAAATGAAGACTACAGTTTTTCAATTTAACTCTGATACTTTGACCTTAGTACTACTTTTTAAAAAAATTCTGAACTGCTTTAGCAATGGGTTTGTTAGGTGTGATAAGGACACATTGCAATACAAATGTAGGGGTTTAATTTCAGGCTTATGCTTGCTGCTTAAGTGTTTATAATTACTGAAAGGCATTAAAATTCTTTTACAAGTTCACCACGGCAGTAAAATTCAGTGCCTCACAAATTTGTATTATGTGACACCTGCATGACTAGGAAAGAGCCAGTATTTCAATTCTATTGACACATTTATTACAATTTGCTACTAGTGTTAGCATGTGTCCATACAGACATATGCTATAGAAATAGGAAGAGGAAAAATTCTGCCCTGAATGAAACAAAATGAAAGAATCTTGGGAAAAGGGCAGAAGAAGTAGGAAGAAAACTAAGCACTGCTGTGAGCAGCATAACTGTAAAAACAAAGTTATCTTGAGGACATTCAGCAATAGGCACTAGAGGGCATCTACTGACACACTGAATTTGAAAAGCAGCTACACTTACTTGCAAGGACCTTCTTTAGCACATAGGTACACCACTTACAGCCATTTACTGCTTGTAAACTTCTCACCTCCTCTTTATGTGGTTGCTCAAGAATACAGTACTACCATTTCTGCCCTAATTGAACAGACCATTGAAGCACCAGGTTCAGGCAAAGAAGATGACTCCACTAATTTGTGCCAGAACTCTCATTTACATTACAATCCTGGCAAACTCTTTATAAATATAATTGCTGTTAACAATGAAAGTTAATGGGAAAGTTGTGCCAGATAAAACAGAAAAATGAGAAAATCGGAAACTGGAAAAAAAAAAAAAAAGAGCAAAATTAAAAATGGAGAAATGGCAGTGAAATGATGACCTTAGCTTGTTACCACTAAATCCTTACTGAGTTGTCCAAGGCGAGCCTTCTCTTTTTTACCGAACAATCGTCCTATTGAAGACTTGATTCCTTTCTTCTTGGGAGCTTTGTGCAGGGAGTCCTGGCTGCTGCTGACACTGCCAAGACCAATGCTTTCTGGCTCCAGTGAAGCAGGCAAACTACTGCAAAATGATAATAAAGAAATAGAATAGATAACATGTCAACATTTTTATTTTCTTCTGAGCAGCCCTGCAAATAAATTAATTGGTTATAATTTAGTAATGATCTCCCAACAAGTGAAACAATAATTATTAAATTATTAAATTATTTGGCAACATACAGAGCAACACAAGACCACACTTTCTCTATCAAGCAAGGATGAAAATTAATATTTTTACTTTGCTAAGAACAATTTAAGAATACAGTAGTCAGAATTCTGATTTTATTTCTAGGCCTTGTAGCATTGCTACTTCCAGTAGTAATCAAAACAAAATTCCCAGTATGTACTTTGGCACTGATAAACATTTTCAGGGTCATGCAACAGACAATGGGTAAGGTTTTTCTCTCCTGACATGAGAAACGGGGAAGAAATCAGGTCATTTTGGAATAGTGAAACAACATGATTTGAAAACAATGATTTGTGGTAAACTGTGAAGTACTGATTCATGTTACAAACATCTTACCTTCTGGCATCATTGTGGTATGAAGAAGGAAGGGTATGAGTCATCCTGATAGCTCGAGGTGTTGGAGGAGGAGAAGTTTCACATTTGATTGTGGCTTTATCTTCACGCCCATCTTCTTCGACTACTGCAATCTGAGGGAGAAAGACTCCAATGAGAGCATATTAGCTTTGCAAGAACCTTTCAACATAAGCTGCATGAAATAATCAAGTGGACTGAAGCATGCAAGGTTTCAAGTTCAATTTTTTAAGCAAATTTCAAGGGTTCTTTTTTTTTTATTAACTATGTTACTGGGAAAAACAATTGCCTCAATATGGCACCTTAAAGCACATATTTGAAAGAAATGAGATTATGCTTGTAGAAGAAGTTCATTCCTGTCATGCTGAACAGGTTGATACTGTGAAGGTCTAAACATGAAGGTAATCTTAGGTGTAAGTGGGTCTCTTGCATTAAACAGGATTATCAGGTTAACTAAGTTTCTCAGGAATGTAAGAGAGAAGGTGAATACAGGTATAAAACTGACTTCTCTCTTCAGTGTGCTACCCCAATAGACAGTATGCTTGACAATAAGCATGGGACAAAAAAGGTATTTTTTCAGAGCACATATAATGGTTTAGCTTAAATTCTATCTTCTATCCTGGAATTTTATCATCAGTGCCAATTCTGTAAACAACTTTATATTGCTCCAGAAGATTTTAATGAATCTATCTATTGTTCCTCCAGCAAAAAGAATGGCCAAAATACATTTGAAGGTAATTTTTTTGTGTCCATACCTTTAAAAAAAATAAGTATTCCTTTAAGTTTGTGCTATTGAGGTTACTACTCCAAGATCTTACTGGTGGGCCTTGATTCTGTGGCTTAGCTGTGAGCCTTTCCAGGTAGGATTAAAATTATTATGTTCAGGAATTGAATGAAAAGGAGAGGAAGGGATGCAGTTGTTGGCAAGAGACTCAATTATCTAAATAGCAGAGGAATATGATAAATGTTCTCGTCCAAATTTTAAAAACCCCCAGTATCATACCTTTCTCCGATGCTTTCTTAGGTCGCTTGGCTAAGATTGGTAACAAAAGCAGAAACAACAACAAAAAAAGATTAATAAATATTATTGAAGCATCAAAAATGCCTCACATTTGTGTTCTCACATTCACGAAGTGGGAAGCAAAGATTAATTTAATACTTCCCACAATATATATACTAATTATACACTTAATGTAATAACATAAGATAATCCTTGAAAAATTCTGGGAAAGTAGGTTTGGGGTTTTTTCCCTGAAGTTACACTCTCCTTCAATTTCATAAACTTAGCTAAGAATTGGACATTTCAAGCGTATAGTAGCACTTTCTCTTTTTGAGTTTTCATAAAAGCACATATGATATCCTCAACAGGGTTGGTTTTTTTGGTTTTTTGAAAGTTTTTTTCAAGTATAATAAATGTATTGCTGTCCCACCAAGTAAAACCATAAAATATCATCACCAAATACCATACTTGAAAAAGTGACTGGCATTTTCAGGAAATGAATACATATTCACCTGTCTTCTGCAGTATTATTTGGCAGTAGAAGACTGCTAGAATGGGTCTTGTTCAACCCCCTTTGCATTTTTATTTTTGGTGTCTCATTCATTTAAGGAAAGCTGAAGATACGCTGCAGAATTTATTTACTGCATGAACCTGGGCTGTGGAAACCCATGCAGTCCTGCTTCTCCAGCCAACCAATACGGGTCATTTGGCAATTTGAGCTCTAGAGACGAGAATGCTACAGAAATACTCCCAACTCAAAGTTTCACTTGGAGGATGTCTGACAGACTTATGTCTGTTCCCAGTGAGCAAGGAAGTGACACTCAACACTGAACTCCAGCTGAAACAGTGCGGGGCAAAAGAGTCCTGAAATGGGTGATGAAGGTGAGCAAAGCTGTGGGCTGTGCTGCTGAGCATGCTGTGGGGGATGCTTCTACTGCTTATGGTAAGTCAAGAGTTCAATTGCAAGTCAGACAGACAAATCCATCTGAGTTCTAGCACAGTTAGAGCTGGATGCCAGTGAGATCACGGCAACCTGAATTGCAGAGGCTTTGCTGTTATTTCGTGTTTGAATCTGATTAATCTACTGATCGATGAAGCTATGATTTTGAAATCCAGGCAAGCAGGCAGTGCAAGTGCCTGCTGGTGGGGCAGGCCAAACACTGCCATTTACCTGCAGCCAGACTGCTTAGTTTAAACAGCAGGGGAAAGGGAACCAGAGTGTGTATTTCGGAAGGTGCTGCTTTGGTGAAGTACCAGCAGCCTGCGCACTCACCTCCTCCACAATGACCTGTGCAACCAATATTTTTGTTCCTGCTGTTCAGCAGTGGGAACTGGGGGCAGCAAAGAGTAAGTCACAACTGCCTGCCTGGACCTCCTCCCTGCTGACCCCAGATTCCCAAAAGGAAACAAACACTATATTAAACTGGGAGGAGTAGAGGTGGACATGAGTAATTGTCAGTTCCCAGGAAAAGGGGATACTTGGCTAAATGATCACCCACAAAAGCCCCTACTCCCAGCTGAAAAGAATGAACAGCCAGGCTTCATTACCAGCTGCTCCTAGCAACCTTTAATTATGAGAAGCTCCACAGGAAACCAGTGCTACTGCTTCCCAGGAATGGGACAGTGGAGACATTATGATTATCAGAGAAAAAGCAAATAAAAAATGGGCTTACACATCCCTATTCTATTCCTTGTATGAGATCAGCAGAGTGGGCTGCTTTGAGTGTCTCCTAATACTTAAGGGGATTAATTCACCCCAGCTCCAAACTAGTTTGTAGCTACACTGAATCCTGCATCTCTACTCAGATCAGTACATCTTAAATGTACACTCAGAGCTGTACATCTTAAATATGTTGACAAATGCTATCTTCAGATATTTGACAGATGTACTGTTTCTTTTTGTCTAGGATCAAAATTAAATTCCTTGTAAATCCCTTTCCAAATCAAACTAGACATTTCTGAATTTGTCCTCAAAGATACAGCAGCATTAGAAATGCTTTGCATAGTAATTTCATCGTGGCTTAATGTCTATGTGTGAGCTGCTTGTGATAATGAAATATATCAGTTAAATTAATTACTGGAAACCAAAGAACTTATTTCATTTTACATGATATATGGTCATGAAGAAAGCATAAAATGCTGCAAATATAAAAGTATATCCAAATGATCACATATAAGAAGTAGTGGAATGTCTTAATGTCTTTTAGACATTTCCTGGAAGTTTAAACTCAGCAATAGTTCCACAGGCTATTGTGTAATAACGGTATCATTTAAGAACTTTCCATTAGTAAATGTTTTTGACATAAAAGTGATTCCAATGATCATTTCTGTTCTTATTAATTCCCCTGCCTGTGTGCTGAAGGCCCTCAGAAATCCTATCATTTTGCCTTTAGTGAACAATGCAATGCTCAAAACAACTATAACAAAGCCCAAAGACACCAAATGTACACATTCTAGAGAATTTGCTATCTGTATGGATGACGAAGATGCGAATGAAGAATTAGAGAGACGAGCCAGTCATACAGTGAAAAGATTAACTACTTAGTACAAGAAATATCACATCAAACACTGTTATCTTAAGGCTCCTTACCAGTGTCATAACCCCCATTCTGTCCATCTCCCTGGCTGGGCTGCGAGGGGTGAGTTTGGGAGTTGAGTGTCCGCTGGGAGGAGATGAGCTCGCGAGCGACGATGCTGTCACCGAGCCGGTGATGGAGGTTCCCTGGTGGACTCTGGCGAGATTTAAGCCTTCCAGACTCACGCTGGCCACCCTGTTCTCTATCTCTTCAGCACGCAGTTCTGTTGATTCTTTCTCTTCTTGGATCAACCTTATTAAGTAAAAGAAGAATGGTCCTGTTGTATTTCTCTCTTCGTATCCCCAGAGCAAAACTAAAAACTATTTCATTTCAAATGAGATTTGAAAGTAAGAGCACAGAAAGATGAATTTCACAGATAATTAAAAAATACCCATTCCAACATTATTTTCCTATTATCAAATTGTTTTTCTCAATTCCTGCATCCACAAAACCTGTTCAAAGAACGTATCCAACAGCAACACTTGATGTATGACATTTCAGGAATATTGGTTCCTTTGCAAAGGAGCTAGAATTGGCAAGGGGGTTAACAATCTGATTTCCCATAGACAACTAATTCCAAGCTTCCGTTGGCTTCATCTGATTATCTTTTGCTAAATCACAAAGTTAAGAGTGAAATGAACTTGGGCCTTTAAGAAGGGAATTGCTACAATAATCCATATTAATAAAACAAGAGAACATGCAAAACAAATTGTCTGATTAATCCCTAAAATTCGATGAAAAAATGATAGTTGTTTCTAAAGTGCCGTGTTTTTAAGTTAATTTCATTGAAATAGCTTTCTTATTAGCAAGCAATATAAGCTTCTTAAGCATCAATCACGTCAACAGGATGCTTCCATTGGATTCTTTAGTTTTTTTTATTGTGATTGCATACAGAATGGAAAATGTCTTTGAAATAAAATACTTGTTTATAAGTCCTTTGCCCATAAAGCCGTATTAGGAGTAGTCTAAAGAGGAGGGAAAATTATGAGGGATCAATGTTAAATGAGAGAATACAAAGTTTGGGGAGGCTGAAACTGTGAACCTGACTTTTCTGAGTGAAATGAAGCAAGCACAATAAAAAAAAATAATACATGGAAAATAGAAACCTAAAAGCTGTGATAAAACTGTGATAAAACTTCTTCCCTAACATACATTTCAGAATTTGTTCCTTGCAAAAACCCTTTACTGTATATTACTTGTTAAACTAACGAAAGACTAGTAGTATTTAAAAACAAATATAATTGTTGCATCTACATCTTCCTGAACTGGACACAGTGCTGATTTCTTTGTTATAACAGAACACATGGATAAGGTTCTCTCTTTATGTATATTGTTTTAAGGGGATTTCCCTTCCCAACACCAATATATGTCTTTGTATCTTGACAGGTGTAGACAAAGGCTTATGAACACAGTGTAATCCTATCTGAATAAATACATTCTGGGACAGCAAAAAAATGCAAAGCTCTAGATTTATAAAAAAATGCTTCTCCCTGAACAGAAAAGCTACTCAATTTCAAAATATTCCAACAGAGTTTTTCCTTTAAAGTTACCTTGATCAGAGAATCTTTTGCCAAGTCAGTCTGTCTTGTTTTGACTATATTTCTAGCCACAGTATTTGTTTTTCTAGTATTACCAGAAAGTCCCTAACACATTCACTAACATTTCCTTCTAAGAAAACAGTCACTAATGAGAGGATGCTTTACATATACCAAATTTTTTTAGTTGCCCTTACTGAAAAACATGTAAGAACACTTTAAGATTAACATAGGTTTCATTTATAACAATCACTAAATTAAAATACGTAATTTGATTCTCTACCACTCCATTAAATTTGCACAGATATTACTAAGATATATTCTATATTCTCTTCATTACCTATTTCCAAGCATTATGATTCAACTTGGAGCATGAAAAACCATATTCTGTGTCTACAGAGAAAATTAAAACCATGTCTTAGAAAATGCGGCTTATATTACACTTCGTATAGGGATAATTATCAGAAGAAAATACGAGCATTGAAATAAAATGCTGCTGATAGAAAGTTGTTACTGAGTAAGTAGAGTCATGCATAACAGTGAAAAAGACCTTGAAAAGAGGACTATGAGCAGCAATATGTGAAATCGGCCATGTGTTACCCTCCTCTAACTTACTTCTATTCAACCAGCCAACAATTCTTCACTTGGAACGTTTTTTGAAAGAAATGTCTATGATTAGGAAAGAAAGACTCAGTTGTTACCTTCACACAATCAATACTCCCCTCTGGAAAGCAGACACATTTTCAATCCTCCAAATGAAAAAGTTCTCTCCTAACTGTCATGAATGGTACCTGAACTTGAGCACTAAAGAAAGCTTGAGGCCGTAACTGTAAGTGCATCCCAACTGGTTCGGGCTACACACCTGATTTCTTTATTAATTGCATCCAGCTGCTCCTGAAGCATCATGGCCAGAGTCTGGGCATCGGAGTGGCCACTTGGTGACAGGAGGTCCATGGAGCTGAAAAGGGTTTCTCTATCATCATCATCGATGTCAGACATCTCGGTGTCACTTTCGAATGGGTGGCTGCTCAGAACTCCGATCTGCTGCGTCCTGTTCCACTCGTGGTCGCCAAGCGATTTTACCTGAGCAGCAATTAGGACATACATGGCTTACCTCAGAGAAAACTGCAAGGTCAAACTTCAGGAAAAATGGGAAAGGAAAGCAGCTAGTACTTCAAAACACTTATTCAATTATCAGCGCTCCATTAATGCTCGCAATATTACTGCAAACAGCATGAAGTATTTTCACCTAATTCCAAATTAGGTATACAATTACTATCAGGAAAATTTACACAAAAAGATATTATGGAAAGACAAATAATAAGTACGTTTGAGCTCTGATGTCTTAACTTCAACAACTTCTGCCTCCATTTTAGTTCAACAGTTATCTGAGCATGTATAGAAAAACCCTGCTCTCTGGCTGGGATTTCTGGTTTGGTGGGTTGTTTTACTTGCTGTTGTTTTTTTCCTGTAAGAAAAACCCACAAACTGTAAGCTTAACAGCCTCAAATAGATGCTCTTATCAGGGAATATACGAGAAGAAATTGGGGACTGACCTTTGGTTCATCTCTGCGTACTCCCATCCGGCCTCTCCTAGGTCGCCTTATCACTTTAGTGGACCGATAGTCAGACTGGCTGTCCACCAGTGAGCCCACCGAGTACCTCAGCTCTGTTGATGTGTCCAGATGAGGTCTATAAACAGAATTGCAAAGCCGGACTGAGAGAATAATAGGAATAACAACAACAACCCAGTGACTTTCACTCTAGGAACACAGACTTCTTTTTTCAAACAGATCTTTATGTATCACATAATAAATGAGAAAACCACACCACAAAACGTAATTTAAAAGTGAAAAATTGAAATCGCCATATGAGAAAATTAAAGGAGAAACCAAATAATATAACCTCTGATTTTTTAAAATGAAAGCTATGCATAGAAAAACTTATCATCCCAAACTTTAACAGGAAAAAGCACATTTCAGGGTAATTACAACTAGCAGTTGAATGTATTATCCTGTATATTCATAAATATGCCTGAGGTTACTCTAAGCATGCTAAATGGTCATGAGTGAGCACATAGATTAAAGCTTTCCTGCTATAAGTCTGTGCTCTACATTATGAAAATATTGGTGAACTGACCTGTGATATTTAACAGTGGTTAGGAATTACTAATCTTTATTTGATGACACTTTCAGAGCTTTAACATCCAATTTTTTCTATAGCTCTGGTAAGTCTTGGGATATTGCAGGATATACAGGATGACTTCAGCACCTCTTTTCTTGTTTACAAACAGAGGTCCCTGACCTCTTTGTCCTTAGTCAAACAGCAGCACCAAATGTTCACTGCATGGTCAAGAAAAAGCATCCTAACCATGGGCTGTGGAACCAAGTCAGAGGAGCAAAGGCTCCATGCACCATTTGAGAATTCAGCCACAGAAGTAGAGACCTGAACAATTTAATAAAAATGTATGAATAAAGTGATCACAGTTAAAAAATGAAATGCAACAAAAAACCCCCATAGGGGTGACTGTTTTTATCTTTTGAGTGCAGTAATTGTCTCAACAGAACTTTGTTCTCAAATAAATAATATCTAGCAGTAGTGAAGCAAGTTGGCAGGAAAAAAGAAACAGTCCAGCCTCTAGCTGTAGATATTGATCTGCTGACCAGTTTCATTACTTTCCTGAAAGCACAAACTTCAGCTAATGCAGAACTGAACACAGGCTGAGAATAGGAAGCATTTAAGCATTTAATGCTCAGCGCTTGTTATCCCTGAGAGAGCTGGGAGCTTCATGAGGTGAGGTTACAGAAGGGAAAGCATAGTGTTTAGTGGAACCTGCTGAATTCCCAAGATATTTAGATATCTTATCAACTTCAAACAGCCCTTTGACAAGGGCAAATCAGCTCCTGTTTATGGAGCACAAGCTAATGATACTCATCTACCCAGCAAGAAAAGCTGCTGTTCACCAAGGATGGCTGCTCCAAAACCTAAATTGCTGTTGCAGCAGTTCAGTAGCCTGCATCCCTGCAAGCACTTTCTTGAAAAATGTTTTTGTGTCTGTAGTCACATTCCCAAGGGAACAAAAATTCAAAAAGTTACAAGTGTCACATTCTGAATTTCATCGACTTACACTTCTCTACATATAGAAAAATACTGTTCCAAGAAATAAAAAAAGGTTGAGGGATAAACCACGTCCAGGTAGTGAGCAAGATGTCTGAGGGTAGGCAATAGCTGATGGAAAAAACATAACCTATTGAACAAGAGTAACTTTAGGTGAATACAGTGCTCCCAATTTAGTCTTGGTCCATGAGCTTTGTCTGTCAGGTTTGCTGGCAGGTTTTAAAAACCAGCATGTTGCTTGTTATGAAAACAGCACATGGCACATAATTATCAATAAAGCAACAATTTAATCAAAAGAGACACTATTAAGGAATAAGGACTTTCTAGAATGATAAATTATTTTCAGCTGTTAGTGGTTAATTTTATGGCATTTGTCTCATTAGTCTTCCCATATTGATTTTCCATCAAAAAGAGGCACAATGTTAATGTTCAATTACGATATTTTCAGATGTCTCTGAATATTCTTTACATTTAGTTTAAGTTCTGTGGTCTTTTCTACACACTAAGTACAGCTGAGTTATGCCTTGCCGATAAAGCAAAATATATTTTTTACAGAATAAATATGATCCTAAATATGCGGATCAGTTTCAGCATTAAGGATGATAATTTAAAATTTGTTATTACAGTCTGGGCAAAAAGCTGTGTATTTGGATATACTTTTCAAAATGTTTCTTAATTTAAAAGACTTTCTTTAATCGCCATAATATTTCAGTGTATACTTACTGATATAAGGCCCTGTTTACCTATGCAAAAAGTGAAAATCCACAGTAATAATAACTGCACAGATTGTACATTTTGAAAGAAATACAGGACTACATGTATTTCTTTACATACATTTATGTGTGGTTTGAACATATCCCTGTTGTAAATACTTGCCACTTACATTTATGTTCTTTAATTTGAAAATTAAAGTGAGAATATTTTTCACACAAAATACTACCTTGACAAGGTGGGTTCAATTAAAGAACCAGCCCTCAGTTTCATTTGGTCCAGTTCAGACCTCAGTTTCTCAATTTCTTCAGCAAGTCTTTCCTGAAAATACGAAGAGTAAGATATATATAATTGCAATACAAAATAAATTTATTTTATGACATCTTGTTCTTGTAAAGTTAAACAAGTAAGCAAAGAGACACTGAATGTAACACTGACTGCAATAAGAGAAGGAAGCTCATTTAAGTCTCACTACTGCTAATGAGATGTAAACATCAAGAGAAGGTGGTGTAGCAATCTACTGTTTCACCACTTCCTGGAAGTGTTGGCAAGACAAGGTTGTCCTTGAAATTTATTTTTTTCCTACCATAAAGCAAAGCATAGTTAATCATGTGATACACAATTTGCCCTATAGAGACCTAGATTTAGAGCTGGACTCAATGATCTCTGAGATCATCTTTTCCACCCTACATGATTTTATGATACCATGGGATTGCATGCTGGCCTTTATATTTACTGACAGAGACACAGAGAGAAATGCCTTTCACCTGACTCAAACTGCAGCTATATGTCTCCCTCCTGTTGAGTTGATGCAACTCCAGTATGAGCTGCTGCTGGTAAAAAATGACAGTTTGCCACAAAAATTTGATTTATGGAGCTAACTAAAAAAACCCCACTATTTATAGCTACCACTAGAGAAAACAGCACTGTTCTCAAATTCTACAAGTAATTGTTATCTACTAATAAAGTGAAATCAAAGAATTTTAAAACAAATTAAGAATAAACATGGGATGAAGATATAACACTTCTCTTCCTAGAGTTTAAAATGTTCAGTATTGCAAAAAGGCTAGGAAGGATATATATTCTATATCTATAAATAGTATTATCTATAAATAATATGTTTCACTGAGTATTACTGAATTCAGTGAGTATTAATAATTATTACTGAATTATTATTATATAATTACTGAAATATTATATAGAAATATATATTATATTTCTATATAGAATTCTAATAGAATATATATTATATAGAAAATTATAGTATTTTCAAAATATTTCTTTACTGAATAGAATTACTGAGATGATGATACTCTGTTGGTAGCACTTGCCAGCTTCTTAGAGATTATTAGTATATCTGAAATTGCTTCATCAGTTTCTTCATCAAAGGGGAAGAAATAATCCCTTCATAAGGGGACACCTAGAAGCTCAGGGGTCAGCACAAGGACTGAGGACAGGACAAGGGATAATGGCTTTAAAATGAAAGAGGGTAGGTTTTAGATATCAGGAAGAAATTCTTTATGGTAAGGGTGGTGAGGCACTGAAATGGTTGTCCTTTTGGGTACTTTAATCTTGCTGCCCTTCTACAGGTTATCTAAATGTAGAAGAAATTTCTTTTTTTTTTTAACAGATACCTTTTTGTTATTTCTCTCTAAGGTCTTGATTTTTGACACCAGATGATATATTTATATTAGTTTAGAATGGTGCTACATTTTTAAAATTCTATATATTTGCTTTTTGTGGATTTAATATATTCCAAAACACTTCTGTCAATCTGAACGCAAATACATTTGTGTCTCCAACTGCACTCAAGGCAGGAATAACTTCAAAAAAATCTGGGTATCTGGAATTGGAAGAAATATTTATAATCAATTTGACTGATTCAGTAAACAGCATTAGGAGTTAATTTGCAAGGAATGAAGAAAGGTCAACTTTCAGCTATATTTAGCATAATGCCACTGCACCTGTTAAGAAGAATTGCATCAAATAAAAAGATTACATTCTTCACTATGGAAGTGCAAACAGTTAGGCATACATCTCTCTTAAATAGGACTTTTTTCAGAATTAAAACTGATGGAAGAAAAACTCCAGAGCCAGTGAAATCAATATGAATTTTGGCATTGACTTCTTGATGCTAGGGTATCAACCATGAACTTAGCTCAGAACAACTCTCAGAGACCTTCTAGGGGTATTTATGGCATCTAGCTGATTAAAGGAATTCTCATTTGTATCAGGAGGATTTTCCACGACAACTGGATAATT
The DNA here is from genome assembly GCA_025920805.1 of Petroica traversi. Classification (NCBI taxonomy): domain Eukaryota; kingdom Metazoa; phylum Chordata; class Aves; order Passeriformes; family Petroicidae; genus Petroica; species Petroica traversi. The sequence continues at coordinate 7,622,590 of JAHLSL010000009.1, read as the reverse complement.
AATATTCCATATACACATTTACAAATAATAATAAATATTTTGATAAAACCAGATAAAATCAGGTATTTTAAAGTACCTTATCATGTAAGGACTCTTCCAGATTTTTCCTGAAACTTTCAGATTCTTGAATCAAAACATTCTAGAAATGACAAGAAGAGAAAAAATTAAGCAAGAAAGAAATTAGAGATATATTAACATAACGGGTATCACTACACACATATATAAATTTACCAAGTTCGTACACTTTGGACTTCAAAATTAAGGTTCTTTAATGCTTCAGTTGGGTTATAGACTACATTTTAAATGCTTTCTCAACTAATGCAAGAATTCAAACATGAAGGAACATGTGTTTTCTAGATCAGCAAAACCTTTGCATCGTGGTTCAACTGAGGAACTGCCTTATTCTTACACAACCAATTCTCCCAACTTCTTCTTTTGGCAAGCCTATTTCTCGCTCTATACCACACTTTGTTTCAATGATATAAACCAGAAGTACATCTTCTGAAAAGTTCTGAAATACCCTTCTGAAAAAGACTGAAAGATTCCCTTCAGATCATACTGAGGGTGAATAAGTAGAAGAGGTGTGGATTAAAGAGGGCAAATACAAAGATCAATGGCTGTGAATTTTGTGGGACCACATTGTCTCACATCATTGAATACCCATAAATAACATTCCCTCTCCAAGGCTGGGTGTTCCTTCTCCTGTAGTGACAGCATTTTACTCTTCCCAGAAGTGAGGTGAAATCAGCAGGTTAAAGACAGATATGCCAGCACATCTAAAACTGGTCATTCCTCAGTTCTCATCCACTTTCTCTCACTACCTCGTGCACCCCATTACACACTGGTCCTTTACAAGCTCTTCATCAGGCTCTTGGCTGATAAACCCGTGGGTCAAACCACTCAGCATATTCACAGCTCTTCTGGGAGGACACTTGAGCCCACTCTTGAGTTAAGAGTAGAATGTGTAAGCTGGACCACATTTCTGTAACATTTGATAATACAAAATCAGCATGATGCTGCCATCCTGATAAAAGCAGAACAAACAGGGAAATCTTTATTAAGCTAAACTTTACACTGCTGTTTGTACTGTACCTTTTCTTCAAGTGCTGCCATTCTCTCTTTTAAGTGTAGTTGCAGACGCTCATTGGATTCTGTCAAAAGTCTGTCTACAGTATCCGATAATCTTTTGTTGTGCTCCTCATTCATTTTTTCTCTTTGCCTTGCCTTTAATGTAGAATAGAGGAAACACATTGATAAGGTCCCAAATTAACCAGTACAGACTTCTATCAGTAAAAAATAAAATAAAAAAAAAGGTAACTGTAACCATCTAAAAGAATTTCTCAGGAAATGTAATTACAGTTATTGATTAATGCATATCCATTTTTGTAACAGCAGAATGTTTTTAACTTTGCAACTAGATGCAAACTAGTGTATTAAGATGGTGAAGTGAAGTAGGAAGATGCTCTCATCGCTGCTACAAACAAAACATTTACAATCAGGTAGTTTTGGGTGCTGGAGTACAGAATGTAGCACTACACTGGCAAATGAAAAGTGCACAGCAGCTGTTTGCAATACACATACTCTTTGAAGTTCCTGATTCTTCTCTTCAAGTTGAGCTTCTAAGTGTCTCATGCGTTCCTCAATGTTCCCATGCCTTTCTTCTGCCTGTAAAAAAAAATAGAAAAACTCTTCCTGTAATTTAGGTGGCTTTGGAAGTTTTTATCTCAGTAAAGTTTAAACAAAACATAAAGCAAGCTACTACTAACTGCAAACTTAGTTTTCCAAAAATAAACTTTATTTAAACAGGCAGCTGAACAGCATTGCTTGAAATGTGTCAGCTACAAAGGCCTGTTACATCCAAGCATCAGCAAAACATTAGAGTTATTTATGAGCAATGAAATCAGCCAAATGTAACATGCAGACTGTGCATGGTTTGAACACAAACCTGCCATCGTAAAATTGTAAGCTCCTGAAGCACTGAACTGCACGATGGTTGATTATCAATTAAAAAAGAAAAGTTAAAGAAAATGAAAACAAATCAGATGGATTCTATTCAGCAATAGAAAGTAAAGTCCAGTAGGACTACCTTCCTACGTATGGAGATCATTTCTTGTAGTTTAGCTTCCATAACATATTGATAATCATCAGATGAGGTAGAAGAGGTTGGATCAGACTAACAAGTCAAGGAAAAGGAGAGGGACAAAATTGAGAAATCAGAACTAAAGACACTGACACTGAACAGAACACAGCACAGAATGCTTAAAAGAAAAGTGTGACTGAAAATTTAATACTTTTAACTGACAGAGTTTTACATGGAATAAACTACACTGATACTTGGTGAATAAGATGCAGGTGATGTGGAGAAACTGAAAATGATGGAATGCTAAAGAAGCTATCAACCTACACATGGAAGTTCAAGGTTAGTGATGGCTGGCTGATGACACATTACTACAGAGTGGATTCAAAGCGATACTGTCTAATCTAATGCTCTTTTTTTTCTTTTTTTTTTTTTTCTTAATTTTGGTAAACTGAACACCAGAACCAGACTCTCAGAGGCCAACATCAGAAATTCCTGTACAATTCTTCTACCATTTTCTAGGAGTGATTACAATGCATAAATACTACGTAATGGATCGGTCAGTTACACCACCATGCAATGTCATGGTACATTCCCTAATTTCTCGAGAACAGAAAGAATACCAAAAGAGACAAGGCTCAAGCTTTCTTATGCCATTTTAGAATACACTACATAAGCCCTTTCATCCAAAGAAACAATATGGTTTTCATCCCTTTGAAAAGATCCACCCTGGTGGATCTCTTTAGAAGATCAAGGTCATCAGATAAAAGAACCTACAAATAAAAATTCATTAATAATAATGAAAAGTTATTAATGAGTATAGAAATGGTAATCCAACCAAAGATTCATTACTATTTCTGACAGAAGTTGACTTTAATTAGGTCATTTGTGGCAAAACATGAATATTCATGTTATTGTTATATCAAACAACTCTATGTTATTAATCAAAAACTAAAAAAGCCCTTTAAAAAAGGGAAATGCTATATTGGTTTTGTTGCTATGGAAACAGGAATGTGCACAAGGCATACAGAGAGTGCTACTGATCACTGAGCTGTGAGCTCGCACTTGTCAAATGGTATTTCACTCTGTCAGATTTACCATCCCAAAAAGAGATCTGAACTTCATCTTTAGATGAGCAAACTTTAATATGCACAAGAAATACTAATTTTACAGCTGCATTTTTGTAAGACTATTTTTCAGATGCTTATCTATTAATGATTTACCAGATTAATTAGGAATATGTATCGAAGTAATGCCGGATGTTCATAATAACTTAAAATTACCCATAACTTAAACTCAGTAGTATAAACAGGACAAAAGTTCATACAGAAAGCAATCCAGTGATCTAGTAATTTATAAATATAAACTGCAGCTATTGATATGAAAATATCCAAATGAGAAATTTCTGCTTTTTTTTTATAAATACAAGAATATTGCTTAACTTGGAAGATCACAGGTATTCTTTTCATAGTATATAAAAATTTCAGATTATTTCAAAATTTAAGGGAAAGTCTCTGCAATTAAACTCATTTATAACTGCAGGTATATTGTGACATACTTGAATGTATTTATTAGCTGAAACTATTTTGTCTGTTTATTACAACTTGGCCCAGCAACAATGCTTCTATGATCTTTATTAACTTATCTCTCAATTTAATTTATTAGTCATTTCAGCACACCAGTGCTAATGCACTGCTTCCTCTCCCAACTGGGTAATTAGAAAGATAGGGCTGAAAAAGTTAAGTCCCTGTGATTGCAGGGACACAAAGTGACCAGGTTTTATCCTGCTCTGTAGAAAATAGAATTTTCCCCTTTTCAAGTCCTGGCTGCAGCATTGGTTCAAGGCCACCCCTTAATGCATTTCCAAGGGTTGTGAGGTGACTTGGGATCATCAAATCTCTGAGAAGACTTAAGTAATTCTACCTCTTTTGAAGCTATTTTCATAGAGGGAGATGCAGAACCCACTGAGGGCACCGTCCTACAAAATTAAACTCATAAGCTTCATTAGCTGACTGCAGAACTTAGAAGCAAGTTACTTAAACTTCACTGCTTCCTTACACTTAATTGCAGCTTAATGCAAAATATTAAGATAATCAAAGTAAAACCTCTAAGTTCAAAGAGATCTCATTCAAGTCCTCTGAAATGGGGTGCTGCCAGTCATAACCTGTCATTGAAAAGAGTCTGTCTAGTTAGCTGTATAATTTGCCTTTTTTTTTTTTAAACTAAAATACAAAATTTTCAGTCCAAACCATGCCATAATATCTTATTACTCTAGCAGATCTTTTCAATACAGAAAATAATTGTGGTATAAGGTCTAAAAATTGTTGGGAAGCAAACAAGGAATGAAATTATTGTCAGAATTATGTATATTATCTGAATTCGTATATAGACAACATTCTTGAAAGAACACGATATTCTCTTAAGATTCTATAGCTACCTGTTATTTCATAACTTCCTGCTGCTTTCTAATTCAGCAAGGTATATGCTACCTTTACATCTCTTTGGTAGAACAGAGAAACTTGAAAACTACTTAAAATTCAGTATGCCTTAGAACCAAAACAAATGTCTTTATTTTAAACACTGCAAATGCATTAGGCTCCAGTGCTTGTCTGGCAGAGAGCAAGCACAGGTGCACAGACTTAGTACCTACTCTGGGCTCTAAAGCTGCTCAGGGATTTTAACCACTGGCTCTCATGTGCCAACTGCAAGCACAGCCCCGGCAAAGGGGCAGAATAGAAACACAAACACACTCCCATCTCCTCTGATTTGCAGAAATGCACCTGCAGACAGAGAGCTCAAGTAACAAGTGCCCCCACTGGAAAATACTCCCAAAATGAGGGTTTCAACACCTCCCATTGCCCTTTTCACTGAGGAAGGCCCCCAACCAGGTCTCAAAAAGACCCCTCCAAACAAAAAAAAAAAACCCTGTAGCAAGTCAGGTGTTAGCTAGGGGTTTGCAATTTCTTCCTTAAGGACTTGCCCAGGCCATGCTCTTAGGATTGGTATACCTGTGCCATATACACTGTGGTGTTGTTGATGTGCCTTAGTCAGATCAGAGATTATCACTGTAATAATCCCTTTGAGAGTCTTGGCAGACTACCATAAAAATACTGAGTGTGTCCATCTCAGCCTTATTGTTCAAGGCACAAGGCAGAGGCTGAGACACCAGTGCTTCCCATGTTTCCATAGCAGAATTTTAGGCACACATGGGACAAACAGACAGCTTTGGACTCTGAAGCTCCTAAAGAAAACTTGTATTTCTTCCAACTTCTTTTACTAAGACTTGAGTTAAAAAACTGCAAAGTAGAGCTCACATGACTACTTGCTTGGCAGATCTTACCCTATATTCTTTCTTCAATGTAAGATTTGCATGTCTGTTTGCTCCTAGTCTGTACAGAAGGATTAATAAGACACATTGTGTGGTATTCAGCAACTAGCATTTAAAGCATTTAGCCAGAACATTCAGTTATAAATAGATCTGGAAAGTAACACATCTTAAACTGGATTAAAAATATATGGACAAAAATGAATGATGCCTGACCCCTAGGAGAAACCAGCATGGGCCTTAATGTTCACTTTGCACTCTATTTGCCATGGAACAGCCAGCACAAGGTAGTAAGAGCCTGGAAAATTCTGCATTAAGGGCATACCAAAGCAGATAGAGTGACCTCTAACCCCGTAAAAACTCTGCTGGTGCTCCTGCTGCTAATGGGCCCACAAAATGGTATTGGTTTCACATCGTCTGCTGCGGATGGCACTGCACACTTTCCTAGGTCTTTGTGTCTTAGTTGAAAAGAAAGAAATCCAGTTTCAGATGCAGAAATCACTTCTATAATATAAATGCCAGAATTTTTTATCTTGCGCTAAGCTGTAGGAGCAAATCTAAACTTTTCTAATGGTACAAGCAATTTCCCCAGTTTTGAGACTTTGACTTTTGAAGATCTGCATTCTCCAGATTTTCTACTGGCACACATTCTATGGTACACATTCTTTAGTCTATCCTTGGAATAAGGGAGCTGTTGACAAAGGAATAATGCATTATTGAACTGATATGAACTATGAAGTTGAAGGTGAAAATAGATCATCATAGTGACAGAGGTGCAACAGCTCACAAAGTTATAAGCTACTTGCTCACATCTGACCTGTTATCAACATGACAAAATGATTTGGTCCCTTTTTCTAAACTCTAGCCTGAAAGGCTGGAGTTTACATAGTCACACATTCTTTCCCCTCCTTCATTTTCCCACTACCTTCCGTACATCCTAAGTTTAGTCAGCAACTCCTTCAATTTAGCTTTGTCAAATTTGCTTCTTTCATTTCTTCCTCCTATCAGAGCAAAATCTCCCAAGAAAATGGAAGCAAAATAAAAAGGATGTTTGGAGAAGATAGATATGTTGTAAATGGGAAATTTTCTTTGGCTTCCCTCCCCTTCAAAGATTTTTTTTTTTTTAGCCTGTAAGAGGATTTATCAACTTCCTTCTCCAGCTAACACATCATATTTTCTCTCTCCCTTGCTCTCAGAGAGGTTTCTGTATTAACCACATCTACTCCTTGCAGGGGAACTTCTTTCCCCTCTTTGCATCCTTTTCATGGCAGACATTCTCCTTTTACTTATTTTGTAACTTCTTCCCTGCTTAAATCAAACCACATCCCCATGCTGACACAAAACAAGCGTTATGTCTCACTTGCCTCCAACTCTCAAGTCATTTTTTATCACCTTTAAAATTAACTGAAGGTGTTACTATGCTAAATGTGGTTTATTATGATATGGTTTCCCCTTCTCCATCTCAGTGCTTCTCTAATGCAGCTGAAAAGCATGGCTGGTATTTCAGGTGACCTGCATACAGGAATGATGGAGTAAAACACTGACTGCTGTCTTATGATCAGAGAAGTGACTCGGTACCTCTGGTGCACAAGCCACAGGGGGTGAAGGACTACTTGTGGGTGTGAGTGAATGGAGTAGGTGGATGCTGGCTTGCCCTATTAAACCCCTCCTTGAACACATGCAAGGAGAAACTGGGTTTGACAGACTAACCATCTGAAGATTCTGGATGCTCCAATATCTGTCCATTCTGAGGAAAATAGACATTTTGTGGAAGAAAGAAAGGTTAATACAGGAGGGAAGTTCTTTCTACTAGGAAGTGCCAACTGCCTCTTCTCCAGGGCAGGCAAACAGACCAATACTGTGAGAATGAATAGAAGGTGGCTCAATGAGTCATGGGAACCTAAATCTTGGGATACATGCTGAGAGCTGTGCTACTTGTCATGACCAGACAGATACCAGTGTGATGGTCAGGCAGGACAGCACAGTGTATGGGGTCATGCTGTTCCAGGTTAGTCTGCCATAGGCTGGCTAACCCTCCAGTTGCTCACCCAATGGGCAGAACACAGTGAAAACAAAGCCAAAGAAAAGTTCAAATGATTCAGGTAAATTTATGGGTACTTATCCAAGTTCACTGTATAGTCCAAATTTTTGGAAGTTCACTCCTTATGAACTAGTTTGGACATAGAATAGTAGCAGAAAGACATATCACTAGCTTATATACATAAAAAAAGGAAAACCAACTAATTTTAAAAACTGACACCATAGAAGGATAACAATTTATATCCTTCTTTTGCAGAATCCCAACCCAGATTTATTATGTGCAAGAGCATAAAAAATTGAATGCAGAACTGTGACAGGCATCTTTAAAATACATGGGGGGTGGTGTGGGGGTTAGGAATAATCACAGCCAAATCCAGAATATGTTTGTTCTAGTTTATGTCCATATGTAAGTAATTGGTCTTATATTTTACCCACAGGGAAGCAGATAACCCATATTACTTTCCTTTAAAATACATATAAAGCATGTTAGGCTTAACTCACCTCTTCCATATGATTATAACCCCATTAATGTCAGAGAAGCCACTGAGATAGTACTAAAGGAAGGAGAATCAATTTTCCTTTTTTTTTTTTTTTTTTTTTTTGTGCAGTAGTAGCTGATTTGCAGGCTCATCTTTTACTTGTCATACATAGACACTGCAACAATCACACAGCTCAGGTAGACAGGTTTCAGGGATTCTGCAGCCAGATAATTTGAGTCCTACATACAGCATGTATCTTGGCATAAAGTCCAAGTCCAATCAGGGAAAAATCAATTAAGCATTATTCAGCCTCAGGTAGGAGTTGAAGCTCTCACTGAATAGCTGACCACATGTATGAGCACATGAGCTATGTAACTTAAAACCACTTAAGTGAGCTGCAATGATTACAGTGTTGTCCTTGCTTCATTTATATGATCCATGAAAAGTAATGGACTTTAAACTTCAGAGCTGTCAAAGCAGCACTTCAGTAAGCTCTACAGTTTGCAAGGACATTGTAAACAACACACATAAGCCACAGGCCTATTTATTCTATTGGCCAAATGAAGACATTCTTCTTTAGGTCATCTATTCCAAGGCAGCACAATTTTAACTGAAATACATCTTCAGTTTTTCATGTAATCACTGAACCAGCATTATAGCCTATTTCCAAGAGTTTCCTGCTTGGCAAAAACTTTGATCAAGTATATCAAAGTGAAATGGGGTGGAGCATCAGCTCTGGTCACAGCTCTCTATCCACATCCCATGAAGTAATGTAAGAAGACAAACGGAGATGTATATTGCAGCTTTATGGTCACAATAACAACAGTATCTCATGGAAGTCCCTGAGTGTTCTGCATGGTTGAAATGGGATTTCTTCTTACAATATTTGTCATTAATATATATGTTCAAGGAAAAATGCAGTTGCAAGAAAAGACATGCTTGAGACTGCCAAATACTTACTGGTGGCTAATTGCTGGAGAACTTATTCAGGAAAAATCCTCTTAAAACAGAAAACAGTATTTTTAAGCTACTGAGGGCATTAGAATATATGATTATTTGCTGAATCAGAAACAATTGGAAAAAAAAAGTTAAAATGCCAAGGGATTACTCCTCTTTGCACCTGAGTTTTTATTAAGATCCAGTGAAATTTATTTGGTATTCCATGGAGCTCTTTTTGCTGATTTTTCTTGCCGTCTTCCCCCCGCCACCTCCCCCAATTTTCAGTCTTTCTTTCAGATTCACACCCATTCATACAAACCTAAAGTGACAGTACAAACCCTTGATTACTGAATAATGATCTTGCCTTAATTAAAAAAACCCACAAATATTCCCCCAAAAGCCTTCCTTTCTTTCTTTCTACTTCTTAACTAAATTGCTTAAAAATCAGCCTTTATTAATGAGCTGCTCAGCATTTAAGGTTTCACTAAAAATGGAAAAACACAAGAACTTCAAAAATTGCATCAAATTTATAAACAGCTCAGCATATAAATAGTTAGAAGCATTCCTTGGCAATAGAGAAAGGAAAGTTTAGATAAATCAGAATTGTATAAACTATAGTCTCTTAAAAGCATTTTTCTTTGTCTGATTTTAAGAGATGAAGAATAAACCTCATTATAGGTCTTCATGAAGCTGACAATACTTATAGTATTAACTACATGCACACCTGAAAGAATTAGAGGCCAAATGTAAAAAAAAAAAACTTGCTACTGAAAATTTATCTTTATCTTCTTATTTCTCTGCAAGATAGCAGCCATATAATAAATTTATCATCAGAAAAAACCAGTTTGAAATCCACTCAGGGTTTCACATTTTTCTGATATGATACAAAGAATCATTCAAAGCAAACTTTATAAGCATGTACTGCAAGTTGTCTGCGTTTGTGTTGCACAAATGAGCCCACCTGCCACCAGGATTTGATTTTACAGCTCTTATTCCAATAAAGTTAGGTGTTGTTTATATATTCATGGTATATGAAAACATCCAGAAGAACTAAGCACCTGTAGGAAAGGGACTTCCCCCACTGCCTTAGAAACTCTTAATAGAAACTCTTACAAAGTAAAATGACTTTTCCTAGAGTAAGTAATGCTCAAATACTTGACTCCTTTGTAAATATAGCCTAGGCTAGCTTACAGATAACAACTTTTCCTGTCATCAAATTGTTAAGAATTACAGACACGGCACCGAAACCATTTCCATGCACATACTTATCAGGAAACGTTTTCTTCTTTCAAATTGGCTTGATTTGAGGTGAGGAACCAGGCTGCAAACCAGTGTTAACAATGGGGCTTCTGCAGTGAGCCTATTGCTCAGTACCTTAGTCAAAGCTGCAATTCTCTGAGCCAGCTCAGCCTCCACTTCAGGCAAGGTTTCTGCTTTCCTCATCGTCTGCTGCAGCTTCTGCTCAGCCAGCTCGAGCCGCTCTTGCAGCTGTCTGTTCTTGTCCTCCAACTGAAAGCCAAAGACAGTTAAACAAGTATAAAAAAATAAAAATCAATATTAAGGATTTCCCCTCCCTTTCTAAAGTATCAGTGAAATTAATGCAAAACTCACTAACAGGCAAGACACACCTCAATGTGGGAGAGGTTACTGGAGAGGCATTAATTCAGATGAAAAAGCTCCACTGATGGATGTGGTATTTATCTGAGCAAAATAATAGTACTGGTGCCAGGAAAATGAGAATCTTCTAAATGGAAATACAGTCCATCTTACAGAAAAGTTTACATATGAGCTAAAACGGGAAAGAAGTACAATTTTGAAAGGATGGAATTCCCTGAATAAATGGCCAAGCATAACTTTCTGAATGAATGGTAATCATATATTATGAACAGTCAAAACTGACTGTTTCATTCATTACAATTAAATCTCATTTTACAGAGGTGAAATTGATTAAGTTGCGATGAATATTAAAGAGAAATAGGAGGACTTTTCATTACTGCAGCATTTTCTGAGATGCACCATGCAAATAAGATTTTTTGATGGTTGCTGCTTTCTTGTTCAATACAAGACAAAATGAAAAAAGACTGTGATAGTAGATTTTTTTTAAATCCTGCAAAAGCATGAACAGCTAGGCTTTTCTCATCTCAATGCTGCAAATCAACTTTAAGTCTGACCATATATACTCTAACCCTAGCTGTTTTGATTCCTTCTTTGAGTAGGCAGAACTCTGCAGCACAGTATGACTTACATGGGCAAAAATAAGAACTCAGATACAAGTACCTTTCTTTTTTCATCACTGGGTGTTTTTGAAGATACTTCTTAAAATAGTCTAAGGAAGCTGGCAAAAGCTGGAGAGTTTGAGCTTTGATGGTTTAATTTCCCTGAAGAGGTAGTCAAATACATACACACGCACACATAGAGGGGTATGTGTGCATGTGTGTGCAAATACATCTGCATACAATTATAGAAGCAGAGATTATCACATCACACAGGCTAATTTCCCAGCACTTCAAATTGTTTAAAGAAATGCTAGGAAGAAGTCTGATACTGAGGCTGGGTTTGAATTATACAGTATGAATTACATTCACTTCATGTTTGCTTTCAGTTTATATCATAATCTTCAAATTATAAACCAGTGTTTTATGTTCAGTTTACATTCCAGATTTGGAATCACCATGGAAACCAAGTAACATGAGAGAAAGCTGCACAGTCATGTTATAAGGTTTCTTAAAACATATTCACAGTTCATTTAGCTTTTTAAACCTTATTTGCACTCTACTCATCTGAAAAATCACTAGAATATATTGTATGCAAATTTGGTATTTCCTGCAGAAAGGAATTTTTTCAGCTCAGGCTATTTTTTAGAAAATAAAATTCCAAAATTGTTACATAGGAAGCAAAGCTATTCCAGCACTTAGAGAATAAGACTGTGTGCACTGTTTCTATCAGAAAACAGTTCTTTTCCACCACTGAATGTACACATTGAAATTACTGTTCACAGCTGTAGTAGCCGATTTGAAATTTAGAGATGCTGAACGTTTCAGGATTTTTTACATTAACTGCTCTGATTAAAATTGAAAAGATTAACCTAATGGAACCTTCTTAGAGGAATTTGACATTAATTTTCACGGTGTGTGAAGAAAACAACTGAGTAATGCAGGCACAGCACCTGACGCAGGATGGCTTCCTTGTTTGCCAGTTCATTTTCCAGCTTGTCGTTCATGTCATGGATGGAGGTGGATTCTCTCTGAGCACTGAGGTAGCGCTTCTCCAGCGTGGTTATTCTTTCTTCCATATCTTCCTTTTGTGCCATTGCCTAATGTGACAGAAAAACTTCCATCAGGAACCATGTGATTAAAATGCTACAGAATTTTATACCAGCTTAATTTTCATGCTAATAGTAGACAGGAGCGTATAAGGTATGCTCAGCAGTAAAGCTTTGGTTTTTAAAGAGAATTCTTTGGGATTTCTTGTAGCTGTGATACAGAATCACAGAATCAGCTAGGTTGGAAGAGACTTTTGAGATCATCAGGTCCAGCCTATGATACAAGTCCACCACGTCAATTAAAACATGGCATTGATGCCTTTTCTTAAAAGCCGGTGTAACAGAAAGATAACTAACACATACTAAAATAGATTCTAAAAGCCAACCATCCACGCATATTGAGAACATCTGCCTAAGAGATCATATTCTGGAGAACACTGAGAAACACCAAAAATTTAAGAGGAGTAAAGAGATATTAATTAATTAATATAAAAATTAATTAATTAACTAATAAAAATTAATTATTTTTTTCTTTCATTTATTGGGAGAAAGGAATAAATTTCTAGTACTATTTCTTAATTTAAATTTTCTGTCTCCTACGTTTAAGGGCTTTCATCACTCTCAGCTTTCACTGCCCATATCCATTGGCCTCTATGAGTTTGTAACAGATATCACAGGAACAACAATCAAGCAATATGAGGTGAGTGTGGTGAATGCCTTACCTCTCTAATGTCTCTCTGATATTTACTGTTCATTTCCTCTGTTTTAATGAGCTCCTTTCTCGTGGTCTCTGCTTCCTGCTCTACCTCTCCCACCCGGGAAGATAGTGCAGCCAAACGCTCCTTCATTTGTGCCATTTCATAGTTCTGCTTTTCCAGTAGCTCCTGGAGTTCAACAACTTGACTGGCTTCATCATTTGAGTCTATTGAGCCATTTGACAGGCGCTGGTAATGGACAAGCAACATGGATTAATTGTCTTTTAATGTGGGCTCTGGCTAAAGAATTTCTAAAGCAAAGACTATTTAAAAAAATATCAAAGTAACTAGGAAGGAAAAAACATTTTTGTGGTAGATAAGACAGGTATAGTTATGAAAAAATAGCAGTAGATTAATTCATATCAATGGATTCCAGAATGAAGCATCAAGAGAGCTGTAAACACTTGCATTAAAAGCAGAATACTACACATAAAAAGGTTTAGTTTGGCATTATGACTACTTGAGTACAGATTACAACAATACTTCTAAAAATCACCAAATTGCTTTCACTTGTCTTAACTAAATTTACACAGCATTTTAACTTAAACAAAGTCTATGTCATTTGCAAAATATAGCATGCTGCAGACAGGAAACAACATTAATAAATCACAAACTCAGTGTACCAGAAAGTGCTTTCAGTCTGGACTGGTTAAATTTACATTAGAAACAAGTTCTGTTGAAGTAATTTATGTGCTGCTGAAAGCCTTAGTATGAATATAGTTATAAAGAAAAAAAAATCAAGATTCCATGACACACACTGCATTTGGGAAATGATCTCAGCAATATGATTTATATTGCAAATAAATTATTTCAGGATAGAAGTGTATTTACCACCAGGACTTGCTGATATTGCCTCATTACAATAGATATTCACATGAACCTTTTCCAGCATAGGCTAAGCCTATGGTTTCATACAAATTTCAGCAAATTTGGGCAAAAAGAGCAAACAAAACCAGAAATATTTCATTTGACCTGCAACATGAAAAAACAAAAGCAAAGGGCCTGTCATTAACTTCCTTGATTATGCACAATTTTATTGGCAAAATTTATGTTATGAATCACAGAAACAAAGTATTTTGCTGTAACTGTAACTATAATTTTAAACATCATACAGAAATATTGGTCCTGAAAGGTGCTTATTGTTCTTCAGGTGATAATGTGTAGAACAATGTATATATGAAAAAATTCCTAGCAAGGTCTGAGGGGAAACTAGGATTGCTTTCATTAGCACTTCGTATTATTATTGTCAAAATATATTTATACAGACATCTTCTAATGCATTCTAAGAACATTATTTAATGGCTTTAACAATATCCTTTTCTCAATCATCCATAGAATGAACCCAGCTCAAGATCACCTGCCCTGCTGCTCATCACTGAAAAAAATTAGTCTAAATAATTCAAGTAACTCAGTTCCAAAGTTGTATTCTTTATACTATATAATTGTATTTTAGGTATTTTATGTTAGCTGCTGAACCATTGTTGATTTACTTTCAGGACACCATGGTAAGATGACCATAGCAAATGAAAAACTTATTTACACTTAGTTTGATGTTTTGAAAGTGTTCAATTAGTCTGCTTGAATCAAGATGCTATTAATATGCGGCAGTCACAAACAAAACAGTACTCAAATACTCAAACAGGAAAAGACAGCCAAATCACGATATTTTTTTTCCATTTTGAAAATTCAAGATAAAGTTTTTACCTATGAAAATTAAAATCTGTTTACAGTTTTAATCTCATACCGAAATTTTAGCAGTTTTCACAGAATAGCAAATTTATCTTGCATGGAATTTGCCCTACAGCTCTCTGAACAGGAGCCCAGGAATGCTGCAAGGTTGTAACAAGTCAAACACAAAATCTCAAATGCAAAAAATGTACCTTCTGTGACATAAACCCTGGTAATTATGAAATGGAAACTGTGATATCAGGAAGTATGCAAGAGAAACATTCTGTTTTCAATAATGAAGATTTCTTCTTTAAGATATTAATAACTAAACGTTTTAATTTTCCTTAGTAAGGTCATGATAAAGTAAAAAAAAAAAAGCTTTTTTAAAAAATACAAATAAAAATTTTAAAATGCAATTTAAAATCTGGTATTTTTTTAAAATTCTGAAGCATACTTTAAAAGTTTAGCAGGCATTTTAACGACATTTTGTCACTTTTTTGCCTTTCTCTTATTTTACAATATATTCATTATTTCGGTATATCACATACAGCAATAATTTCAAAAGACCACAGGTAGAAAGTTATTCAGTACTAATTCAAGGAATTAGTATATATGATATAACATTCAGTTTTAAGGAGGGGTTTTATCAATAGATTTGGGAATAATTTCTGTTCTCTCCTTTACAATAATAGCTTGAACAAGAATGTGAGAATATGATATGTTAGTAGAAGCAAAAGGCATTCTGCAGATGATGACTCAAAATTAATTTTCTGAATTAGTGATAGGAGCAGGAACCTCCCCTGATCCAAAGAAATTTTCTATGGAATAAGATGGAAGGACAGAACTGCAGCATCTTCTTTATTATCAGTTTTGTGAATAACGTCGGTGTTTGAATATTTTTCTTTCTCTGGCTGAATTTGTTTTATCTTGTTGAAGATTTTTGTCTCCTGCTATTTGAGGAGATTACTTTTGTTGATGCTGTGCATTAATTGCAATCCATTGCCATTAATAAACCACTTACAATGCTGTTGCTGTATATTAATTACAATCCTTTGTAAATAAACAATTATTTGAATGTTTAAAACAATGAAATTAAATAGATCTCTGCTAATTATTACCTGAAGCACTAAAGGAAATCTTTTCAGAGGAGGATGCTCAAAATAAAAGTTTCAAAGTAGACATTCTTAAGTATCATATTGCTATGCCAACCTAAATCCCCAAAACATGGAAGAAACAGTGTCAAATTAATTTGGGTGGTGGAAAAGAAAGTCCTGAAAGTAAATTGAAATAATTTGGAAATCTTTAAAGAAGGAATGTTAAAGAAAACTTTCTACTGGTCAAAACATTCTAGCAGAGAAAAGAAAAATGTACATGGCCCCTAGATCTGTCTTAGAAGTTAATAATCCAGATAAAGACTTCAGCAAATTTTAGGATCCTTTCTATCTAAAGTGGTCATGAAGGAGCTGTATATGGACACACTCCTTAAGTTCAGTTAGTTCACATAACAGGATCTATGACCAATGGCTGTTTTTGCTCGAGAAAAGAAATGTGGCAAATACCTCACACGTTTTAATGGTTTGGGTTTTTTATTTGCTAACTAGCTTACCCAACACAAATAGTCCATCAGTTTCTACCACATTTACTTATTTAGATTTCAGTGCTGCAGATGTGGCATCATCATATATTTTCCCCCTCATGTTTCTTACTTCCTACAGTCCTGGCAGGTACACACAGCTGTAGTGTGTGCTGCACACCCTGTAAGGACCTCTGGCCTCTGCTCCTGCCCCTTCCCACAGGTTCCTCAGCCACACGAGAAACCTGGCTGCCATCTGACTGAAAGGCCCAGGAGAACATGAATACTCCTTTTCTTGGGCAAGGTCAGAGCAAACAAAGGTACTTGGGCAATGACATCTCTACCCAGCAATGCAGCACTTGCATTCTCCTGTCCAAGGAAGAATGAGGGAAAGAGTGACAGCAAGAGGATGCCTGTTGTGGGTTTTTGTAAGCTGGCAGTTTTTTTGCTTTTTTTTTTCCTGTTACATCACCATATCACCACACAAGCTAAACAACTGACGTAGCATAAATAAAATGGTAGTTACTAAGGGTTTTAGAGATACCCTTCCTTCATAAATAAGGCCTTTACACTCACCCCAATATTGTGAGTGAGAAAAAGAAAGGATGGAATAATCGCCAGGTAAATCTGATGTGATGGTACTAACTGTAACAGGTAACACAATGCAGAGACAGGACTGAGGAGGTAATAGGAATTAAACAAGAAATGTCTGGGAGAGAAGGAGGGAGAAGTAAAATTTTAATTTCCTAAGGTCTGTGGAAATAGAGGAGGAAAGTAAATGTTTCCTACCACTAAAGAGTATGAAAAGGAAAATAACATCCCTGGAATATGGTTTTCTTTCTTTCAAGATCCAAAAGGCACAGCAGTAAGACAATCTGCTGCTCATATAGGACTGTCAGCAGGGAGAAGGACAGCAAATTGGAGCATTATAAATAACCATAAATCCCCTCTATATTGCTGCTTCTCTCTACCATGAGATAATACAAGGAAAACCAGCTGCAGACTAGGCTACTAACAAAACCAAGAACAATGGTAAAAAGAACACCATGAGAAATTGTAAAATAAGGCTAATCCATAATGCTATAGTCTCTTTTAATTCATATTGTCCTTTCAATTAAACTCTAGCAATAAATAACACTTGAGGCAAAGTAATTGGAGTTACACGTAAGGTAAAATAATAATAATTTACAAAGAGTAGGGACACCAGTCTACAGAAGTTCACAAAAGAAATAGTAAAATTGTCCCAGGTTATATAACAAAGTTCTTTTCCATTTTATTTTGTAGGAAGAACTTAAGTTCAACTATATATGTAGAGAAACATGCATGAAAACCTATTTTTTTAAAGCAAATCCTAAGAACAGTAAAAAGTACCTCCATGATATTTTCTCTCCAGTTGTAAAATATCTGACACAAAATATTTGGTCTCAATACTATGCACCAGTAATTATTATGTATTTTGTGCCAGAATTGAACATCACAGAGTCGTGAAAAGGAAACCAGTAATATCTCATGAGGTTATCTCTGAACAACCTGCAGCAGAGACAGGACTCATTAACTTGGCAGAACTCCTCATTTCTGCCTCTCAGTTTTGGTAGTTTGAGCAGAGGTGATTCACAGGATACGCCCATATGCATAAGCATTTTCATGTCAGAGAACTAAATTAAGCTCTGTCTAACCATAAGGTACCTTTGAATAATTGAAAGTAATCTAAAAATTCAGAAGTCTGGTCTTTTAGAATTCCTAGAAGAAGCAAGTATTTTTATGGTGTAAGCACTGAGTTGTATGGTTGGGGCTTTTGTGTGTAGGTCTACTCTCCCTTTTTATTAAAGGTTTTGTTTATTTAAATGCTAAAATTGTGTGCCTTATGTCTAATCTTTACTAAGACACCCTCTAAATGGTGAATAACACTGATTGATACTTCTTTTTGAAAGAAGTATTGGCAAGTTCATTGCACCATAAATCCCCATTGCACCACAGTACTCACATGAAATTTGGAAAATTTTGTCCCAAATCCCAGGGGGAAAAAAGATTACTTTTAGCTCTAGAGTGGTGTAGATATTCCTTTCAACTGGTCATGAAGGCCACATCATCAGGGAAGACACAGAAGTACAGTTTACTTCACAGGTCAAATAAACTTGTCTGAATTCTATAGCATAGAACTATCTAAAAGTAAGTAAAATACCTACCAAGCTAAATTATACAGGTCACTTACTTTTATGAAAGCAAGAGTAAAAATCAGTGCTGCAAACAGTAACAGTTAGTGATACTGTTTGAGATGTAACAATAAATAGATAGGTTACCAGAGGATGCTTTTTACTTAGGGTTGAGTTCTTCCAACCCCTTCCATTCAAATGCCTCATGCAAAACATTCAAAAGAAATGATGCTAACAGAGAGAAATTGCTATGCAAAGACCTAACCCAAATGATAACTAAACAAGCAAAAGCGTCATCTGTATAACCAGCACAAAACCGGATTGTGGAAAGCTATGCCAAAACCAGAAGCATTAGAACTAAGCTGTCACAGTAATTTCTAAGTGGTTGATTGCCTCTGCATTTGAAAATTATTCTACTTCTCTAGGTTGTTTCACACATTTTGGTCTGTGTCAGGCAGAAATGTCCTGATCATTAGAGGTCTCCTCTTCAGTTACTCCAAATTGTCTCCAACCTCTAACCAGCTATCAAATACAGTATTCTCTCGACTGAAATTTTTCTTCCCTACCCCACTACTGATGCAAAAATAACTACCTTCTCCAGCACTTTTCTCTCTAAACTTTCTTGCTCTTTCTACTGATCCATCAAAAGATTCCCAATTTTATTACTAATTTAAAGATCTAGAATGTCTGCTTCCTGATCAGCTTTCATTTCATCATCTTTCTGATGCCCATTTAGTTGTTTTGCAAAATGAGGGAGGGGCACTTGATGGGTGGGCATTTTTTTTTTTCTTGCTGGTCCCTTCCAAGATGCCTACCTGTTTCTCCTTTATACTATTAGAAGACTTTCCAAGCTCTCACACAGGAGAGAGAAATCAGTTACTGCTCCTTTATTAAAAGAGCTATCTAGCTGTTCAAATCAAACTATACAGACAAACTCTTTCCACATTTTCCCTAATGCCTTTTTCTTGGTAGTCTTCCCCTTTCTACCATTAGAAATTATGTCCTGGCAACTCCTTGCAGTAAATCATCTACCAAATCTCAGTCAGCAATGTTCTCAGCTAGCTAAGTACTTGAAATGTGAAATTCCCCTGCAAAACCCCTCCTTTACCGCTGTGTTTTAACAGCCTTACTATGTATTAGCATACAGGGGTTTCTACTAGGTAAAAAGGAAAAGAAACTTGTATGACTGAAAGGCACATTAATTTATAAGAAACAAGCAAAAACCTGATTGCTTGACAAAGATCCGAGAAGGCTATTGACTTATCATTTAAACTATGCATAAGCAATGCAGCTTTCTATCCTAAAGCATGGAGCACCAAGTATTCATAGGATGCAGCCATACTAAACTATTAAGCAGAACAGTACTCACAAAATATTTGCCTAGACCCTTTCTGAAAGAATACTGTGTACTCTCCTTAGATTCATGAAGGGTTCTAATCCCAGCTGCAGCTTTTATCCATGTTTCCTTTCACTCAACACTCCTCAACTCCCCAGGTGCGTCAAGCCATCAACCTTCATTAAGTCCCATTCAGCACATGATTTTTCAATTAGCTTTATCAATATTAATCCAGAAAGAGATGATTAGAAAACCAGAAAGATATCTGCAGTGCTTAAAAACCCATCATCTGCTTATCAAATGTATTTTGTGTCTGAAGTGTATTATTTCTCTAATTTAGAATGTGTATGCTTTGGGGCAAGAATCACCACTCCCACTCTTTTTTATACATCCCATTTATATAAATGTCCTTTCTTCACTCCTTTCTATGCCATTTCACTATGCTGCCAGTTGAATGGAAAGGGGTTTTTTTAGTTCACTCAAAACAAAGAAGTGTATGTGGTATAAACTTTTTTCAATAAAAACTGAAACTGGAAGTTTTCTGCAGTTTTCTATTAATCATACAAAACATACACCAGAAAATCCAAAAATATTCAAGTCCAGAAACCAGAAGAGATTCTGATGATTGCTCAGAAAGACACTTGTTACTTTTTTTAGTAGTATTTGATTTGCACTCTGAACATTTTAGCCCACTAAGTTCACTTTGGCAAAACACTTTTTACTCCTACATATAATATATATAATGTCTATATAATATATATAACATACATAATATATATATATAATGTCTACAATTGTTGTCAATATTTTCACAGGTTTTTGTATTCATAACCTACTGATTTAATTTTGAACATTTGATTTAATTATTTTATTATGTCAGTGTTATGAGTAAGAAGAAAAAATGTGATTCCTAAATAAGCTGATTGTGACAGCCTGAGGTGTATTATAAAGCAAAACAGACACAGCTGTTTAATACATGCAAAAAGTAATTATATATGGCTCTGAGTTCCTCATAAAATGTAACATCTGGTCCATTGCACCAGAAATATCAGGCTCTTTTACCTATCCTAATATATATATATATATATATATATATATATATATATATATATATATATTTCCATTTGATCCTGGTATTATTCTGAAGGGCATTACCAATTTCTGTTGGTAAACTGCCCTTACTATGGGTTGAACCAGTGTGCTTCCAAGGAGAAACACCCTGATTTACACTGCACTTAAATACTTAGCATTTGTGCCTTCAATGTAACGGAAATCCATGCTGAAGTGGATTTGTCAAACAGGAAAGCTTTGATACATTCATGGCATCTTTGAGTACAAAACCAGCCATTCCTCAGGCTAATTAATCTCTGATAAAACTTCATTAAATTCAGAAGAATTATTGCAATGATTTTTGATATATTTGAATTAAAATATGTGGCACAGAATTTAGTAATATTCTGCATTATGATACAAATAAAAAAAAGAGCCAAATATAATTACAACTGAAAGGAATACAGTAAAGGTGGATATTTCAGGTATAGAAACATCAGAAGATCCCCTCTTTTCCAAGGCAACTTCAATGCTTCCTAATTTGCATATGATCATTTCTGAAAATACTGTTTTACTGAATAATTCAACTTTCATGGGTCTTATGGAAGCTGAAATAAACACCACTAGGAAATAATGAGTTTATTTGAAAACAAACTACTTATTCACAGCATCTTATCTTTGTCTGTTCAGTCCCACTGTTGCAGCATCTCTAATTGCTTCTCAATAGATTTCCCAAAGGGTACTTTATTCACAGGGAGTTCTCTCTTTCCTGGCTTTTGCTTGGGGGGGAAATCAGGCAATTGTCCTTAGAGATTAAGCGAAGGGTCTGGGTGGCAGCAAGTGGTCACAGATCTAAGTAGGAGAATATCTGATAACAGAAATGGTTGCATCTTAATTCCCACAGCAGGTGGTCTTTGTCAGGTGTTCTTTGAAACAATTTTTCAAAGTCCTTTAAAGCTCTTCTCTTTTTTCAAGTTGGCCTCTTTGCAAGTTTCTATATTTGCTAACTTTTAAGTTTCTCCTGCCTAAATAATAAAGAATTAATGATGGCCACTAAGGTAAATGTAGAAAGGTAGAGGGCAGCTTGTGCAGAAGATGAGAATTAGAGTGCACTGGTTGATCTGTTGTCAATACAGCCTCCTCCTAACTCCCTATCCAGTAAGTTTTCATTACCATAAGGAGCAAAATCTACTAAGCACAACTCTTTATTTCAGCTTAACCTGACCAACCTAATTTTATTTTTTTAATGAGGAAGCACAGAAGTTTTCTGGACATAATATTCTAGAAACATTCAATAAAAATATTGATGATAATAACATCATGTTATGTTGGATCCCATTCCTTTCATTAGTGTTTAAATATGCAGATTTCTTAAAGGATGGATAGGCTTATTTCCACTTAGTTTTGCTTGTAAGCAATGAACCCAATGGCTCAAATCTGAAAACACAGCTTGCAAAGGAATGGAAAATCAGAGATTTCAGCTAAACAGTGTGGTTGTATTCAAAGGCACAACTGAGTGGGGTGTACACTGCTTATCAAAATTTCACAGATGTGTCTGTGACTAAGATTTTGCAGAGAGGGGCATGTAGCTGAACAGTATTTGTTTACTGTGACCTTCTCAACCACACAGATTACTCAAGGGAAAACACACATAAACTGCAAAATGTGTAAAATTAATGCTTGCACTATGAGTGCACCATTGTAAACTGGATTGCCTATACAATAAATAATGATAACAGCTATTTTTTCTAAGTATGATTTATGCCACTGTTCATCACATGGCATTACACAAAACTGCACAATTAGAGATTCAAGCAGCAGCTCTACTTGTTTCAGCTGTCTGCCAAATGTTATGCTATCATTTTAATTTAATAATTCTGAAGCAAGAGTGGAAGATGCTCAACTTGGTTTTTATCAATATGGAAATCTAAGGCTTAAGAAAAAACCTTTTTTCTAAATCAGTCTCAACATTTTGTCATCTTTCAGCATCAAGCAGCAAATAGTTGGCCTGAATTCTATATACTTATTTCCTGCTGAAGGAGTGCTAAGTAAGTACCTTCTATCTATATGAGCATGGACATGAATTTGAAGAATATCAATAGGCAGCACATTGAAAATTTACCTATTCTAGATTTTAGGTCTCTGTCATCCCCTTAGGGTCTATTTCTGCAGAAATGTTTGCATATACAGCCTTCCACACACGTGCCACTACACCACGGTCTTCTGTATGAAACGTACAAAGGATCACTCAGCCGCATGTAATACTCATAATTGTAGCACTATATGAAAAATTCCAAGAAAAGCTTGTTATAAGCGATGGATCTAATGCAATACCCTATCAAAGAGCTAGAACCTGCACATTTGCATTGGTTTTCCATTGCTTTTTGAACAAGCTCATTTTTTCATATCAGTATCAGTAGGCAGACAATACTCTAAATGGACATATGTAAAATATTCACATTTCTAAAATCTAAAGCCTGATTATTTATCATACCTTTTCATGAACCTTTTGCCCTGGCTCCATTCCTTCAATATGCTCTGATTCAGCAGACCCTTCCCCAGCTGCCATTTTCCTTTGAATGTGTGCATTTTGTTCACGCAAAGCTACAATCTGCAAAAGAAACAAAGTAAGTGGTAAATATACATAAGAAACCAGAAAAATACTGAGCAGGCAGTTTTTGAAATCTATTGACAATTCAATCCTGAGTTGGCCATTTGTAGCATTTGCAAAATTAGGTCATTATATGCCAACAGGTTCAAAACCCAAACATATTAACGATATCTTAAGGCCATTAAGGACAGAAAGGAACAAATGACACAATAGTCAACTCTGTCTTGTTTTCTACCCTGATTTTATGGTAGGACAGTTTTTTTTTTTCCAGCTTGAAAGATGAAACAGCAGTTAGTATTGATTTTTTTTTAACACTGTGAGAACAAGACTTACTCTTTTATATAGAATTCAATGAATGCCAAACTTGTGCTACAGGAAAACAGCACCAAGAGGCTATGAATCAAACCCAGGAGATGTAAAACAAAGTGCTACTTTTCTGCCAGCCTCCCATCTGTTACTAACAGCACCATACGTTTTACGTGGTTTTGTTAAGAAAAGCATGTACGTCCACACCCTCTGCTATTCACTGTGTCTTTTAGCACACGTACAAGTAGATTTTATTGCATTTAAAATATTGGTTATTTACTGTTAATGCTACTTCAATTCCCATACAGGTACTGGAAAATAAGTTGCTTTCTCCCTGACTTTGTGGCTTACTCTCAGGCAATACACAGGATAGAAAGATTTAGGTCCTAATTTTTTTACATTGTATTCTATGATAAGCTGGAATATCTTGCTAATATGAACAATTAATTTTGTTAAATTGTACAGTTATATATATATATATATCTATACTGTTCTGCTTTTATGAGCACATGCAGTAAATTATTTACCTGATGAATTAAATGTGTATTAAACACAGTAGAACATTGGTAGGATGCATAGATGCCATTTTTGAAAAGCTGGTGTAAGTTTAAATGTTTCTGTCACCATATTTTGTCTGCATAGGTCCTGAGTCAGAAACACCCTCAAAGACTGCCCTGTCCTAGAATAAAAAAGCATGGGGTAGGAGGGAGAATTTTAGGTAGTACTACCTGGTAAGTGTGTGCAGCAGCCAAGATTTTATGGGACATGAAATGAAACGAAATTAAATTAACTTTAGTTCTAATTGCAATCAAGATAAACTTATTTCGACATGAATATTTTAAATTTGAAACTCATTTTTTCTAATGTGTTTGAGTTATATTTAAGTTCTTACTGTAAAGACCATTTGAATCACTCTGACCAACATTTGAGATGTAAGAGCATCACTTTAAACATTTCTTCCTTAATATAAATGTTAAAAAGTGCTGTAATGTGAGATTCTGATGAGCAGGCTGATTCACTGCTCACTAAAAATTCCAAATTACAGTCCTTGTAGAAGTCATGTACTCCCACCGATTTTAGTGCCAAGACCAAGACTTGAAGTCAACATTTCATCCTTGCAATTATAGGAAAATACAAGAGTGGGAATTAAAAGTGTCTGAGGCAATCTCTGTCTTTGGGAGTTGTACAAATACACTGAACTTTAAAACATTTTGGTTAAATAAGAGAATTATGTCTGTCTCAAGCAACAGAAAAAGGACTGGTATAATGTCATTATCATAGCCTTGCCTTTTACACATTAATCAGTAATTTAATATTTGTGGTTTGTTTGCTGAATAGCTTCACTCACTTCTTCTTTATGGTTCAAATAGTTAACAAATCAAAACTACCAAAATTATAGCTTCCACCAAACAAAATTAGCCATCAATTAGTGCCAAAAGAGACTTTCAGGTAGAGTGAGATACTTCAACAAGCATATTACAAAATCCTGATTGATGTAGAGCAATTAAACATAATGTGAAAAAAAATGTAAAATCACATGACATGTTAACTAACATATTTCAAGGCAAAAATATATCTGGATTTTTCATATTAAAATCTTTTGTTGATCCATTAAAAAGCAGACATCACTATGCCTTCATTTTGAATTATCTCTTGTATCTAACACAAATCCTTAACAGCCCCTTAGCTGAATAAGAATACTCTTTAAACACTGGTGCAAAACGTTGTCGTTTTATCACATATTCAGACCAACACCACTATTTAGTAAGTAAGTAAATAAATAAGAAGAAAAAAATCAATTGTCCCTCTTAGATGACAGGCAAATAAAATAATGCAATATTGTGTATCATTATTTGGAGGGATTTGCATGATTTTTTAATGTTTGGGAGCAATCACTTTGCCAAAACCCATCATTGTTAAACATGAGGGTTTAAATGATTTTATTACTGTAATGAATGCAGAGCAAATATATACAGGAACAAGAAAGAGTTTCAAGTCTGGCACATTGCAGAAGTTTCAGCTCCTGGGCAGTCATCAGATAACAGATCTAAACTGCGAAGAACCACACGGCTAAATTGTTTTCATACTTGTTCTATTCTTGATTTAATGAATATATTAAGGCAGAATTAGTCTTCTAAGGAAGCATGGAAATTCTTCAGTGTCTCGCAAGTAAAGATAAATTTTTGCTTCTCACTTTGTTGAAGCAAAAGTCTTTAATTGCTATCACACTTCTTTTTATTACTTACTTTTTTCTGATTTAACTTTCAAAAATGTGTGAATTTTTTTTGCAAATGTGCTCATTTAATTACTGAACCATTTGTGTAACTTTTGAAACTGGTTGCCAAAATATGGAAGAAGGGTTGATGACCCAGATGAGTAAATTTTTCCTAGGGAGACTCCAAAACATGTTTTAATGATAAAGCAGCAATGACAGCAGAGATCTAGGTAAGAAAATGCTTGTTCAATGCAGATAAAATTTTGTAATAATATTTTTGAGAAACTCCTATCTGTTTTACTGATGTTTTTATGTTTATGCTATCCAGCTTAAAATACCTACTGCAAAGCATATTCACAGAGAGCTTTTCAAGTACCTACACACTATCTAACCTCCAACATTAAATTCCTAGTGGTTTCTTTGCTAAGTTCTTTCTTTTGGAAAGTAAAAGGTAATATTCTTGAGGATGGCATCACAGCTGCTGAAAACAAATCAAAATACCCCCTCCCTTCCCAAAAAATTAATAGAAAAGAAATGTGGATAAATATCATTATTCTATTTAGGATTGTTGTACCCAAAACTCGAGAATCAACCTAAACACTGCAGTCCAAAGTGAAGTCCCTTCTAAAATATGATCAAATATATCACATTTTTTTCCTTATCAGCTTATGCCTGTGGATTTCAAATTATTATGTTCCATTTCTACAATCACAGATATTATTTTCCTATTTAGCACGCTTGGTCTGAACCACAGAAATGTCTTTCAATGTGATTCTAAACAAGAATAAAATTTCAAGTCATAGTTGAGTCTAAAGAAAGTCTAAATTTGACTCTGCTTTCTTTGCGAAGCTCATTCAGCAAAACGGAAAAGTTCTGAGACTTTTTGTTGGTTTTTTTTTTTTTTGAGAAAAATGAAGCAATCATTGTCAGTTCAAGAATAAAATGTAGAGTATTACTTTTCTAGTTGGACCTTTCTTACTTTTGTAGCTTAAGTCTATGAAAATACCCCTAATCTGAAGAAAGATTCCTTCAGCTTGTTCTCTTCTCACAGTCATATTGATCTTCAACATTCTTCTCACTTTTGCATGTTAGCTTTATGATTGAAAAGGGACATAGAAACTTTAAAAAATTTCCATCGATTTAGATTCTGTCTTCCAGATGTCAAAGGTACTTCAAAATAAATGGAAAAGTTTCAAAAGCCCTACTCTGTTATAATAGTTCTGAACAAAACCTTACACAGTTTCTGCCTTTCTGTTTCAACTAATAACTGATTTCAATGTTCCCGAAGCACAGCTTTTTGAATTTAAAATTTTGGTAAATACCTCCACTATACTACCCACATAAATTCCTTCTAAATTAGCAGACTTTGTGTCCATTATCTACAGACACTGTTGAATTACATATTTTTTTAATGAAGTTAGAATTCAGCAATTCAGATTCAAAATTTGAAATAGTCTCTATTTCCACAAATGGACAAATCTACATATCATGCCTATACACATAATAGCCTGAACCCAGGTGTTAGGGGAATATTGATTTCAAATATTAAAAGACAGAACAGAAGATGAATACATAAGCCAGTACTGATCTGAAGAACTACCTGATAGAGCCATTCCCATCAGTCATGGTGTTGAAAAAGACAATTTAATAAGAAAATTTCATAATGAATAAATAGAAAATGAGATTATAAAGCAGTGAGCAATAGCATAAATTCCTTCTATTTAACAAGGGAAACAGTCTGATCACCAACCTTAGTAGGACACTACGACATAAAAATAAAATAAATAAAAGATTGACATAGCAGTTGAAAAACTACAGAATCTTGAAGGATAACCAAAAAGAAAAGGAAAAACTAGGGTGTAAAAAAAAACCCCATCAAAATATTAATTGTTTATTAGACAAAATGAAAATACACTGGAACACACAAGCTATACATGAAGATGCAGTGGATTTATTCACAGCACAAAGTCTCTCATCAGACACAAAATGAGGCAGGGAAAACACTACATATTCACTTTGGATATATTGCAAATTAATTAAATGAAAATTATTTGAGAGGTGTGGGATCAGAAACCATACCTCTCAAATAACATAAAAAACCATACAAAACATACAAAATCCTAAATGACCAGGTACCTCTGCTGCTGAAACTTGTTTGAGTGGCCATTTTTTACCTCATTACAGTTTCAGTCTTCAGGCAATTAACTGTACTATGAACACTTAATACACTTCTCTACACAGTGCTATGGCAAAGATGCCCTTAAACGGAAGGATCTAAGCAGGTTTAGCTTAGATCTTACAAAGAAATTCTTTACTTTTTAAGAGGTTCCAGTGCCTCATCACTTTATGAACAGGTTGCCCAGAGAGGCTGTGGACTCTCCATCCCTGGAGGCATTCAAGGCCAGGCTGGATGAGGCTCTGAGATCTGGTGTAGTAGAAGGCATTCCTGCCTGTGGGAGAGGAGTTGGAACTAGGTGATTTTTAAGGTCCTTTCCAACTCATACCTTTTCATGATGCTGTGATTCTATAATAGCAATGAAATTATTTTAAGCCTTTGAAAAGCTGTTTTTCATAAACTTTTCCCACCTTAAACCACTGAATTTGATTATGTCACCTTGCAACATGGAAACAAATCTCAGTATGGTTCAGTGTCATGGTCAAATGAACTGCACAGGACTGATGATATACATAACATTTGAGAGAGAGAGAACACAAGATGCTCTTCAGGGTACCATAAACAGCACATTCTGATTTCATGAACTCAACTCGTAGATCCATACAAAGTCCTTTGAAACAGTAGATAAAAATGAATCTCCATAAAGATGACTTTAGTTTTGAAATGCTTTAGTTTTTCCATTCAGCAATGCAGGTTCTAAACCTTACAATCAGATATGTTTAAAAGGGCAAATACGGAATTTGTTTTCACAGTAGCTAGGAGTTAAAATACCTATGGAACATACAGTACTGTAATCAACATTAGCCATACTTGAAGGGAACAAAATAAAAGAAAAAAAGCCTTTTCAGCCCAAAAAAAAAAAAAAGTTTGGGAGGCAGGGAATGAAAATGTCAGCCTTAGCAATGAACTTTGGGCTCACTTCGGGGGAAGGAAAAAAACATTTAAATTTTTTTTTAAACTCAGCACGTTGTCTTTTCCCTGATTCAACAACGTAAACCACAAAGAATCAGTCAAATTTTCAAGTAGGGCTTTTTAAGCACAAATTTCACTTGTAAACTAAATATTTGTGTTTGACTGACAACCTCAGCTACATTTATTTTCAATTTGCCTGGAACTTCAGTGGATTTTATTGCTATTTAGTGGTTAACTTTCTAGAAACGATACAATTGAGTCCTTTAAAACCTGTCCCGACATGTCAATAAAAATACTACTTTATTCAAATAAAAAATTGTGAGAGTTATGAGTAATATGTTTTTTCAGCATATTTACATAACAAATTCTCCCTTTTTGAGATGGCTGGACTTTTATTAATATTGCTCTTTCACTTTCATTGTTATGGAAAAATACTAATTAAGGTGAAATCATCCTCGTGAGGGAGCCCTGGAAATCAGACAGTAGTAGAAAACCAGAGTGTAATGAAAAAAAATTTATATATGTTTGTGGGTAGGCTGTACACCCAGCTTCAGCCCTTGGTTACATGTCTTTTACAATTTAAGTCTTTACTTCCTATGCTTCAAATTCTGTCAAAGCAAACGAAAACCTCTTGCTTCTGCAGCTTCTGGCATGCCTTGATTATTTTATTCTTACAATCCTGACGCTGGCCCTGCTCTCTGCCATCCTGTTTGTATGGTGGATAGCACTTTCAGGCTCTTTTTCCACGTCACTGAAGTGCACATAACAAAGGACAACATGCAAAACCAATTGGAAATCATCAGAATCCGAGGCAGATTGCTAATTTTAAATGGAAAACATGAAAATATTAACCCCAGGGTCCTTTACTCCTGATGGTCTGCGCTTGTGATAACTATTGACAAGGTCCTAGCTATCTGTGTTTTATGGACACGCCTGTGGAGGTCACTTGTGCTGGTGACAAGGACTCTGAGGTCCAGGGGCCCCGTGCAGCTGTGGCCCTCAGCTGGCTGCAGCAGGGGCTGACCGACCTCAGCACCTCCTGCCCCCGTCTGCACATCCCTGAGCCCTGACTCTGTCTGAGCTCCAAATATCTGGGTCAGCAGGCACTTCTGGACTTTAAAAGCACTAAAACAATATCATTTAGGCTGGTAATGAGGCAGTAGAGTCCTCAGCTTGTTAGTCTTTATTAGTGTTCTTTGCTTCATTACGAATTCTGGACCAAACTGTTACTGTGTAAATACCTGTCTTGTGCTATTTCACCTGCCCTAGAGCATGCACCATTTACTTCCCTGGCAGCGCTTAGAATACAGAACAGGAGCAATTTAAAGCAATGGTGCAGGTGCTATTGTGAACAAGAGTCTGTCAGGATTTTTCACAGATTACCAGGTGCATTTCAGTATGTTCTCTGCAGAAACCCTTATCTAAATAAACAAAAATGTGCTCTTTCTAATTTGTCACAAAATTTGTATGAAATACAATGCAGTGAAAGATCTGTCTTTTACAGAGGCTAGCACAATAGGAAAATAATAACAAATATCAATTACATGGTTGAATTATGTTGTGTATTTGACACCTGCTGACTAATTCCTCTTGCTTTGCTTTTTTTTCCTTACCAAGCTCAAGAAAATAGTAGCAAAACTATTGTTCTTTCATTATTACTCTAACAAAGCATTCAAAATCTCCTGAGTTCATTGGTAGGGTCCGATTTCCGCTTGTCAGAGGTGAGGATGGATTTGGCAGAGACATTATAATGTTCATTCTTCTCAACAATATATGAGTTATTGAAACACGTACACATAGTGTGCATGTATATATTTAATATATATGATAATATATTCACAGATATTTGTCCCTCTAGGGCTTTATGCAGTTACTCTTAGTACATGAAGCATTTAATTGAAAAGCACCCTTGTTTAACATATATAATTCAGTCTGAAAGATCCTGCTCAGTTTGAAAAACTGTTTAGCTATTCACACTGCATATCTGCTTTCCTCTTCTACTTACATCAATATATGCCCCTATAAGTAAAAACAGTCTTCTCCAAATTAAATTCTGTATTCTTTGTCTGCATATTGTTACCTAGAGATCTGAGATTGTTTAGATTTATTTTGACTGAACATGTCTGATATGAAAACCACTATTCTGCATGTATATTCAGCTTTATCACACTTTCCTATACAGTGTATCAGTATTAAAATCACCATCTCTGCTACTGATTGTAGAAAATATGAAAATATACAACAGAGAGACAGAATATGAGAAATATCCAGAAAGGAAATTAACCTTATCCTAGAACTACAATTAAACAATATCAAAGTCATGATCTGCATGTACAAACTGAAGAAATCCCAACTTAAATTTCGTTCTCACTCTGTAGAAATTGAAGCTCAGTAGAGTGAATTACAGTCTGTATTTCGAGTATTAAACCAAATGTACCCATTTAATTTTTGTCAAGGTTTTAATACTTTTGAATAAAATTCTTATTGGGAGTAATTTTTACCCCCAGTGAAGAACAAGGATATCACTTCACTGATACAAAATTTATTTATTTTTTTAATTACAAAGAACATTCTCAGTGCGTGAAACTTCTAAAATAATGCTTTTTATCCTAGGATTATTGTAGAATCAAAACTTTTGTATGTAACCACATATTCTACATGATGAAAGGTGTCCAAACTATACTCTCCAGGTGCCAAGTTAAGCATGCAGGTTCATTTTCTAAAGATTTAACCAAGTCACGTTCTTTACAGCTCCTCTTATAATTATTTCACCTATACCCTGATGGTCCCCATTGGTATTAATGAAGATTATTTATTATTTATTAATGTTGATATTTTCTAATCAAACCAAACATATTTTTACAGTTTTGAATTCCAAGTAAAATTATTTCTATATTTATTTCTATTAGAGGCATACAATGGCTCATTGTTTGCACTAAATTAAAAGAAAAATTATGCAAAACATTTTGCGCATTAACCAAATTATGAATTTGCAGAATCCTTAGAGCTGCATTTGTACTGTAGGATTGAGATGATCCAATATGAAAACACAAATTATACATTTTCTGGTTCATACGTTAATGGGAATATTGATTAATAAATATGAATCCAGTGAAGCTTAAAGTTGATGTTATTTATTGATTCATGTCATCAATTTAAGTATTTTATTCAGCATGTAAGGCTTATTCATACATTAAAAAATCATTACGGAGAGTAATACGCATAAAAGACACTATGCTCTTGCTATACTATTTAAATTCTGATTTGAGACTTAGTAGATAAACCTAAAAAATTATCTAATATTTAACAAATATAAAGAAAATTGAATAATCATTCTAAAGAAGCACAATGAGCAAATGTTAAAACAATGTATTATTCCAGCAGATTAAAAACAGAATAATGGGTATATGTTTTGCATTTTCATCAAGATGGATCTGCAAAAAGATAATTAGTAGTAAAGGATCACTTGTCTTGCAATCCTACATTGCAAGTCTAATTCGTGCAATGAAACTATCTTCATCTGCTTGAACGTCTCATTTGACAAATGTCAAATGACAAATGTCAAATGACCCCAAAGCTGACACAGACACAAAGATAAGCAGCTATTTTCTGAAACCTGAATTCATCCCTCCAGTGCAGGATAAAATGGCATCCATTTCAAAGTTTATGATTCCCAAAATAACAGATCAAAGAGAAATGATACATTCTTTCTGATGCCTCATGAAAGGCACTCTATGAATACCCTGAGCAAATTAAACATTAGACATTGAAGTTTTAATGGATACACTTTTTACAAGTGATAGTGACCTCTACAATGCATGTCAGCTAAGCACACCTTTACCTATGTGCTATGATTTTTATTTCAGCAAGTCTGTGTGTTTAAAATAAGGCATCTGCTAATGAGACCTTATGCAATCAGGTCTGGTGAGAGTTGCATTCCATTGATTTGTTAAGCTCCCTAAACAGATTGCCAAATAGATGGCATTAAATGCAAACTGGAATTATCCTGGTGTCTAATCTCATGCTGACTATGAACAATCCTATATAAACCATATACAAGCAACCTTACAATTTCATTTCTCTCCTGGAGTTTTCAGGTGTATTGGCAAATGTTTGTGAAATATGCTCAACCACACATCTGGCTCATGCAATCCATGTGTTTTCTTAGCTTGTATTTCTTTGGCTGCCATGCCATTTCCTCTTTCTCCCTTTTTTCTGCTTTGGGTGAGGAATGTGTAGTAAATTAGAAATCCAAAAACTCTATGCTGGAAACTCATAGCTTTCCTATTTTGTAATTCCCTGGAATAAAGTAGAGTAGATATCATAAGATCTATTCATCAGCCTCTGAGGCATCTTCTTCAGCCTCACAGACCTTGTCCTATATCGATATATTTGTTTGCTGTTGTGCAGAAATGTCAGGCATGCTCTGTGATTCCTCTTTATTGATTAATATAGATCCTCAAAATAAATAACTCAGCCTCATGAGATCCAGAAAACTGCCCATAGGTGCTGCTTTACTGCAGAGCAGTTGGGTTATTTGATGATGAACAGTGTCCTACAGTTCTTTAGCTGCAGGACCTCATAGAGAGCACTGTCACTTCCTGCCTCTCTTCCTGCAGCCTCTGGCTCTCTTCCATTAGGAAACCGGGCATGGAGCTGGGCTGAGGGCACATGGACCCAGTATTTAACTCCCAAGCTTGCAGTTACAACACGATGGAATTCACAGTGTACCAGGACTCGTGCAGTGTCCAGAACAACAGTGGTATGACTGAATGTCACCTGCATAGATGCCACTACAGCCAGCAGCTGTCAAAAATTAAAGTTATTCAATTTAGCCAAGTCTATCAATCAATACTTATGAACCCATTAACTCTACTGGATATTACCCTACTTTTCCTGCTCTAGAAACAACTAACCAGTGATCCCAGCTGGACTAATCTCTGTGCTTTTAGGAGAAAGAACATTCAAAGAGTATCAGATGAGCCTGAGTCCTATGGGATGCTTTACAGAGATCCTATAGCAGTAAAAAGAGTAATTGTTGCTTGCCACATCTGTAGCACAGGTCACTGTGCTCCCTGGGCTTTACAGCAGTGCTGTCACCAGCTGTATGAGCAGTGGACACCATGAGACAAATCTATATTGTTATGGAGCAGGAACCAAGTTCAGCATTTTTTTTCCCCACAAAATGGCATCCTGGCCCTTTACTGGAGCTCTGTAGGGTGCATTGTAATGCAGTAATAATCACAGTAAAAATGCTCAATAAAGCACTTCAATATGGAAGTCAAGAAGGAATATATTGCTTCTAAATGAACGACTATATATTTATATTTCTGCGGCAATCTAAATTGCAATTAAGATTTGGCCACACTTTTTAATGCATAGAAAAATATAATCTCCCCAAAGGCAAAACTGTGAAGACTTAGGCCACAGGTATTAAAAAAAATGAGAATATAACATTTAAACAGAAGAACAGTATGAGTATTTGTAAGAGAATTTGTAGTTATATTTCTTATTTTTACATTACAGTAGTAGCACCTCATTTGTTTTCAGGATGGAGAATCTATAAAAGAAATTTTTTTAAAACATAGACACAGACACACACATGAAAGCATATACTGGATTAAGTTTATGCTCATTTTGATGAAGATGCTAATTTTATGGAAAGTTTGTGCTTCAAGGTCTAAAGGAAACTGGGAATTTTTAATCTCCAATCATCATTTATTCAGTAAAACAAGGCATTTAATCACCCAAGTTTCTAATCATGGGGGACCAAGGTTTCATTAAATCAAATATTTCTGTCAGACATAAAAATGAAGTAGATTTGAAGAGATTTGCAAAAATCTCACAGCTCTTTTAATGTATATTTAAACAATTGCTTCATAGCTGCATAGCAGGTTTTGGGAGAAGAGTAAAGAATGAGGAAGTAGTAATCACAGTTTGACATTGCTTTTTTACCTTTAGCCATGCTCCCTTAAGCATTATTTTACTAACAATGCAAATTTTACTAATTGTAAATAACAGCTTACAGTAGTTCAAGAACAATGTATGCATGCTCTTAGTGATGCACAGGGATGTGTCACAGCAAAAATTGAGAGGCTGCAAACAATCTCAGGATATTTTATGAATAAATCAAGCAGAACAAAACCTCTACTCTTCAATGATAAATCTGCAAAATTGGGATTTAGTCCAGCCACAAATCTTCATATTAAAAGAAATCCCATAAAGAATTTTACAAGTAAATAAAATGAAGAAGAACTAATTAGCCATGGCACAATATTCTGAAGAAAAAAATCAGAATTGCAGTGGAAATCCTTAGTAGCCTGAATTTTTGATCTCAGTGCAAGTCTGAATCCCTCCTTAACAGTGCTAAAACTCTGAAGCAGCTGAATCCATTCATACTTGGGATCTTAGAATATTTAGAAAATATAACCAGAAACAACAATTGTCTTTATGACATTCAAAAGAATATAAAAATAGATAGAAAAATATATATATTAGCTGGCAACTGTTCAACATCAAACATTTTATTAAAACTATTACTAACTAAAACTTTTGCTAACTCTATTACTATTACTAAAACTATTACTATTAAAACTATTACTGCCTTTGTGAGGGAGTACAAACCTTCAGTGTTCAGCTACATTTTTCCTTAAGTGCTCCATGAACACGTGAGCACAGACCATGAAACTTTTCTTAGAAATTGGTGTCTTCTAAAGAGCACATAGGAGGCATTCAACTTAGACAAAAAGACAGTGCAAAATGAGTACATTACATCAGTATTTTAGGATTCATTACAGGTGGCCACATGCTAAATGGAAGGGAAAGAGAACACAGCATTTCAGGATGTCTTTGGAAAACACCCTAAGATATTTAGGCAGCAACACATTTCTGCTCTGCAAAACTGTTACAGTGAAGAAGACCAAGGTTGGTGAATGTATTTAATATATATTTCTGTACTGCGCACACTACACTGTGGTAAATGCATAAATAGGCTTAAGTCACTAAGATTTCTGTATAAAAACAGTAATATTTGCAAAATCATTACCTGCTATTATGCTAGAAAATATATGTTCTTTTAGAAGCAAAAATCTGAAGATTTTTCTCTGTAGTAGAAGTTTACAGAAGTTGTACTAAGAAACGACTCTTGCAAATGCAGTAGTGACATTCACCTCAAGTATGACAATAGAAATTATTGCTCTTCAGTTGATATCTAAAAAATTGCTCTGAAGTTCAGACCTATTCTGTTTTCTATTTCAGCAAAACATGAAATTAATGAAAAAAAGTGATGGGAATGAAAAATCAGTCCTGCTGCCCTTGATATCCATAAAGGATTTTAGTGGGTTTTTCTCCGTCTTAGAACTCACATTAGAATTAATTGAGGACATAAAATGAAATAGTTATGGCAACTTAACTGACTATTTCTCGTGCTTAGTTCTCTTTTACTTTGTAAAAAAATTAGGCAATGAAGGATGAAGTGCTGCTGTATTAATTTTCAACCTCTTCAATTGCCATGCTACACATACTAATTCAAATGTGCAGAGAAACAAATTAATGTTGTAAAGCATAACATTTTCATTTTGCAACCTTGTCACATTTAAAACTTAATGACAACAATAACTTTCTGCAGAGGTAACATTTAACTAGATGACTAAGGTTAAAGGCAGAATAAAAAGCAATTACATATAGCATCTAAAATTGCATTTCAAATCAAGACATTTTTAATTATGTGTAAGTTTGCAGAAAAGATGTATTTTTCTACATTTACATAGACATTTATAATTAAAGATCAGACCACAAAAAATATCTCTTCAGAGTCAGACCTCTGCAAATCTATATCTTATAAAGATTTTTTTTTTAAATTAACATGTTGGAGAGAGTTCAGAAAGCAGTTACTTGCAGTTGCACCCTTCTGCGAAAATATGGTGAAAGGAGATAGTATAGTGGAAGGGTGTTTCAGATTCTTTGCAACAAAATGTTTGCCCCAAGTCACCAGAAACAGATATAAGTAATCTGCCTGGTCTTCAGAAAATAGAAAAGGAAAAAAAAAATCCCTGAGTTCCACCCAATTTAATCCAAAGTTTTGATGTCCATAATTTCTGAATTCCAGATTGATGAAATGTTGTGTAAATTATATGTTCAAGAAATGTATATCTATTTTCCCCAGGAAATGATTTATTTTACAACACTTCTACTTCAAAAATAATTTTGAATTGTATTTGCACAGAAAGCCTTAAGGCCCCCAAAAAATCCCTGTAAAAAAATGCCTTAACCTAACTGGAAATGAAAAAGCTACTCTTAGAAATATGCAACCATGGGTAAAATGGACATGCCATATTTAGCTAAGACTTCACTTTGAAATACATATATATATATATATATATTAAATGCTACAGAATATCCCAGCAATGATACCACAGTCATGTCTGCAGCATCCCTCATGGTCAGAGTCAAAACTGTCCTCAGCTGTAACAAATTTTACTGCATTTTTACTGTTTTCTTGACTTGTCCTGAATAGTAGAAGTTTGGCAATTTATCTGGTATTTGGAAGTTTTTGCTGAATAATAGGATAGATTTTCTGCTGTCTCTGGTAGAGAACATAAAGAATCATAAATTGCAAACCATCCTCTCTTTTCAGGGATGTAAATCATTAATGAATAATTTCATAAATGCTATAAAATTAGCATCAAGGCACTCTAATGAATAAACTAACCCACTGTCAGGAAGAAACCCACTGCCTAAACAGGAGTGTGTGTATGAAGTTCTATGAAGCTGCGAACTATGACCCAAAAACTCCTGGAAGATCTCTGAGAGCTCCAGCAGTCAAACTTTTGCAGA
Source organism: Petroica traversi (assembly GCA_025920805.1). Lineage (NCBI taxonomy): Eukaryota > Metazoa > Chordata > Aves > Passeriformes > Petroicidae > Petroica > Petroica traversi. The sequence goes on along the minus strand of JAHLSL010000009.1, from coordinate 7,584,878 downwards.
AGCACTTCTAACAGGCTTTAAAAGGAAGCCTGAGTGTTTTAAAATATAATCTATGTGTCAGAGGCAATATAATGTTATTTGGCATTTGGAAATAGCATCGGCAATTGGAACAAATGCTGAGGAAAAGCATATGGTAGTACAGTGATATACACAGTCAAACCAGTAGTTTCTCTGATTTAATATTCCACATTCCCAATGTTTTCTGGGTTCATAAAGAGTATATTTGAAGTAATAAATTTAAGTAAAGCTGTATTTTTCATGCCATAGTTTCTGCTAATGAGGAAAGATGGAAAAGTCAGCATATTAACCGGAAACAAAATAGGCTTTTGGAATGCCACTTATCATATGATTCTTATTAAGACAGAAAGATGTTGCAAGGGATGGAAAATTGTTGAAAATGAACAGAAGAAAATTTATGTGCAAATTCAGCACAGCCATAAAAAAAAAAAAATTCCAGTATTGTATTAACTATGAATAAAGCTGGATTTTACAAAAAAGCCTTGGGAAAACGCTTTAAAGTTTTTTGGGTTTTGTTTTTTTTATTTTTTAAAATCTATTTTTTGAAGGCTCTGGGAAACAGGGAAATCTGTTGATGGAAATAGCAATAGTTGTCATTTAACACAGGGCATTTCTGCAGAAATGGATTTAAAAGCGACTCTGAGGTGAAAGTCTATAATCTATGTGGTTTGAGCTGTGGAAGCTGCTAGCACTTGAGTTCCTGGGAATACATGGCACTAATGACTAACCTTGGTGTGTTGTTTGCATGTGGGTAGTTTAGCATACTATTAACTTTTATTCCACAGCTTTATGAATAGTCTTATTACCAGTACAAATGGTAATAAGACTATTCATAAAGCTGTGGAACAAAAGTAGTTATCTTGTCAGTATTTCCAGCATTAAAGTTAATTCCCATTAAGATCATGAATGACAAAATTGTGAAGATAAATTCACATCCCACTTCTCTTGCCAATGAGACTCATTCTTCTCAAATTAGTGTGTAAAAAGGAAGCTAGTTAGCAGATCATTGTTGAACTTTGCAAATATTCATAGACTCTCGGAAAAATATCACATTTCCCTTGAAAAATATTCACAGAAGAACACTAGTATACCACTGAGATTTGTTACTGGATGTCCCACTTGCAGCTTGTCTAATCGCTAACTGCAAATTATAACCCTCAGCAATGAAACCATTTGGAAAGACCATGGGTTACTTGGAAGAAGATGAGGACCAGTATAATTTTAAAAGCACCTAAGGGGTAAGCAAATGTAGCTATGTTTTACAGCAATTTTAATTAAAAACAGGAGGTAAATTTCTCCAAAAATTGTTAACCGTATCTTCTCTTCATCTTATCTACAACAGACATAATGAACAGGACATCTACCAGTTGTGAACTAGCAATGGCTTTGAGTGCAAGCAGAAATGAAAAAAAAATGCAATGGAATTTTATTACTGTAGACAGTTATTTTGCTCCTGTCTGCACAAAAACTTGCTAACAGCAATTCAGTTTGCTGCTATGTACAATGGCCCCTTCCACAGTCACTAACCTGCTGCAGCAAAATAAAATGTACAGTCAAATAACCTTTACCCCTAGGAAAACATATATTTAAAGAATTTTTAATCCGCTCTTGAATAAAAGATAAGCTTTAATAAAATATAAGCCCATAAGTCGAAAACCCTTCTCTATTACCCTTGTGTAACTACATGCAAACATTATCTACACAAGCTGAGTTCCCCCAAAAGGTCCAAATGTCCATCTCAGTTACTCTGGAGTTTAGAGTCAAGGTGTGCTACTATTGCCTATCCAATGTTCAGTGCTTTGTAAGACTGTGTCAACAACTAGAGCTGAAATCAGCTTTGCTAGTTACAGATGATTTCCCTGCATGTGTTATGAACATCATATGTCACAAAGACAGTTAAATGAGAAGTTAATTACCACCTAATGATGGAAAACTGCAGTTATTCTCTCCCAGTTTGTTTTTTTTTATACAACAATATCTCCAATAAGTACTCAATGAGTTCTACAGATTCTCACTGTTGCTGGGTTAGAGCAACAGCCACAAGCTTTCAGGGAGAAGTAATATCTTAACTTACACATTTCTATTATTTTTACCTGAAACTTGTAATATAAATCAGTCATATAAAATTTGTTAAATCAGGGAACCAATTTACTATCATAATTTCATATTTAGATATAGTCCAGAATATAGTGCACTCTCGGAATAAGTATGTGAAAATGGATATGAAAGAAAATATTAATTCTCCCGGGAGAACAGAGACTGAGACAGGAATACAGAAATTACTGAAAACCATATATTCAATTCCCCTAGAAACATAGCCCATTTATTTTCATATATAGTAAAAAATTTACAGTATAAATTTTTAAGTGATTTATTGTCTGTGTATTCACTACGAAATTTAGCATAGAACTAGACTTAAATACTGTAGTGATCTAATTAATTTTGTCTTATTCAAATAACTAATTGTGTGAAAATTATCTGAACTCTTGTTCAAATGAATAACTGTTTGAAAATAATCCACTTGTTCTCTTCCACATCTCTTCCCATTTCACTCATTTTTCATTATTATTTAATTGAATTTCAGCTTCAACAGTCCCTCAAAGGAAATTGTAATAACAATATTCATATTTTATTAATTGTCATATTATGCTTGATTGATTCAGTGTCCTTCTAAATGTATTTAGTGTCATGTAGACACAAATTTGGTTCAACATTTCTAAAGATTTGGGCAAGAAAAGCTACGGAAGTCATATTTTAATTTAATTTCATTGTGCATGCTTTTATTCCCTACCGTCAGAAAAATTTCACTAAGTTTTTAAAATTCCAAATAGCAAGGCAATGCTCTAAAGACCTGGCCCTATGCCCAGTGAAGTGAACTTGGATTTCATTGGATGATGAGCAGGAGGGATTGGAGGAGTATGAAGCATCTCAGTTGCTTGACTGACCAAAAGGACTGCTTGCTATTTCATAAACACTAGTGCAAATAACAGATTACACAACAGAGTGCAACTGTATCACTTGAACACAACTTTTCTGGAGCCTTCTGGAAGAAGAATTTTATTTTTGAACAGATAAAGTGCAGTTACTTCAGAGAGCAAAGGGATGAATCAAAATGTATTACTAGGTTTACAGCTGATCATATCAAAAATGAAGTAACAAAATCTGAATTGAAGACCTATTTTTAAGAAGTAACTTTAAGAAAGTACCTTACCCTGTTTAAATTAATAAAAAAATACTTTAGGAGTCTCTGTTGAACATTATCACACATTACTCTGAATTATGGGTATTCAACTTTTTAAGAATTATTTGGTTACATTTGAGGTTGTCTGTGACTTCTTTCAATTTTTGTCTTAATCAGGTGTATCCAGAACACAATGGGAACAGTAAAGTCATCAGCAGAATCCATTGTTTTAAATGTTGTGGCCTCAAAATCACCTCTCTAGGGTGCAAAATTCCTTTCTATATGTGTGTAGTGTACAGATGTTTGTTCAATACAACCATGTTTTGCTGTTCACCCTTTCGAACAAAACAGAACAGTCTGTAAACAGGAAAAAAAGAAATCTCTACTCCAAGTTCACAATAGTTACATGGCCCCACACAACACCATGATACACTGCAGTTAAGAGAAGAGACAAACCTAAATTTCATGGTCATCCAGAATCCTTCCTTCACCAATGTGAACATTTATATAAGGAGTATATATACATGAGTGTGTGTTTTACCTAATTTTATAGTAAATTTGGAAATTCAGGTTATTGAATTATTTATAGTATCTGTCATATTTGTTGGTTGACTCCTTTTTCAAGTCCAGTAAGAAATTTCAGACTCTGTCACTACTCTTGGATTTTGGCTTGCTCACAAGGGAAGAGAAGAAAAGAATAAATCAGTAAACAGAAGGTTGTATTAATCTTACAACCACCTTAAACAAACCTTACTGAGAAGTTTACTCAGAATGCAATTTTTGTTTTGATTTGGTTTATTTTCGTTTGTTTGTTTTATTTTTTTCTGACAGCTTTAAGGAAAGTGACAGGGAACACACGGGATAGAGTATTAGAGAAATTTAACCTCGAAAGGGGAGAAAGTGTTTTATGTTACCTCCTGGTTAGCAGCAGCTAGTTCTTCTTCCAGTGCAGAGACTCTTTCTAAAGAAACCCTCAGTCGTTCCCTTACCTAGAAGAAAAATCAAAATATGTGCAGTAACGTAATTTCTATTAGCCTTTAAAGATTATATAATCTGCCATATGCTCTACTGTATGTCCTGCCATTCCATTTGCAGGCATGTGTGTTGCACCCTTTCATGAGACATACTGTGTAGTAAACATTTAAACCTAACTATAGGAAAACTTAACCCATTAAAATAGGTGTCAAACTTTAAATGCCACACTGCTGTTCCACAATCTGCCTGTAATTTTATGGAATACACAGCAAATGAAAGTATTTTAAGACCGTAGTAGGAATAAAAATAAAACTTTCCCAAACACCTTTTACCAAGGGTAAGGAAAAAACCATTTGCAGATGTTTTAAGTTCACTCCATAGAAGACAACTAATTTGTTTATAGTAACTGAATTCATAAACTTGCAGCATTGCCTTCAGGCACATGTACTAGAGATTTTTTATACCATCATGCACTTGTTTCAGTTTTGCAAAAATCATAAACAATGTATACTGTCATAAGCAGAAAACTCCCCTGTGTTTGCACCAGTTTCATAAATAACTTAGTCTGTTCTAAGGACGATTACAATCTCAATTACTATTACTAGTATTTTAATTATTGCTAAATATTGACTGTTAATAGTTAATACTTAATACTTGATGTGTCTGAAGACACATTCACAGCTGATTTGAGTGCTTTGGCTCATTGTCAGCCCATGTAACCTAAGCCGGCAGTGTAGCTGCAGTCTCCCAGAGCAACCAAAGGCAAATCAGACCTGCAGTGACCTCCAGTGCTGTGTGTGACCCTCCCCGGGCTGTTAAAGGACTCTATGACTCTTCTAATCTACAGAACTTCACTAGGCACCTCACAATAAATGACTTTACAGCCTGGCTAATCAGTCAAAACCCAAGGTATATTTCTTTACACATTCCAGCTACACTGCAGCAATGCTGTTCCAGCTGCATCTCTTGGTCTAATAGTGTATGCTACCTTAACCTACAAACATTGCTAATAGCCTTAAACCTCTGTGGATGGGCAGCTGGAAAACAAAGCAAAACAAAATCAGTCTTTCATGCACAAAGCAACATTAAACATTTTCATTGTTTTCACATCCTTGACAAATACAGGAGATCCTTAAAATGGGATATGTCCTAATGCCTTCATATTTTTTTCAGTGATAGCTCTTATTCTAATAAATATTACCTTTCCTTATGCACTTCATTTTTCTTTACTAGACAGAAGGGAGATTTTGCAAATAGACTCACTATATCCCAAGAATGGATTAGACTTTAGTAGACAAGTAAGAGCATGCTTACTTGACTTTAAACTGACTAAATCTAAAGATGAAATACATATTCAGGAAACAAACTTTTGAAAATGTAACTATTCAGCCTTTCTAACATCTGCAAATATTGTTTCTTATGCAGTACTTTGAGGTTTATGCTCCTCTTTTCACACTTTATTTAAAACAACCAGTGAAGGGTGTAAGTCTGTCTTCAAGAGGCCCTGATTTCCATCTCTTTAACCACAATGGGAGCCTGTAGACAACAACTTCTTAACAAAAATCTCAGATTATACATAAAAAAAAAAAAAACATGGAAAAATTACAGTCATGTTTCTGGCTTCAATCCCTTTGGCTGTAAGCACTGCTTTGGGACAAAATAATTGAGAGAAAATTAATAAGCAGGCAGTTGTTAAAAGTCAAAATGAAATACAATAAGTTGGCAACTTTACTTGAAATTTTTTCTGAAACCTCCAACCTCCATGTATTCAAACCCAAGTTTTTTATAAAGGAGAATGTTTAAAAAAAAATACATTATAATATGTCTAACCCTGACATTCATTTTGAGTGGGGTTAGAATTTGCAAATCAATTAGACCACATTACCAAGGATGCCACAGTTCTACAAGGAGCTGGAATCAGAAGAATTATCCTTAAACTTTAAACACTGGGGCACTGTAGAACTGAATCCTAGTGGGTTTTATACAGCCTTTTTAGAGCTTGAAAACAACACTCCCTCTTAACAACAGACACAGTTCTGGAGACACAATTTTCACATGGCACTTCAGTAAAACTAGGTAGAGAATTAACATTTCTATTCTGACTATTGAGCTATTATATTCAAATACATTTCTTTTCATTCTTGGCCTGTTGTCAGTGACAAATTGAACAGTATCAGCCTTAGAGAGAGCAACAGTTGGAAGTTGTTTCCTGTGTCCTGCCTTGCCTTGCTGCCTTGCCTTACGTTACCTCACCTTCTTCCCACATACGTAGCTAATAGACTGTCTGTTTTTTATAATGACCTAGCCAAAATTGCAGTCTGATGGCCCTCATTTGTTTTCTGAATCTAACAGTTGCTAAAAGAACCCTGCTTTGGCACAGAATATATTTTTTTTTTCTTTCATCTGACCAGTGAACAACAGATTCACATTTGCCATAGTGACACTGGAAAGGCTGCAAGTAAGTCTTCATTTTCAAACATAAATAACAGCTGTTAAATTTGAGGGAAATTTTTGATTCTATTAGTTAAAAAATAAAGACATCAGCACTCTGATCTGAAGGAGAAATCTTCTCTGGTTTACAACCCAGAAGCTGTAACTTTATTTCTTATTTTTAATTTCTTTCTCTTTCATAAACAAAGGTATTGCAAAGGATTTTTATTTATTGGATTCCCCCTTCAAATTTGTGTTTAGAGCAAAAAATATTCCAAACAGAACCATCCTTGTTTCTGAGAGATGCAGGAAAGGTGGTTGTTCTAGGTCACTATCTTGCTGAAGAAAAAGGAACTAGAACAAATGCAAACTATTTTTCTCTGACAATTTTTGTTTGCTTTTTTCATATGATGAATGCCAATTAGTGATTGGCATATTATATTGTTTTCTATTTTCTGGAAGTGACAGTAAGTGAGTAACTATAGTTCATAAGAATTATCTTAGTGAGATCATGTGCATCACTTCAGAAGTCACACTGCTTAAATTTCACATGATTCTTCAATGTATTTCTATTTTCTTGGGCACATGAGCTTTGCTAGAAAAGGTTTCTCAAAGTAAGACTAATCTAACAGATTATCTAACCTGATCTAACAGAAATGCTACTATAAGCATTTTTAAAGACAAATACCTGGACAATAGAAGGTTCAGGCCAGAATTTACAACACCTTCCAGTTTCTAAAGGGGATTACAAGACAAGTTGGAGAGGGACTTTTTACAAGGGCATGTACTGACAGGACAAGGTGGAAGGGATTTAAACTGAAAGAGATAGATTTAAAATATATATTGGGAAGAAAATTTTTACTGTGAGGGTGGTGGGACACTGGCACAGGTTGCCCAGAGAAGCTGTGGATGCCCCATCCCTGGAAGCATTCAAAGCCAGTTTGGATTTGGCCTAGAGCAATATGGTCCAGTGAATGATGTCCCTAACATGGCAGGGGGGTCAAACTAGATGATTTTTAATTATTTCTTTCAACCATAACAATTTTGTGATTTTATGACTTTAGTGTCACAGAGAGCAGAAAAGAGCTGCTCTCTCCACATTAGAGGGTGTATCCAACATATGCCCAGATGACCGGGTATTCTTCTGGCTTTTAAATACAACCACATTAGCTTTAAATGTAACACAGTCAATGTCATGTTAGCACTGCTGTCAGTGCAAAATATCACCCATCTTTCTCTGTCTCCTAGCAACTGCTTCCCACTTTTTTGCTTGCTGTCAAATTCTTTCTTCATTCTCTTCAGATCTGCAGCCCATAAAGAGCTTTTAAAAAACACACTTGCACACTAGAATTGAATCACTTTTTTCCAGGAACAATCTATTGAATAAAAGTACACCTAGTTACCTGCTAATGAATTAAAAAAAAAAAAAAAGAGACAACGTTGACACAAATAGGCTAATTTTGTTTGCAAGAATATTAAACACATTTTTCTGGCATTAATTAACCTTAAGATAACCAGTGGGTTTTTGATTCTTAGCTAAAACAGTGAGATCTGGTAGCTGCTTTTCACTGTGAAGATCAACTGGACATTTTTCTTACATCAGTGACCAAAAAACTGGATTTGGAGAAGTTGCTTCAGCTTCTTCTTTCCAAATGCAGATTTTAAAAGTTGAACTCAAAGTTTAAAGCAAAATAGGAAAAGTGTCTGCAGCAAAACAAATGTTCAGATAGATATTAGAAGTCAAGTATAACTATAGAATGGCACAAGTAACATAATAATTTTTCTATCTTTTGTTCTTCCTGAATTGCATATAAGGACTATGTATTTCCTGACCTACTCTATACCCAACTTCTGTTCTAACCATGAAGTTAATATGAGCTTCTATTTTTTACTCAGCTCTAATGATTTCTAGGAAATATTGTCTTCACTTGCTCTTTTATGAACCATTCAGGTATATTCATATATAATATCATAAAATATTTTGTAGTGTTCTCTTACATTAGTTCCATAACTTCTCATTGCATGAACAAAGCCACAACAAAGATATCAGCTACTGAGCAGCAGTAAGAGAAATGTTTGAGACCTGTAGCATCAGGAAGGACAGGGTGAATAACTGAAGAGAGATTTCCACACTGTGCATACCACTGCAAATTTCAACTGACTTATGCAATAGCAAAGGCTATAATAAATGTAAAGTCAGAATTTCACAGTACTAGTCCCAATGCTAGCATAATTAGAAATACAATTTTCTTTGAAAATATGTATATCTTTTGTCAAATTAAATTTCTAAATTAAAAAAAAAAAATAGTTAGTGTGGTATCAATTTCATTTGCTGGGACACAACTTACCCAAGTAGACACAATGATATTTCTCTGAGGGACACATATAATGGTAAATATTTCTAAACTAAATGAACTCTGTCATTATCCCCGTGCCCTAAAGTGAAAATTCTCCCAAAATACACTAAAACTGCAAGAACTGTCTGTGAAGACTTTTTATTGGCACTGCTAAGTTCTCATACAGATAATGGGATAAGACTAAAAGTGTACTCTTACCATCTTCTGCTTACTAGGAGGTACCTGGGTTCAGCCAAACAGGACTGGCTCACATGGGAAGCTCATGACAAGATTTCATTCTGCAGGGTTGTGGCATGGGGATAATGACAGGATCACTGACAGTCACAGACAGTTTTCCCAGAATCACGCAATCATGGCTGTGATCTATCTTTTGGACAAAAGCTAAAGGCAGAGCCCAGATTTTGTGCAATAGATGGAAAGACAATAGACTTTGAATTAAGCTATCATTCCAGATTCTTTTTATACTTAACCAGGCCTGTCAAGAAATTGATATATTTATTTTTCACTTTCCAATCTGTTAGTAGGTTTCATTGCATTTTATTATAGTAACGATGATGGTTTTGTAGTACTTGTACTGTGCACGTAGCAAGCCCTTCATGATCAGAGCTTGTTACAACACTTCACGGTGTTTTAGTGTGGGGAGTGAAAATATGAAAGAAAACTTGTACTTAGGAAGAATTTTAAGATTTTCTTCATATTTTTGTAAGTTTAAAGGGCAAAACTTCTTATAAAATATTTTGTTATGCTTTTCCAAGAATGTAACAACTACATTAATACTTTCAGTGTCAATATTTTTTGTGAAGAAAAAAAATTAAAGTTTGCATTATTCATTTGCAAAGGATAACGATACATTTGCAGTGTACTTTTGACAGTTTTTTTACTCTTTATCCATTAACTTACTTCAGCCTAGTGTGCATTTTCTGATTTGGCACTGTTTATTTGACATCAGTGTATCATATATATGATACCTATATATGATATATATGTTTTTTGCCTCAGTTTAACTGTGAGGTTCTGCCTGCAGGCGTCCCCTGAGCATGCAGCAGTCTGTGCAAGTGAAGCATTACCCAAAATACAGGAAGACAAGACAAAGAAAAGGCAGTAGATGACTCCATCCATGGATGCCAAGAGTCTTGATTAGTTTGCCATAGTAAGGCCTTTTTCAACTTTGAAAGTATCAGAAGTCAGGGAGATTCCTGATGAATGGAAAACTCACAAATGTTCCGTCCTTCATCAAGAAATAGAGGAGTTATCCTGGGTAGATCCATGAAAGCGCAAGCTGGCCAGTGTAGGGAAGGTTACAGAGCAAATCTTCCAGGAAGCATTTTCAGGCACATAAAGGACAAGATGGTGACTGGGGAGCGCCAGTATGGCCTTGTCAAAACCAAATGGTATCTGGCCAAACTTATTGCCTTGCATGATGAGAGGACTGGCTCCATGGATGAGGAGAGAACGGTGAATGTTTCTGTCTTTACTGAGGTTTTCTACAAGATCTTTTATCCCTAGAGAAAATGGTGAGGTAAGAATTGGTGAAATGGATTTCATGGTGCACAGAAAATTGACTGGACTGCAAGGGTCAGAGGTTTGGGATCGGTGACACAAAGCCTGTGCCCATTCCCTAGGGTTTTGCCTTTTGTGGTAATGGGATGCCACACAGGCTTTGTGAAGTAAAAGCAGATTTGCAGAAAAGATCTAGTGGTGGAAAAGGCCAGCGCACAGTTTGGCAAATGGGTTGGAGGAAATGATAGCTTCCCTCCAGACTTTTCAGGCTGCATCTGGTTTTGGGTTTCCTAGTAGAAAAAGGATACTGGCAGATTTCAATGAAGGCCCACCAAGCTGGCCATGGCCTGGAGTACACAGCATGTGAGACAGGCTGAGAGAACTGGGTCTGCTCTAAGTGAAGAAGGAAAGGTTTGTGGGAGATCCAATTGCTGTCTACAATCAGCTATCCAGAAGATGTGGAGGAAATAAAGCCAGATTCTTCTTGCAGATGCAGAGTGACAGGGCAAGAGGGAACCAGTCCAACTCTCAACAACAGAAACTCCAGGCAGGTATTATGGGAAAAAATTAGATTGAGGGTGGTGAAACTCCAGAAGAGATTTTTTTGCCTGAAAATACTCAGAAGTTATTGAACAGGACCCTAAGCAACCTGAAACAGTTGGCCCTGCTTCGAGCAGGAGGTTGGGCCAGATGTCTCCAAGGAGGTCCAACCCACATTGTTCTACTTGTCCCTGAAAAGCTTCAATGCATTTTTATGGGTGGATTGATATCTTATTTCTGAAGGGTCTGAAACAAATCTATCTTACATAATTTTTCTGTCACCATGCAGAATATATGACTCACATGCCATAAAAAAAGTTTTAGCACATTTGGGTGCATGCAGTCTTTTTTACTTTCATTATTTTTAAATAAAAATCACCATAATGCTGACAATTTGCGAAAGCATTATATTATCAAGTATCTGGGCAATATATGCAAAGTCTTTGATACAATCCTTCCAGAGACACTCACAAAACCAGGTACTTTCATGTAGGATTTTTACTTGAAAATAATGTGTGCTGGGTTTGTAAGAAATAATTTTAAAATAATTTATTAAACTGTTTACTTGACTTATCTCAGAATGTTTTATAGTAAAAATATGATTTATTGCACCAAAATAAAAAAGGTTCCACACATAGGTAAGCAGCATATTGGAAAAAGTAATTTTGACCAATCATTTAAAAACTTGTTTTATAATGGAACAAATGTTCTGTTAATAAGATTGCAGATGGTTGACTCTTCTACACTGATAATTGTTATTACCACTGAGACAGGAATCCATTAGATACATAAGATGTCTACCTGTGTCATTCCAAACTTCTTTAATATGCTGAATACTGATTTAACCTGTTACATTTAAAATAAAATAAAAATAGAATTTTCAATAATATAAGTCAAAATATTACATGTAGCTTCAATCTAATTCTGCACAATAGTTTTCAAAATGGGATGTAAAATGAACTGCATAGTACCAAAACATTAAAACATTCACAAAAGAAAATGTGTAAGAGGTACACAACTGTTGAATAATCAGAATCTATTTAGTTATTACTATACCTCATACTTACCCAACACAATGTCAAATGTATAAAATATGGAGAGTTCCCATCCTAGATTTATTCATGTTTAAAGTGTTGGATAAAAGATCAAAGCTCAGACTATAAATCCCATCAATCCTCAGAAGATCTTTCTAATAATACAGGATTTTTTAAGTCTTAGTGACATCCAAAAAGCTTATTACAGTGGCTAGAATTCATTATGTTTCCTTTTCTAGATTTTCTTTAAAGATGTTTTCATGATATCTGAGGAGAACATATTACCCAAAAGATATATCTAAACACATAATAAGTTTTGATTTGGTCTAAGTTCCTTAAATTTATTTAACTTTGAACCTGATAGTTAACCCAGTATGACCCATAACCCACAGTGTCTCATCCCTTCATTATCAGTGATATATATATATATATATATATGACTATATATCTACAGCTACCTTAGTTCATTAAATAAAGTCAACTTTCTGACTCTATTTCTGGAAGTTAAAGTTAAATTGGTTACTGTGAGATCATTAAACTGGTTCTGTGGAATACAGTTCATCTGTGCAGTCAATGGTTTCAGATCGTGTGCTGCACAATCCCTGCTTACCCAACCATCTCAAACAGAGAAGCAACTCAGCAGCAGCAATGAGCAAATCAGCCAAAGAAGACCCCATAAGGAATGAGGTTCTTTGTTCATGAGCCCTGTTTCTCACGTGCTCCCTGCATGTGTAGTTTTGAGGCCCTTACTAATGCATCACCTTCTGAGCATATTGTTTCTAGATTTAAATTAGATTTCTGAATTCATGTACGCAACCAAAGTGATAATTCATAGTTGTACAAAATTTCATTCATACAAAAAAAAATAGTCTTTCCAGCACAGGATACATGAGGAATGCAGTGGAAAGATCCTCTTAATTAGCATTACTTAATGCAGTTATCAGTAGTTTTTACCTTGGGTCTGCAGGCCCTTCATTACCTCTGATTAGGAAGAACATACTACTTACTTTAGGTTACACTCCTTGTAAAGGGAACACTGTCCTTCTGTAGCAAAGGCTAAAAAGATCTCTGAAGTTTAGGAGGCTTTCCTCCTAAAAATATCTAAGAGCCAACTTCCCTTATGTAATTAGAAACATCTCATTCTGCCTCTCTGTGTGTTTTTGAAATTTGAGATGTACCTACATCTTCATGGCCGTAACTTGAAAGCACATTTTACACCAAATAAATTCCACAGGGTCATCTTTATTTAGTGCTAAATAGGAGAAGCATGTCTGGTAGGGGTGAGATTTGCTTATTTTGAAAAGTAATTTCCATTGTCTACAAAAGGTAGCTGAAGTAACCTCAAGTGCATCACAGCTATTGGCCATATGTTCCTACGGATTTCTCTGGATACCTACAAATTCTCTAAGTACAGGATTTATTCCAAGGAGTAAACAAACAACGCTTTTGTTCTGCTGCATCATAAAGCACAATTAGGCAAGTTAACAAGTATATTTGGTAAGCCTTTTTTCCATACTGTACCTTTTCATCCAAAGCCTTGTGGTGCTCAAACAGAGATTTCAGAGCTTTGAGGACCTCAACTTCACTGGAAACTCCTGAGGGAGACTGTGCTTGCCGTTTCACCACTGTCATCCTCAGGGACCTTTCGTGTCTCGAGACAAGGCACTCCAAATGTTCCAGTAACAGCTATTGGATTTGGAAAAAAAAAACAAAGCCTATTAATTTCTGTGCACCTAAATGCCACAGAAATTCTAACTACAAAGTGCATGATACCAAACTACAATTTTCTTGGCAACCTCATTGTAGGAGAGATTGATGGAACTATTAGCAGTATTTCATGTTTCTGAATCAGATGTAATAAATGGAAAACCAGAATATCTACTCCTGATTTCACTTAAAACTCTGCTATGAAAAGTAAGAACAACAAAACACTAAGCATAGGGTCACTATTCTACTAATACTATTTACAGTATTATTTGTGATAGTAATTGATGAGCATTGACAGCCAAATACCCAGACAGTCTATGAATCATGCAAAAATATTAAATAAGTTTACAATTAATTCTGTTTATTATTATTAATTAATTAACTGTGATACATTTCCAATTTATCTTGAAAGCAACTTTACAAAATATGTAGGAGTGAAGAGTATATTTTACTATATTTTTAAGCCTCTTAGTATGGCCATTCCTACCATAGGTCTGCAGTTGTCTAATGCTCAAACTGACACCCACTAAACCAGTCCCAAGTAACAAAACCTTGGCAACCTTTTTTTCAGCCTAACTCAGGAAATTTATCATATTTGGTGCCATATTACTCTAAATGACTTATCTCCAAGAAAAATGCTGTGAAGATCAGGGACTTCTGACAGCCTGTACGCAAGTCTTAGTTGGAAAGGAAAATGGGAAAATCTGGTTTAGAAGAGAAGAAAAGTGATGGTGACATGGAAATCTTGACATGGAAAAATATCCATGACAGAGGGAATTACACGTAACCTGTAGCAGGGGCATAAATAAGGAATACACAAAATAAATAAGGAAACCCCTAACATACATGCAGAACTTCATCTTGAACTGGTGCAGACAGACAATCTCAACAGGGAATGTGAAGTCAGCATGGACAGAAGAAAGACAAGAAACTTGCTAAGCAAAGGCAGAATGGAGACCAAAGAGAGTGATGAAGAGACAAAACAAATCAAACATGGTTTTCAAGTATAAGAAGAGACCAGAGTGGTGGGAACTCAGAATTTCTAATGGGGTGATTGTGGAGGAGATTGCTATTTGAGATGAACAGTACAGCACTCTAGCCTTTTGCAGAGCTACAGATGACATATTTAACTTAGGTTATGTTACTGCCATGTTAGAAACATGCATGATACATAATACTAAACCTATGACAATCATCCATTTAATATACACAAAAGCTAAGTTTGCTTTTAGCTTAGAGCTACCATTTCAGAGGAGAAAAAATACATTCCAATGTCTGCATGCATTTCATAGTTGCTAAATAAATCAAGTGCAAAATGCTGTGTTGCCTATTTTACTGTATACAGATACCACAGCTAAGTATCAAAAGACCCATGGAGAACTAAAACAGTGTTTGTGAACATTTAATACTTTTTCCTTCTGTTCTTATTTACTCAAGCTGTTTGCAGTCACTCATTGTTCTGGAAATTACATCTGAACACTGGAGTTTTCTTTAACCGTCAGCTCTAGGAATGCTCAAGAAGGCATGCTAACATAAGCTTACAGTTTGTAGAAATTTATTATTTTCGCTTTTCAATAAAAATCATCTCTATTTATTCTGTGAGCACTGCTAACAGCAAAACCAGCTCAGCAGGGAGTACCATTAACCAGGTCTCTCAATGCAACATTACTCCCAGTTCTGCTGAAAGGGAAAAAACCCAAGGGGTAGGACATCTGATGGTGATTGAGTAATTGATAGCATATCCTTGTCTCCCACCCTGATGAAATGTTAGATTCACAGAATAATAGAATTGTTTAGACTGGGAAAAAACCTATAAGATCATCAAGTACAAACATTAACCCAGCACTACCAAATAAACCACTAAACAAAGCGCCTAAGTGCCACATTTACACACCATCACCCTGGGCAGCCTGTTCCAGTGCCTGATAACCTTCCTGGTGAAGAAGGTTTCCCTAATGCCCAGCCTAAACTCCCCCTGATGGAACTCGAGGCCATTTCCTTCTGTCCTATCCCTTGTTACCTGGGGGAAGGGGCTGACCCCAACCTGGCTACAGCTGTAGAGAGTGATAAAGTCTCCCCTGAGCCTCCTTTTCTCCAGGATAAACACCCCCAGCTTGCTCAGCTGCTCCTTGTAAAACTTGTGCTTCAGACCCTTTAACAGTTTTGTCATCCTACTTTGGACATGTAACAATAGCTGCTGTTTTATTCAACTTTTCCCCAATTACAATTATAATAAAAAAAACATGTAATTGATCTTCCCTGTTTCTCTGAGAAGAGCAAATGTCAACAATGACAGAGTTATGAAGTGTCTCAGGGCTACAATGATGAGGGAAGGGAATATAAACATAAAAAACTGACATTGAAGATGATGTGTATAACCAATATTTAACATACGAAAGAAATCACAATAACTTGCGGGCATGCTGTGAACTTTCCTCACCCATGTGTAGTTCAAGAATTAGTATTCCAAATAGTTGTGAGAACATCACAAGATTTCATGTTGAAACAACATTGTAAGAATAATGGTAGTTCATTTAAACTAAAAAAGAATTGCTAGAAACAGCTTTAGGGATTTCAGAAAGTTGCAATTAAACTCTGGCATTAATAGTGATCATGGGCTGCTGAGCATTTTCTGCTCCCTCACACTGTGTCAAGTTGTTACAGTTGTCAAGCACTCAGAGGGACAGGCAGCTTGCAGAGAAAAGAAGATGAAGATCAACAGCAGCAGGTAGGACAGAATCACCCACGCATCATTGCTGTGCTTTTCCTACTGGAAAGCATAAGCTTGACAGTGAATTATGAAATAATCTGACAAGTGAGTTTTATGCTGGGCAAATTTTAGGATGCTCAAGATGCCGAGCTGATAATTGTATCTTATGTTAAATAACATTGTTTCTGAAGCTCTGGACTTTTGATAAGCATAAAAATAATAATTTAAAGACTGAAAAGTGCTCTAGTGGATATTTTTGGAATGAATGTAGCATCTTTAAAGTGCTAATTACAATTAAATGAACAAAAAAAGAGAAAATTTTTAGACCCAGCCTCCTGTGTTTTTCATATCCCTTAAAAAGCACTTATAGAAGTGGATTGATTTCCATGAAATGGAAATGCATGGTCAGATTTAATGGTGTAGATCTACAGTGGTGTAGATCATCACCTACTCTGCTATTCTACACCCTGCTATCATGACTACATGGACACTGATTTACACAGAGAAAATGAAAGAAGTTAAACCACTCATTTTTAGGAATGATGGCTCAGTAAGTTGAAATTAATGTGACTCAGTAGAGTTTGCTATTACAGGACCTGGATTTTAATCAATATAAAATATTTTATCTTAACTTTCACAATTTTCAAAATATTTGTTTGTAGAAAAAGTTCACAGTAGGATAATAAATGCAGAAATTAAAGAATCAGAAGATGGTAATGGAGAGAAAAGGAGTGTCATAAATAATGAAATACACGGAAAAAACATAAGGCTTTTACTAAAATGAGACAGACTGAGCTTAAGGTATTCCTTAGAGGAATGAGGAAACCCACTAAGAAGGATATTCTCTTTTGAGGCCCAGCTTAGAATTTCTCACTAGGAAAAATGGAATTTTCTTTCAGTCTATATTTAGACTTCACATTGTTCAGTGAATCTCAATCTCTGGTGAGAGCAGAGAAGATAAGTAACATGGGATTGGAAACTATCTCTAAAATAAGTCACAAAATCAGTGATTTTCTTCGGCATTGTAACCAGTTTTCACCTGTGGTCATCTGGTGTGACCTGCAACAACCTCACTGGTAAATTAGCAGTGAAAATCTTTCTCAGAGAAAGCCCAGCTACTGCAGTGTGTCCCATATCTATATAGAAACCAAAATGCAAACAACCTAAAACCCTAATGAAATCACACATATGTGAAACAAAGGCATGCAAGAGAAGTAGTGATCAGAATAATGATACAAAGTAATAGGAAGAAAAGGGGTTTTACAAGAATAATGAAAATAAATCTAACAACTATTACAATACACAGATTAACTAAAACCACAGGTATTGAATAACTATATATTACATTTACTATCTTCTGTGACAGAAGCTCTTTTTTTGAAAGAAGAGACATGAATCGAGAAGATCGTTTATAAAATTGAGGTAATGATATATATTGTTACCTACATTATTGAATCAATGTCTTGCCATTTGCAGAACTTTAGGAGACAGATATACTTATTTTCACGTGTACAGTGTTTTTAGACTATAAGAACTTCTCATGTTTTAAAAAAAAATAGAGTACTTGATTAATTTTCAGCACCTATGAAACTGATTTTATTAAAAGGACCTATGAGAAAAGGAGCTAAAATAGGTAAAACCATACTTTAAAATACATTTCCCAACACAGTAGAAGGGAATTTGAATCATAAAATAGAGGATTAAGTTCTGATCTATAGGTATCATGAGACTGCAGTGCATACTTGAAGATGTTTCAAAAACCATTCAATAAGGAATGGAGACAATAAAATATGAATAAAATTAGATATAATTCAGCCTTGTTCACTTTAATAAGTGCTTCATCTCCTAAGGCTTGAAGCAAAAGAGAGTTAATGATGCTGTCTTTGTTACTGCTGTTTCATTCATGAACACAGTTATAACTTTTTGTTTCTAAACTGTTAGAACTAAAATACTTCAGACCAATTTGAGTAAAAAAATTATGCTATATATGTATGTGTCTGGTCCTTTTTTGCTGTTGCAGGGAAAAAAATCCTCAATCAAATTAATCCACATCAGTATTGTAACATATTTTTTTCAGCTACCAAACCAACCTCCAAATTTCTTTAAATTATATTCTGATCTAATAAGTTAATCATATGCCTTTTTTTCTACTTTTAAAGAATACCACTTTGCGGTATTTTGTCTTGTCTGAGACAAAAAAAAATTCCATTTTAATTTAAACAGCCAAAGTAGTGTTATTTTATAATTTCCTTTAAATAATATGCTAGATCACACTGACTTATCTTCCAGCTTCAGAAAAGATGCTATCTTTCCACAGGCTAGAGGTGATCGTTCTTTCTAGAGTCTATACAGAGAAATAACTGTAAGAGTTTCTATTGAGATATTTTTGTATGTTTTCAAAGTCTCATACCATGGTCTCCCAGAGAGAACTTGTCAGCAATGGCACACAATCAGTGCTCCCACACTTTCTATTTTTCCTTGTGCATTGATAGATTAAGTTGCTAGTTACGTTCTTAACACAAAAATATTTCCACTGTAATATGTCAGAAAAAGTTAATTATGATAGGCAGCAAAAATACAGATTCAACAGCAAATGCTTAAGAATGCCGCTAGAAGGATTGAATAGCAACTTGATTAAATATTGGGGCAAGGTTTAATTTCTGGTATTTTGGCTGAGGTCTGAAGTGCATTTGTCCCAAAACTTGTAATTCTGTCATGGTCTCTCTCTAATACATGCTACCATCAGGGTCTACTACTGCAGCTTGGCATAGCATGTGAAATCAGGATGGGAAATCAGTTTTGTGTTGTTTTTGTTTATGTGATTAGCAAAAGCTGTGGGAGGCTGTTGCCAGGAAATAAAGAAACACATAGGTATGGGTATAGAGTAAATACTGGCAGTCAGGCATAACAGAAAATATAAAGGGCAGCTGGAATGCTGGTGTGTACTCAGGTACTTGTCAGAATTTCCACTTTCATTTCTTTCTGCTGATACTCAGTTTGAAAAGGACAAATCAAATCATAATTTTTTGCAGTTACCCCAAGGAGATAAAAGGTTGGATTAAAAAATTCAGAAGCTGCAATTTGGAACTGAGGCTCTTCATTTAAAAGCAGCAGGAAGTGGTTCTTGGGACATCGTGTTGTGAGTAGTTACTCACAACAACCACTATGTGTGGTTATGCATGAGTGTGTCCTAGGGGGGTCATGTGAACCTCATTAATACAGCCAAGCTAGGGCTGACTTAAGTGTGAACATTAGTGGGATGGACAAAAGATGTATTAGTTGGACTAACTTTATACACGAGAGAAGACATTTTTCTCACTTGCAAAGTGTATCAGTGGTCCTTATTATAACCTTTGCTAAATTAACAGAAAAATTTTGGAGCATTTTTTTTTCTTACAAAATATTAATGCTGTTTTGCATTAGTAAAACCATAAATGCAGAAGTGCCTCTTTGCAGGCAATGCCTTCACATTGAATGCTGCTGGAAATCTCACCATTAACACATCATCAAGACTGTGTTGAAAACAACAGCTTTGCATCTAAAACCCCCATCTTTCCCCATAAAAGTAGTGTCCCTATAGAAAACAACATGACTATTTCAGCCAATTCTGGGATATATTATAGTATATGGCATCTTAAAGCCTGGTAGGAACATAAATATGAGATGATGGGGTGATAACTTATTAATGAAAATGCTAGGGGTCAGGGTAAGTCATGTCTCTGAATTTCTTCTCTCTCCTTCTCCATTAATACTTGGACTCTATCTTCCCCTTGTTTGCTGTACCATCTCCTGCACTCCCTATATTTTTTCATAGCCTAAACATTTTGATCTCTAGCATCATTCTCATTTTGAAACCACACTGTTAGCATTTACTAATTTTAACTGCAAGGACTTGCAAGGATTATCACACTCTAACTCCTGTTTTGTTGATTTAGTTCTCCTGGAAAACCTCTTACGGATTTTCCTTTCACATAGCACAAGACACATAAGAATGGATGATCTTTAAGCTTCTTGCTCTGCAGAGAAACTGCCTATGGCAGAGATCAGTCGGACTTAGGAGATGACTTGCAGTTGAGTCATCTTTCTTTTCTCTCACAGTTCTTTGGCAAGTGACTATCTTTGGCTACTGGGCTGTCTTGGAATTTTCACTAGTCTTCACTGTTTGTATCAGTCCCACACTAGGTATTGGTGCACTGCAGTTTTAATACACTAAAGCTGGTGTTCAGTGGACTTTGTAGCAAAATGGATAAAGCATTTTTTTATTACATACTAAAATAATACTCATGTAGGAGTTACTGATAATTTAAGCAGCTATAGAAAGTCTTCAGACTTTTCTTCAGCTGACATGATTTGCTAAACCTGGAAAATGCCCTGCAGTTCCTACAGTTTCTCCAAATTAATTGATTAACTAATGGGAGAAAAAGTAGGTCTCACCTATACCTCCCATAAGATTTTCCAAACTCATAATCTCTAAGAATTTTGTGTTAAATGTGATCATCTCCTGAACATTCAGGAAAGCATAGAGGTAGATGGGTGAACTTTGTTTTTGTTTCATCTGTTTCATCTGCCCTCCCTTGAACTCCCTTGAACTCCCTTTCTGAACTCTGTGGGCCTGGTGCTTTAGATGGAAAGAGGAAAGCAAGAAGGAAGGCCCTCTCTCATTTCTTTTGGCATATATATCGTTAGATTCTCTTCAGAATGCAAATTTGCTGACAAAGAAGAGATGTTATCTGAGCATCCAAAGTGCTATTAGTTTATTAAGCAGAGGAAAACAGGAAAAGTTACACAGATTACAGAAGAATGAAATATGGATATGAGAAATCATCCTTGGTGTTCAACCTCTGAGATCTATTTTGCATGTTCATTACCAGTCCCACCTGATCTAGGACTACTCCATCTCTTTTCTCATACCTTTCTACAATCACCATAACGTCTCCTCTGCAACCCTCTTGTGTTTCTAGATCAATTCTGCCTTTGCCCAGACACTTTCATGTGCAAGTTATTTTATTCTGAAAACAATTCTGTACATAATTTGAGAATTTTCATAGAGTGTTGTCACATGTATTCTTGTTCCCAGACAGAATAGCATCTTCTGACTGAAGCAGCACATGGTAACTTTCAGGACTGAATCTTGTCCCCACTCAGCTGTATGGAAAATGACAATTACTTCAAGGGTGACCAGGCTGCATGCAGACTAAACAACAGACTGCCTGTGTGTGTGTGTGGGGTAGCCTTCATCTCGTCCCTATTCAGATTGAATCCAAGGCACAAGGCAAGATGGGGTCTCTTGTGACCTTGCCTTTTGCCTTGATGAGAGATGTGGATATGTGCAGGCTATTCAGGCTTGGAAGGCTGCATGAGTCCTCTGCTGTAGGAGATATTTAAACTGAGTGACCTTACCATGTTACACTCTAAATTTCCTGTAATTGTAATTGTTTGTAATATATCTGGCTAATGCAATCATTTCCTTCAGGACTGTAGCATGGTAGACAGGTCCTGCTACTTAGAACATCCTTCACTTGTGAAAATGCTGGAATTTTGTCTTCTTATTCACACAAATGAAGATCTAAATTTATATATAAGTTTACATATTATATGATGTCCAGAAAAGGACTGCTGTATACTTACTCTTGTGTTGTTTCTTTCAGCTTTTAGTTCTGAAATCTCTTCCTCTTTTTCAAGCAGCTGTTCCCTGCATGCATTTAATTCTTTTGTCAGTGCAGCAAATTCCTGTAAAAAAAAAACAAATATGAAGTTACTCAAGATGTAAGCACTAGGATAATCAAATCCATATGCATTCTAGAGTTTGAGGATTTAAATAATATTTAGAAATCATCAACACAAATTATAATCACATTTCTACATTTTAACATCTACCAAAACCATTTCAAGTCTAATAAAAGGCAACTACTGATTTAAGTTCAGAAACAAAAGAAGATTCCAAATGATGGCAACATGCTCCACACATAAGCTATCAGAACTACACCAGAAGAAGAACAGGTCTGGCCAATTTCATAGTAACAGAGACACTACATTTCACACATAAGGAGGTTCAACTCAGCATTACCACTTAGGATTTCCTGCCACAAAGTTAGCCTTTGCAACATGGTAAGTGAGAAAAAAATTAAAGTATTCACTAATCAAAATCTAATATCAGATGAATGTAAATAATAAATTAGTTGTGAAAAAAACTACTTGATATTGAACTTAATATGTATTTGGTCATTACAGTGAAAGGCTGTAATGACTTAGAACAGTATTTTTTAGTTGGAATGAATTTCCTATGAATTGTCAACATAAAATGAAACTGGATTTTAAGCTGCTTCTGATGTTAAGGTTTATGCATGCAACTAATAGATATTCTGGAAAACATCTTTTAGTTGTCAAAACGTCTATTAAAATGTCTTGAATTTACCATTGCTGCAACTCTTCAACAGTACACATAATTTTTTGTCTATAAAGGGCAGTCATAGAGTTGTCATTAATTTCAATAAGGAAAAGGTTTCATTCCATATGTGTTTACTTTTAACAGACATAAGATATACTAAGCTGTAGTGGTTAATTTTCTTCTTTACAGGAAAAAGATGCTACATGTCTCACAAAATCAGTAAGGTAGAGGATGAAAAGCCTTTAAGATTCTTGATCATGGTTTGAGAAAAAAAAATGTCTTGAACAGCATTGCTGCGTAACAAAGATGTACACATATTTTTAATTATTATTTTAATTCTGGTTTGACCGAAACAGTCAGTGCTTCAGAGCCCACCAGCCCACAAGCAGGCAGTTAAACTGCACTCCAAGAGAAAGCAGTTCAAGAAAAAAACAT
Organism: Petroica traversi; assembly: GCA_025920805.1. Classification (NCBI taxonomy): domain Eukaryota; kingdom Metazoa; phylum Chordata; class Aves; order Passeriformes; family Petroicidae; genus Petroica; species Petroica traversi. The sequence continues at coordinate 7,561,603 of JAHLSL010000009.1, read as the reverse complement.
GTCCAGGTGGTTTATCTTATCAGCCAGTAGGATGAAGCTGAGACTAAATCTACTTATTTAAGACAAAAGCCAGCGATGATCTCCAAAGGGCTTGGTTTGCTGCTTCTCCTCAAGCTGCGGAAAGGAGCTTTTATCTGAACTTAATAGCTGTTCAACAGAACTTTGGTGGGTATTCCTAGTCCCATTCTATTTTAGTCAAGTTTTTAAATAGTTAACAGTATATGGAATGGTACATTAAAAATTACTAAAGTAAATTTCATGTGATATTCTGACAACATGTAACTAAGTGGGCTTTTTTTTTTTCATTTTTCAGCAGCTGGAACTGGAAGCACAGTAGACCTCCATGCAAATTGCATGGTAAGAAAAAAAGTAGTATTCTGGTATTTATTTGATAATGGATTTTGTTTTAGATACTGTCTATTGATCACATGAACCAAATAAAGATGTTTTGTGTCACACCTTCTAATCAGTATTTGCTTTTTACATCATAATGCTGAGGCACATTTAAGGCTACATAGTATACTTTGATATTAAAACCCTTATAGCTTTGAAAATGAGATTTATATTGAAACACTCCTCCCTCACTTTTCAAAAGTATCATTGAAATTTCTACCTCTAGGTCTTAAGCTAGGATTCAGAAACTACCAGTCCAGCAGTGTTATTCTGTTCAGATTAAAAAAAAATCTCCTGTCCTTAAGGTTAGAAGTAATGTTACATACTAAATGAAAAATCACAGTTAATAGAAAGCTAATGATCTCAGCTCACATAGAATCAGAATTTTGAAGCACAAAACCACACATAAACACATATTTCTCTATAGCCCTACAGGGTGGAGCCCGTTTTAGTAATTTTCATATACATGGATTAGTGTCTATAATACTTTCGGAGTCTCACAGGAAGTTTCAGTGTAATCTATGCTGTTGCTGTTTATGTTTTCTCATTTCTTAGTATTGTTTCAGGTACTCAGGAATTAAAACAGACATTTTAGCATATGCTTGGGCATCCAGATGGGTGACAGGTGGTGGGAAGGATAACAAATGTCATCTGGTGACTTACAGTTCGAGTTCTGAACTACAGTAAGGCAAACCAGTCTAGTAATGCACTTGCTGCTTTCCTTGGAAATAGAAAAAGATACATTTATCAGATCACACATCTTCGCTGTGCCAAGGCAAGCCTGCTACCAGTACAGTCCCCAATGCTTTGGTCACTATATTCTCAAATAACAAAGGAATAAAGTTCCTATTAGTTTGCTGAGCAGCATGGAGTTTATTATTAGGGTAATTTTTTCTGATCATCAGCATAAGGTTTCCCTTGCTTTTAAGCAAATCATTACTCAAAATTCTGCTCCCAGAGAGTCCCATATCTAATGTAATTTTGTTTCAGACTCCAAATATCTTCATTTTATATTCATAGTATCTATCAGCATCTACTTTAGCTGGACTACCTGTGTCCAATGTTTTAGACCTTGTTACCTGAGTGGCAACATTGTCTTTTCAAGCCTATTAATTATTCATTGATGCTGCTGCTCTCTGAAATTTCTCTGTGCTTTTAACATCCCTGCAGTGCAATAATTTACAACAAGCAGTCATCTCTTCATATGTCTGGAGCTCAAGTGGCCAACTTCATCTGAAGTACTAGAGACTGCCCTTTCACCAAGACCTTGGAATTCTCCAGATTGAATGATGACAGAAAGAGGGCTTGATTCCTTGTCTTTATATCATAAGCCTTTTACAGGGAAAGTCTCAAAGTAAATTGAGTTTCCCCGAGAGCTTTAAAAATTACTATTTCTGTCATATCTGTTTTGATAAATTAATAACTAGGATAACACCTCAAAACTTTCAAATAATACTTCCAAAATTATATGAAAAACTATTTCAAAAATAACCTGTTTATCCAAGATATCCCTGTGCCAGGATATCCAGGAAACATTTCATTTTCCCACAGGTTTCCCAAAGCATATTTTTGTTTTAACATGACACCCAGTTATGTAATAAATAACATGCGATGACAATGACCTCTGCTCATGCAATTCCCTCATATATATATACAGGGATCAAGGGAATACTGTCATCTGGAATTACTGTTTGCAGCAGAAATCTTGCATGGTCAGTGAGCACGACAGTCAGTCATACTTTGGGAGCCCTGAAGGTAATATCTGTTGCATAACTAATAGGAGTTGACAGGCACAACTGCACTCTTAAAGCTCATATAGAAGTTGTATGGCAGTAAAGCTAATTAAGAACTGAAGTGAACTAAAATTCTATGAAAATTGTTCAGTTGATTGCACTGGTTTTATACTATACCATGACACCAAGATGTTTGCAATTTTTTTCAAGCAAACAACCTGAGAAAGAGCATTGCTTTCCCCATCTGAATAAACACAATCTCAGAACCAATCTTAACTGCTGCTTTTCTTTTTCTTAATACCTGGCCTATGAAATTAAGCCTTGAAAACGAATTCAACAGGAATTTGTAGCCACTAAAAGGACCACTAGGAGTTACCAAGAAACAAAATTCAAAGACTTCCTCCAGTGAAGCAGCTGAAATGCAGTTGGAGCAGAGGCTGGAGTGTGCCAGAGAGTGGGATGCCGTCGGGACAGGAGGGCTGGCAGCCCTGCCAGATGTGCTGGCAGCAGGACTGGGCAGGGGAGGCATACAACAGCTCTCTTACCATTAAATTTCTGCCTCTAGGGGCTGGCTCAAATAATCCTGCTTTCATTGCTTGTTCCCAGTAAATGCCTGCAAGGTTTATTTTTTATGACCAAATATGCATAAAACATACATAACCAGTCTCCAAATGGAGGGTATGCCACAGAAATTATGAGCTCTCACATATCTGATCCTCAACTGTCCAGAATATGATCCAATCCAAACTGAGCTGAAATGTAAACAGTCTCTCACCATCCCCACTAAAAATACTGAAATAAAGTAGAAATTTTGTGATGGAAATAACAAAAACACATTAAAAACACAGTTTTGGAAACACTGAGGAGATTCAGCTTAAAATCTCCTCCTCTGGATTTTCTATCATTGAACAGGAATGAGTGACTGAACAAATCTGTGCACAGAAAAAGAATGGTAGGCATTTATAATTTCTATTTTGAATCCAACCCAAGCTATGTCAACCAATGTGCTTTCCTAAAAACTTAGATGTAATTCATTTAACACAGGAAACCACTACCTACTACAATTCCCTCAGAGTTTTAACCTTTTATTTATTAAGTTTTCATCCAATCCATTTGTGTGTGGGGGGAGGGGGGGAGGTATCTTATTTCTTTTCTTATTATTCTGTCACTGGAAATTTTCTTGGACATTCTCCATGCCTTTTAAATGACCAAGGATTTATTTTAGCAATTTTGGCAGAACACAGACTTCATCCTTACTGACTCTTTTTAACAGACCAGAATACAAAAATATTCTGAACATAATAAACTATTTATCTTCTTGCTACAGATAAGTCACAATAAATATTCCTTGACCCTAAACTGGGTTGAATGCAAAATTTTCCTCATACCTGGCAGGGTTCAAGGGCAGGCTGGATGGGGCTTACAGCAGCCTGGTCTAATGAAAAGTGTCCAGTCCAGGTAGGGCAGGTTGGAACTAAACGATCTTTAAGGTCTCTTCCAATTCAGGTCATCCAATTATTCCATGATTCTATGATTTAAACAGGTGGGTTTGGTGCCAGTCATCTAAAATATTCATTGTTACATTACTGCTCAAAATGAGAGTTCATTTGTACGCAAGTTTTGGGTTGGACAGGTACTCTGAAATACTGTATTATAACAGGACCTGGGTAAAAAAATTAGAAAATTCTTTGGATCTCAGGACAAAAATTTTTATCTCTTCATACCTGAATGCAAAATTTTAAAAATTGTAGTCTCTGAATTACTCTCTTAAAAGTACCAGGGTAGTTTGCATATGATGTTGTTTGTGTAGAGTGTTTTATGTACTTCTCCACAAATAAATGTAAGAAAAATTGATTTAATCTCTGTTTTCCACATTTTTCAAGCACTGGAATGTATTTTTTTCCACCTCTTCAAAAAAATTGGCCACCAGTACATCATGTTGAACTACTGTGGCTCTAATGTGAACTGAATGTTACTTTGACTCACACCATGCTTACACAGGTAGGGAATAAGTCTGAAAAAAATACACACACACACACACACACACACACACACACACACACAAAGCCCAAAAACTTGCTTCTTGAAAAGAATGCAAAAGGCTGAGAATTATGGTAGATAAAATGTACACATCTGATTAAGAAAATTTAATCTTATTGAGTGGATATAGATATAAATATTTTGGTGTAGTTTTGTGATCTCTGTAAACTGAATTTGATAGATATTTCACCTACATTCAGCAGCTGTATTATGTTATTTCATGATTTTTTTGAACAAGAGTACCACAGTATCCAAAACTATATTTCAAAATTCAGTCATAAAGAAGCTTTAAGTGCATCTGTTTACACGTCAGTTGATGTGAGAGCCATTCTAGATAAATTCAAAGGTAATAAAGAAAAACCACTGTCAGGACTTATGACGTAATCTGCCTACACTTACCATAGAAAGATTAATTATCCCAGATTTTTGAAGTCAAAGAGAATCCCCACAGCAACATGAGTATTATGGCAATGAATCAGTTTCTGGCAATGATTTTCTCACACAGGATTACTTCAGAAAGAAATCTGACACTACTGACAGAAGATATGGGTATAAATATGCCATGGTAGTTTTCACTTGAATCTAAGGCAATAATATTAATAGAATTCATAAGGTTTTAGCAATATAACCACAGCAACGATCCATATATAACTCTCTAATCAGTACCACACAGTCAAACACAAATCTCTCTTCCATTATTTCCCAAATTAACTTGAAAAATCATCACGTAGAAGTGTAAATTTTACATAACACCAGATAAAAAGCGCCCAGTTAGCATTCCTGGCTTTTCCACAGTTAAATTATTTTTAATGGAAAATGCTGAATAAAGTATGCAATCTGTTGGCTTATTAATATTTCCTCAGTTCTTCTATTTAAATAATTTAGATTTGGTGCTCTGTATTATCTGTTATGTACTGATTACTAAAATTTATGCTTTCTGAAGAATAATGTCCACTCAGCAGGTATTAGTCTGTTAAAATACTTACAGTAACAATAAAAGAGAAGAAAAGGGGGAAAAAAGGCATAATAGAATTAAAAACAGACTTTTCTTCTTTTTTAATGTAGAATCTCCTGTGTTATGTGAGACTCTTCAGATTATGATAAGAGCTATGAGTTGGTAAAAGTTTAAAAAAACTGTCTCAAGCACAATATAGTAGATGACAAAAGATTCAATGTTATTTATTCATAATCCTTAGTATCAGACTATAAAGCTTGAGGCTTCAAAGAACTTGACAACCTCCATCCCTTAAAAAAACCAGACATTTTAATAATTATAAAAATACAGCTTTTAAATATTTTTATTAAAATGTAGCCAATCCAATTACACCAAATGAGTAATTCTCCCATATTTATGAAGAAGAATGAACTTTAAGTCTTTTTTCTTTTCCCATAAAAAAGGCAGATTGAAAATTTAAAGGTCTCTTGATTTGCAGATCATGTAAACCAGATAGGTTTGGTTTGAAACAGGTATCACAGTGAATGACAGTAACATAACACACACTGTTACTTTCAAATAACACTAATTATTAGTGTCTTTAGTGCTTTGCTCCTGACTGATGGGAACACTGAGGCACATGGGTCTGTAAGCAAATTAAACATTTCTTGGATTAGTATTGAAAAGGTATGGGATTAAACATCACTCACAGAAACATCTGCAAACATAATAGAGCTGAATTTGTAATTCAGGTGTGTGACTTTTTAAAAGCTCATAATATGATACAGAGTGTGGGATCAAACTGCAGACTGGCTTACAATGTGTATTCAGAATGTTTTACTATACACACTGGACTGGTTTTTGTAGAAGTATTACTCATGTGCAACATTATGGCAGCACACTTTCCAGAAGTGGAGTGAAAGTGTTGTTAGCTGCAACTGTAGGGATTTTTTCCTTAAATCATACCACTGTAGTATGGAAGTGAGTCAGCTACAAAATAAGGGGAATTATACCATCACCTTTTTTTTCAATTTAATAATTAATGCCTTTGCTTTACAGATACCCATATTCACTTTTTCTACAAGTACATAAATAATTTGCAGATATAGCTATGTTGCAGGCTATAGCATATCATCATTTTCAAGTGATGTCTTTTACCATAAAAGATATTTTACCAGTATGCCTTGATTGATTAAATATTGTACTGAATAAAAACTGATGACAATTTACTCCTCCGAAGTTGGAAAATCTTTCATCTATCAAGAAATAAAAAGTGCAAAGTATGGTCTAAAATGACAGACTGACTTATTTTAAAAATAATTTTATGGAAAATGGGATTGATTTTATTCTGATTAGTCAGTTATATATTTTCCACATATTTAATAATTAAAGACGTGAAATGGTCACAGAGCAGTAGCTAAGCACAAAATAAATTTGAATATAAGACTACAACCTCCCACTGCCAGCACAGAGTCTGATTTTATGCTTACCATCCTACTTTTTTTTTTTTTTCTCTCCCAAATTTAAAATAAACACAAAGTTATAAAAAGAACAAGCCTGGACAATATGCAAATTATTGAAGTGCTTTACAGACTGTACAATGGCTTCAGCACATCAATGCACACATACAACCCTCATTATAACCAGACTGAGGTCAGCACATGGCCCTAAGAAATAACCTAAAATAAATCCTGACAGAGAGGATACATGAAGGGTGACTATAAGAAGCAACACACACTTACCAGTAAACAGAACAGATCTTCTATTATAATGTTGGATAAAGAATGTGCAGCTTATTTTGGTGTGAATTCCAGCTTCCTAGTCTAGCCGATTTTTAGCATCCTTGACTCACTTTCTAAACTCTTTACTTTCCTGGCTTCAATTTGCTTCTCTGCAGAGGAACTTCTTCCAGGCAAACTTGACAAAATAGAGTGTGACCTTTTCTTCTCTCTCATTTTGTGTAACTGTCCTGACACTTGTCTCCTTCTGCTTTCTCAGCATTGTCTCTGGGTAAATTTTATCCATGATCACACATTCAGTTATTATTAATAGGTCAATAAGTCTCCTGTTCTGATTCAGAACCTAACCTTCCTTCCACAGTAAAATCATATTTTTACCATTTCAGAGTTTATGTCAAATAGCTAACAATAAATAATTTAATATTTCCCATTTAAGTTTTTCCTAGATTTTTGTTGTTTACAAGTTTCCAATTTTTAAATCAATGTACACAGTGCAAAACCAGAGAAAAAGAGGAGGAAGAAGAAAAGGCTTAATTCTATTATTTTGAACAACTTCCAAACTTTACAATATTAATCATACTAGATTTTAACCAAAACAATCATCAAGTTTTCTTTTCTTTCTTTCAGAGAAAGATTTTTACAAAATCTTGTCTACTAATTTAATTTATCCACCAACTGATCTCTTCACATAAACTATATTTGATCTTTTCCTGGCAAGAATAACTGCTAATGGATCCTTGAGGATGCAAATATTAGATTTTCTGTATCCAAGCTGATTACCCAAGAGCAGCAAAAGTGAATAAACGTACTTTTAGGATGTGATTGATCTAGCATTTATATCTTTTACATCCATTTATATATTTTGGGTTGAAAGGAACTGCACCTCTGAATTCCCTTGGGTTTTTTTTCCCTCACTAGGTTTCTGTAAAAACCTTTCCAGCTGGGTGAGCTGCCCCGTCTGAACTGCAGATGTCTGCTTCTTGTCTGACCTGTCCCAGCAGAACTAAAGCTTCACTGTGAGAAGTAAATAAAACTCCCAAATAACACTGGCAATCAGGGATCACTTCATAATTGGCAAGCCTGGTGGCAATAATCTTGCGATCCCTCTTGCCCCTCAAAAAAATATGTTGAAAATAAAAAATACAAACTGGTAGTAATTATCTCATTCTTCTAGGTGCTAGTGTTCAACTGGAGCTGTATTGGGGATTGGTTCTTGGGGAAGACAACAAGACAAGTGTCCTGAGTCACAACAAGGTTAAACTGCTGCCAAAGCAGTCCAGGGCAGGGTTAGGAAAACCCTCTGTAAGAATAATTAAGCAACAAGCCTGGCTGTACAGAATAGTGAGGTGAGACACTTTCCCTGACAATTGAGGTGAATGCCGGTGAGGGTTTATGGTCTTGTTTTAATGGACTATGGTGGGACAAATGACATTTGGAAGATACTTTCATTTTTTGAGTCCATGACAATGAATCTGTATATATGGTTTCACTTTATTTGCAGATCCCTTAACTTAGATGACTACAGTGTGTATTGTAAAGGTACTGCATTTACACATTGTACTTTCTTGATGTGTGTGCTGGAGATAATCTAAGCCATGGATTTCACTAATTCGCTTCCTGTTTGATAACTGAAAACATGTGGCATTTTATTCATATGATGACTTGTTCTCTTTCCATTTAGATGAGTTAAAAGTTAGCTAATATTCACAAATTACAAATATGTACCACATGAAGGAATCAGAATTTTGCTTGGGATATATACTGAACCTTTTTTAATATACTGAAATTTTTAACAGCAATGTTTCATTTTGTTTACACTGTTGCAATGAAATTTTAAAACTTCAGTGATGAAAACAAGATAATTAGTCACAGATGTTCTTCATCAGGAAATATGATTAATTGGTAATTACTGACATAGACTTTGTCCTGAGGAAAAATATACAATGTAGTTACAGATGCCAAGAAAACCAAATTAAGGAATGGTGTATTCTGTATTAGAAATTGCATAAGCAATAAAGATCTTATTAACCTTTGTGCCTTTATTGTAAATGAAGGAATAATAAAACATCTTAAAATTATGTTAACTTATTATGGTAACAGACACTGGCCTATATTTTTTTAAATTTTTTTTTTTTAAAGACTAGTACGGGTAGTTGATATAGAACACTTTGAGGTTTTTCAATTCTCTTTCTCTCTCTGTTCTCCCCTTCTCCTCCTCCTCCTATTTCTGTCTATCTCACTCACATTTACTCTTAAATAAAACCTGTATTATTGACTTTGGCACACGATCTTGTTTTCACTTTAATTTCAGCAGCGGTATCTCTTAATAACCAGATCATAACAAAGCAGTAGTTCAACACATAAGAAAAAATACTGCTAATCAAGAGCTCTACAGGACTCCAGTGATGTGTCCAATAAATACAACATTTACATCAAAATACAGCCTCGTTAGCAATACATTCTTTATCTGCTCACTGGACAGGCAGGTGATCCAGAGGCAGATTCTGCTCAGAGCCCAGGCAATTCATGCATCTTTTTCCATATTTGTTGTTTAGTCCTTCAGGTATCGCCAGAGCCTGTGCAATGCGGGAGAACAGCATGACTTCCAGAAGAACTGTCCCAAAACTGGGACTTAGCCCATAATTTCTATGAAGTGGTGAGTTATCTGTGCTGATGGCAAATGCAGGCATACCCATGAGTTTTGCAGGATTTGCCAGATCTTCCCATGTAGGTGTATGATCACCTCACATAAACATTATATGAACTACAATATATGAACTACAGTTAAGGTTTTTTCATTTTCCCAATAATTTGGATAACTCCACCTAACACTATCCATGTTTCTCCATAAAAAGGAAAAATCGGAAATCGACAAACATAGAGATTGATTTATTTATTAAAGTTCTATTTAAAATATTTACTACAAGACTGTGTGTGTCAGAGGAAGGTTTGCTACCTAATCTTCACAGACATACTTCAGAAACAGCTGGGTTTGTTTGAAGAGTGACTGTCACTTTGATAACTAAATCGTATTTGCAGATCTGGGTCTAGTGCTCTAAACAAAAGTTACACTTCAAACAACTCTAGTTGCCTTTGAGGTGCTGCAGAGCTCCTGATTCTTTTAGAAGTTCATTATCCTACCTCATTATTACCAATTAAATGTTACATCTGTCCCCTTTCACTGCATTGTACCTTACTGATAATCAAATAAACATACATGATAATGTTTGGGACAGAGTATACGTGACAACTTTGAGCTCTTCTGCTCCGGAAAGCTCTGTTTAGGATTATAGTCACCACCACAAGATATGGTGGAGTCATGTGAAGGCAGTAGAAAATAAAAATTATCTTTCTAAGGTAGTATTTTAGTGAAATTCATGCACAATCCAAATGCACACATATAGACTATTAAATACTCTCACCAGATATGTTTAAATTTCATAAAAAGTCAGACTCAGACTATAAAAGTCATACAAATCCTGTAGAAAATGATATCTCACTAGTTCTCCATTCTCTAGGGAATGTTTGTGCCTTTCCACTTGTAAAAAAAGCCAATGGGACTTAACTTAGTGTAGTCAAGAAAACTGCTAAAAATTACGGCAGTCATGCTATACTTCACAAACTTTGACTTAGAGACATAATCCTCTCAGTCTGAAGCCCTAAAATCGATGTCATCACAGTTGTCTAGAATGTGTTTAGTATACAGCCATCATAAAAAAATATGTGGGATATATCTGTTTCAGGCAGACACTTAGCTTAACACCTGTAAATTTATATTGCTTGACAAGGGTTGTGATAGGGAGAAATTAAAGCATCCCAGGAATAAGAAACAGTCGTCTCTGGAGAAGACTCCAGAAATTTTTGTTACCACCAGAGTCTACATCCTAGCTGCCCATAAAACACTGTCTCAGTTGTAGCCATGCACCCACCACTCAGGCCAGCTTCCACTCTCTCACACGTTCCACAGCTACCTCACAGCTTGTCTGTAAGCAGTCCGTGGGTAATCTCGCAGGAAAAATCCCTCCCTGGGTGCCAAACCAGTTTGGAAAGATAATGAATGCTTCAATAAACTTGGGCAGAGCACCCTGTAGTGTCTTGACCTGCTTGATGAACTGGAAATCTGACTTAGTGCGCCAAAAGGCTTCTGCCTGCACTATATTTAGCATATAACCATCATATTAATAAAAGTCCTAAAGATATTTATGTAGGTAGTCATCTATTTTAGCACTACTGGCATGCAAGAAAATCAGTTCACGTTACAGAACTGAAGGTAACACCTTGCAGCACCTCTTTTCCTTCTCATCTTTTTAAAATCAATTGGTTTTCAATATTCTGTAAAGCTGTGTCTTGTCTAAAATTTCAATTTCCAGCCTTTATTATTTAAAATTCTATAAACGATGTTATGAGGAAGGAATTTTTATTTAAAGTGAAAAATATATGTCTTACACCCTAAGAAAGCCATTTTGTGAAATTAAATTCTTTAAATTGTGGAGTTACTTTTCAGCTGCACTCAGTGGCCAAAAAAAAAAAAAAAAAAATTAAAATGCAATGACAGTATTTCAGTGCTCATTACCCCCTTAGAACTTTATGAAAAAAACCCAATCCCCTGCTTCCCCTGAACTCCAAACAAACCAAACACCCAAGCATTGTAATCATATCAAAACACTTCCTCAGGTCAAAAAACCTGACTTTCTAAAGCATGAGAATTGAATGAGGAAGTTTTGCAAAAACAGAGGGCATAAAAAAGCCCATCTTTGCACTTTATGTACACAGACAAGCAAGCCCATAATTGCTGAAATAGAAATACTTGAAAACATCCTTGCCCTCTAATCATATTGAGCTTTAGATAAAGTTTTATTTTCTCTTTTGCCTCAGGGTGCTATTCAACTTGATTTTCATTTTTCCAATTTTGCAAATTACGGAAGATTTAAAAAATTGTCTCTGCTTTTGCATAGCTTATGTAAAACCATATGAACAAATGTGCAGGCACCATTCACTATATCTTTGGGTAATATTATCCCTAGGAACTTATATGTATTTTAATTTTTAAATATAAATTAAAAGTTTAATTTCTTTTACATTATTCTCTGAAGATTTCCTCTGCAATAACTGGATATTATTTCATGGATATCTTTACAAAACATTTTAAAACAAACCTTTGTTTTGGTTATCAGAGAACTAATGAGTTAATGGACAGAGTCATTCATGTGACTGGTGCCTTCTTCACCCATACTCTGTGCAGTGTCATCATTTTGTTTAACTTTTGATGAAATTTCCATATTAGGATTTCTGTATTCCACAAGAATTGACCAAAATCGTGAATTTTAGAAACTTCATCTTTATTATGTGAATGTGGTTAACTGGACTTTTTAAGGAAAAAGGAAGAAATGCACATACAAATTGCTTAACATGTTGCTTTTCTTCTTCCAAGAATACTTGCTGTACTTCGCAATATTGCTGATTCTGTGTGATCAATCACCAAACCTCCACCATGAAATTAAGCTCAGAGAGGACAGACAAGGATGATAAACCCATGAAGCTTAAAAAAGAATTCTGGAAGTAGCCATAGCTATCACCTAGGAAGCTGAATTTACCTCAGCACCAAGGGGACCCGTGGGTGGCCTTTATTGTAGATAAATGGCTGTGTCATTGAGGGTCAACTGGTTGTGTAAATGACTTCCCTAAAATAACAGAAAGCCTTATTTTCCTGAGCGAGACAGAGCAGCATGGGGGACCTGCATATATATCTCAACCCAACAATTTTAAATACTGAGCAAATAGCAAAAGTGACTGAAGAGAGCAACAGGTTTAAGTTGACTTCAACATCTGCATTCCCTTTCAGCAACCAGAAATGCCCAGTGTAATGACTTCAGATGTCTCTTTCAAAAGTCAGTCAGGCCTAGAAGTCCACCAGTAAACTTCTTTTGAAGGGAAAAGAGCTAAACAATCAAAACTTGAAACAGAAAGTTGGTACTTTCACGTAATTTTAAAATATTTATATATTAATATATTAAAATATCCTCCTATGCCTACAGAGCTTTGGAAAGTTTTGCCATCAGCCGTACAATACTTAAAAACACTCTCTCATTGAAGTCAAATATACTGAGCATTGTTTCTGGCTGATCCAAGTGAAAATAATAAAACTTTCCCTTCAGTTCTTATGCTGTATGCTTATGTTTTCTTCATGGAAAGAAAAAAAAATATTTTGTATTAAATATTTTTATGAATTTGCACTAGAAACCCTACTTCAAGGCCTAGTATTTCATCCTACTGCATGAAAACCCCAAAATATATGTTTTCTTTCCAAAGGAAGTTACAAACTAGGTATAAAAAAAGAAGCAGTAAATTGAGAAGGACAAGTCAGAGACAACATGACAACATGACAGATAATTGGCCTCAGCTACATAATGCATAATCAATTTTCCTGCTAAATCATCTGGAATGGGAGAAGACAAACATCACAGCCACCTGGGCTGACAAACAAATAGCGATCCTGTGGAGAGCTGAATGATACACTTCCATACAGTAGAATCTAGACTTTGCAGGGTCTGTATCCTGTAGTGTGTGTGCTCTCCTTCAGTGCTTTGACTGCTCCCACCTCCTTTACAGAGTTTTGTAGCAGAAACATGGGCCATGCACATCTTTATGTCAAAATAACATTGTGTATAAACACAGGAAATGCATTCCTCCTTTTTCTGAGTAACTATGAGCTCTTCTTTCCAGCAAAATGAAGTAGCTCTGAAAAGTGCATTGAACTGCACGCAGGAAAGCAAGCGAACAAAATAACAGCAGAGATATGAACAGTATCTGAAACCGATGGGAATAAAACTAAAAAATGGAAACAGCAGCTAACAGTCTGGAATTCCCAAGCTGCAGCAGGAGCTGTCCATACGACTGGCAGAATAGAAAACTACTCTGCAGATGGCTGTTGTAACATCTGGCTGATATTTAAGACTCAAGATGTCCTGCAGTGACTTCTGGTCCCTGACTGTGCTAGGAATTCCCAAGTTTTTGCCATAGCATTGCCCCTTAACTTGCCTTCCCTGTCCTTGGGCAAATGCTTCTGCTCAGGCCAAATAAGTTCATTTATGCAATCAGAATACTTCATTTGCTCTGCTTACAGCTGGAGAATGCATGGGAACACGAGCTGTGACAGGATAGTCCAAAGAGACCTCATCCTTAGTTTCCTCTTTAGAGCAAAGAATGAAAGCACAGTTTGCTAGAGGCCAGTTTGTCATAAAAATGTAATTTCCCGTAGAACTCTGCACAAACTGTTTCTGTTCCTCACACAAACTAACAAATGAATAACCACAAAAATATCACAATTTTTGTCTACTCGGAATAGAATAATTCAAGGAGACACCATGAAGAGGAGAGAATGACATGCCTTCTGGGATACCTGTGGAGTATTTTGGATTAGCTAAAAGATACAAACACAGTTCACACATTTACAGTTACTAAAAAGGAATTATGCCACAAGATAGTTCCTGAAACTCTGTCTTACCCCCTAAGGCATATTTTTCTTCCAAAGTAACAAAATCTATTGAATGATGAAACCACACCCAGGTGTATTACACCTGGACAGCAGGTCCTGGAGTTGGAGTTAAATGAGATTACAAACTCTGCTATTGCAACAGCTTGGTCTTGCTCTCATAGGGATGTAAGAATAGGAAAATTAACAGGATGCTACACTACTTTTGGGCAGGACCAGACTGACAGACTATGTCACAGAGATCACATCTTAAATCTCAGTTCAGAAATACTAAACAGATTCAGACCTCTTAATATTAATTTTACTCTTCTTATGCTTTTTCCTGTTTCGTTTGGTTTTGGATTCCGAGTTAAAACAGATGTAAATGTGTGAGAAAAGAAAAATGAGAAAAGATTGCCAGATGACTGCACAGACTTATGACAGACTTTTCAGCTACAGTTCATGTCATTTATGACAAACTCTTGTTCTTTTAAACAGCCAGGCAAGTAATTAATATATTGATTAACTGGATCTCATAAACAAAAAATACATATTGACAAATTGCATCTTCTCAAATCTAGTTATTAATCAAAATTGATTCCTTTCCAAAACAAATACTGATGTTTACCTAATATTATACAATAAATTGAGCTGAAGAAGCAGTTAGTTCTGTATCTATCTTGATCTGCCTTAAGAGAAATATCAAAGACATTGTTTATGGAATGCGTTATGAATTTGGAGTACAATATTTTAAAAAGAAAACTATTTCAATGGTTACCGTTCCTAATAAAGCTTTGGTATTAATGTTTTTGAGAAAAAAAAACTAAATAGAAATGTAAAACTCCTTTTGCATGACTGCAAGAAGAATTAGACCAGTGTAAGCTTAAGCTAATAACATTTAATTAATTTCTAATTATTTTGCTTTATCAAAACAGCAGGCCAAAGAGACTCAGGGCCAAATTTTCATCTGATGAAAACGAGCAAACTATATTGAAATCAATACTAAAGTACTTATATAATTCACCAGAAAAATTAGACCATTTTAGAGCTACTTCTCTCACATATGAAATCCAGCAAGACTTTTTGGCAAGGAGCACAAGCTACTTTTATCTCTTTGATAATTTTGCAAAGTGGAAACAGTTCTGCTTCTATGCTTATAATCCTGTCGCATTCTCGCTTCCCTTCCCCCTCTCCCTAGCAGGGATCATGCCCTTCAAGGGGAGGCACAGAATGATCTCATGACAAGAAGATATCAAGGACTTATGAGAGGAAACCAGCCAGCACATGCTCTGCATTTAAATCTAAGTTGGCATCCATGCTTTGAAGTATCTTAACTGATTCAATTCTTCAAAATTGATCTATCTCTTCCTCAAGTGCAGTACCAGCTGAATCCAAACATAATTGCAAAATTAAATACCTGTTTTTGATCTTCACCTGGAGGATGTGGCCAAGGAGAGGACAGAAGAAATAAGGTTATTTCTTATAAGATATTTTTCAAATTAAGACACTAATTACTTTATGTAAAATTTCTGATGATTTCTTACTATCCAGTTTTCAGAATTACATTAATACTACTTGAAATCCAGAAATTTAGATAGAGGCAGACTAATTCTGAGAAGATTTTAAAATTAAGATCTGAAAATAATTATTTTTCCATTTGAATAAAATTTGCAATTTGTCCAAATGCAAAAATAAAAAATTCAAGAAGTAGCTGAATATGAATCAAAATGAAGAAGTCATAGTAGTAAAATTTACGCATGATTTTTTTCAGGAATAATCTATTGATATAGAAAAGTATATGTTTAAGAGAGAGAAAGTTTAGCAGGTCACAGGATGCCTTGCTAGAAGTATCTTCATTAGGTTTCTTTCTGTTCATGTCCCAAAACATTTCTTTTTGTTCTTTCTGTTTCACTATTAAATATTTACTTTATTTCAAATAATCTGCGTCTTTACACTTCTCTCTTACCCTGGAACTATGCCTTACTGTGCAATTCTGCCTTTTCCTCCACAAAATACAAGACGAAATAACAGAATAAGAGGCCAGTTGACATTAATAATTTGACATTGTTTGGTGTCTAAAAAATGTAATCTGAAGGATGGAGATATAGAGGTCAAAAATAAGTATTCTGCATAATAAATACAATAATTAGATATAAGAAAGATCAGACAAAAATACCAGATGGATGATAAACTTTGCTTAACTTTTTTGTTATTATTGGGTTTTTTTGGTGTTTATTTTTTTGGGGGGGGGCTTTTTTATTTACCTATATTAAAAGGCATCTACAATTTAATCAGAAAAAGAAGAGAGTTGCAAAATTCATTGTATTACTACACAGATAACCTTTACAAGGTTTACTACATATGAATGAAATAACAATGGTGCAATTCAAAGGTCAGGTGAAATTCAAATGGGGATCATATTCTCATTCCTGTTTTTTTTGCAAACATAAACTGCTTCACATTGTAGCAGCATGAGAACATAAATGCTCCACTGGAAGGAGAGTTACCCTTATTTTCTTTTAATGGACTGACATTAATTCCCAAAGAAAATAAATATGTTGTATTTTAGATATACTGTCTAAAATTCTCATGGTTTAGCTTTTTCCCAGGCATTTCCTCTGGGAAACTGAAATCAAGTTTAATCCTTGCCTTAATATCATATTCCATCATTATTGTATAAAGCATTTGTGCATTTTCAAGCTAGTCACTTCCTTGAGGCACCGAGGAAACTCAGGTCACAATTTTTGGTGCAAGCTTTTTCCTCTGGTCTGTCACTTGCAATATCAGTAGGTTTTCCAATTACTTCTAAATCCAGACTGCTGTAAGCACAAACCAAGTGCCTAAGTAATACTGACCTTTGAAATAATTTATTTTCTTTCTCGGGGCATGTTTTTTTCCCCTTCTAGAGGACAAATATTAGCAATTTAATAAACCAGAACTATTGGCTGGGGAAACAATTACAACAAAATTTCCATCTCACCACTCAAAATCTAATATATTGTTATGTATATATAATTACAGTAAAAGGACTAAGTCAGAAGAGTGTAAGAGTGTTATTTAAGTGCCAGTACCAGGATTATTGTTGTTTAGAAGCTGAGCTCCTATCAAGTTGAGTGGTTGAACTAGCAGTTAAGGCCTTTCTCTTCAAATATTTCATTAAGTGCAATATATAGCTCGGTGCGACATTGATTATTTCACTGACTTGGAACCAATCCATAAGTCTAAGAAGTTCACAAGTATATTTGGTAACACAACCTCTATAAATTCCCGAAGTGGAATGAATCATTTTCTCATTAACATGTTAGATATGCCTGATATGCAGCAGCAGATCTGGGCTGATCACAGAACCAGGAGTACAAATGCCCAGACCCCATTGCAAGTGCCACCTGCTACCACCACTCAAGGTTTCCTCTGCTGGAACTCGAGCTACCTCAGGAGGGGGCACCTCCCTCCCACTTTAAGCCTCCCAGAGACATCTCACCTATGAAACTGCATATTTCCACTGCCTTTTCAGTTTGGAGAACTGTGCCATTGAAACTTCCTTCTCCACTCTTACTACTCCTCCATCTCAGACCACCTCCCTCCCCCACAGCCCCCAACTCCTGTTCCCACTGGTGTCTCTGATTCCCCACCTGCTTCCAGACTCCATGCTTAATAACTCATCATTATTTTCCCACTTCCAGTCCATGGTTGCCCTTTTCAATTTATTTGTTCATTTATTCTGCTCCAGGAAGTTTTCCCTTGGGACAGCTTCCTCCTCTGCCTCCCTTTGGTTCCAGCAACAGATCACAGCAGGAAGAAATGTTCCCAGAGTCACTAAGCAAAAGCTGTAAACCATAAAGAGAAATAATCTGCATCTGAGCTGATTAATTTTTCACACCTGGGATGGATGGCATTCTTCTATTCTTTCGAAGAAATGCGCCAACAGCCTCTTGCCAAAATAGCTTTTTTCCCAGCCATTAACAGCTGATAGCTCTTCTGTATGCCTCTTTTGTGAGACAAATGCAAATTGCAGGAGAGTAGTAAAGGAAAGTAGCTAGAAGTATCACTGTTACCTAGAAAATTATTTCCTGTATATTAAATCTCTGCCAGGAAATTATTTTGTCCCACCTGTCTTCTGGTGATAGCGCTAAGATTTTTCCCAGTAATAATCCAAAGGAAAAATGTTACCAAACCAATGAAGACCTGCTCTTCTCCCCAAAGCCTAGTTCCTTCCATATCTAGATCTTCCTTCTGTGGCTGTAGGGAGCTATGGCTCCCTTTGTAAGATGTGTCTCAGAAATAGGGAGGGAAACAAAACGAACAAACAAACAAACAAATGAAAGAGAAAACCAGTGGTGAGTTCTAGAAGAAAGCATAAGATGAAAAACAAAATTTAAAAGGTGTGGAATACCTTAGATATAATCTGAGTATTGTTTCTTGCAAATGCTATTACAATTCCAAATTCCCGATTTCCATTTTGCAATTTTCAACCTCTCAAATCAATGCATTGGGTCTGTGTCAGGCCCAGTGCCATGGGAAAGTGTTGGAAAGCTTACAAAGCTCTGCCAGGACAGTGATGCTGTGCATGTCACAGCATTACCAGGAGTGTGCTGCCACATACTTGAGGTCAGCCTGCTGCTGCCAAGGCATCCATTTGCCAGTGATACACCTCCCCAGTTGCAAAGCCTTGCTGCTCTCTCTTCCTACCTCCTGATTTAACACACTTGGCACAGCTGGCCTGGCTGCCAGTTCATTGCCTGTCACCAGAGCTGAAGCAGAGGCAGAAATGCTGGGCTGAAGAGTGAGATTTGCTGGCCCTGTGGCAGGGATGTGAAAGACAAGGGTCAAAACCAGAGTTGTGCTGAAAATACAGAGCTGCACAGTCATTGTCACTGAGAAAAAATTGAAATTGCTTTTCTTTTTGCAAATTTATTTGTATCTTCAGTAGCTCCTGAAGATTTTAAACGAAGGAGTTTGTGAAGAGCTTGAGAAAAGAAACCTCCCTGCAATTTTTTCCTTCAATGGACATAAATAAGACATCTACGTGTCAAGAGGGTCTGAGGCTTGAAAGAGTCAAGTGAACTTATAAAATGGCTTTGTAGCTTCAAGTAGTAGGTCACCGTTTGGTAAATCCCTGATTTTTTATAAAGGTGGAAAATGAGCTGAAGTGGTTGAGTTGAAAGCTCAGGGTGCTTTCGTAACAACCTGAGAAAGGTTGGGGGCCTGTAATTATGTTTGGTTTCTGACTTTTTCTTCCTATCTGTAGCAGTTCTGGAGTACATTTTCATCTTGATCTCAGAAATGTTCCCAACATAGAAAAAAAAATTATCACTGCTTCAGAATAAAGGCATTTGGCTTCAATTTAACTAAAAGACATGCTCAGCTTATTCACATGAACAAATTTATGAAAAAAAGTAGGATTTAATCTCAGATTAAAAAAACTCCTTAGAAGTAGAGTTTTATTTTCATGTAGGATAAAAATAAATTTGCTGATATTTTAAGGCTGTATATTACCAAAGTTTTTGCCATCTGCCCCCTCCTTACTGTAACCCTCTCAAAACACCTTTTGAAATAGTGTAAAGAACTAGGATTGCTGATGGATGAAAACCAGCAATCATATAAGATGCTGCATAACTGCTGAATTTGACAAAATGTAAACAAATTGCTGTTTCCTACAGAGCCTCCTGTAGAGAATGTCTATAGATATGCTTTATATCTTGTCTAAAGCTGTAAAATAATAACAAAAAATGGATGTTAAAAATTTAAGCACATTAAGTTTTGTAATTAATAAAAGCATCAACCCAAAGAAAACTTATGCTGGAATTCAAAAGGCCCGGCATTTCAGAAACTTCTGACTAGCTCAAAGAATTCCTGAAGATTTAGACAAAACAAACATGGCTTTTTCATCAGAGGAGTGTTACAGCTGATGGCTAAATAACAAAATGCATTGTGTTTGCACTTGATTAAAATTAGTTTTCTTTTCGGTTATATGCAGTGAAGTATGTTTTCATTTTCTGTATAGCTCAATTTTGTTTTACAAAAACAGACTCAAGTTCTGTTTTCAATGAAGAAACACAGCATGTTTAATATCTGTCACCATTTTC
The DNA here is from genome assembly GCA_025920805.1 of Petroica traversi. Classification (NCBI taxonomy): domain Eukaryota; kingdom Metazoa; phylum Chordata; class Aves; order Passeriformes; family Petroicidae; genus Petroica; species Petroica traversi. The sequence continues at coordinate 7,541,207 of JAHLSL010000009.1, read as the reverse complement.
TTTTGCATTTTGCTGTTTACATTTTCACTGTGAACCTTAAAGAGCATTAAAGAAAAGGATTATTAACGCTGCAATTTTTCAGAAGCTCAGGGTCAAGCACCCATAGCAACTGGATCTGCATACAAAGAGTCCTGTCTGTCTTTGCACTGCTTCTTGTCATCATGGAATGGCACTGAGATATCTCAGGATGATAGACTGTCCTGCCTAAGTGCCTCTGCACTCATCAGTAATGTTTACCCAGCCATTTTATAATGTATGTGTACTTCAAGCTTGCATCTACAGATATTTTTATCAAGCAATGGTGTTTACAAAGTATACAGCAACTGGAGTGGGTGTTTTAAAACCTCTCTATTCAAAACTACAGACAGATAGATAGATAGACAGACAGACAGATAGACAGATAGACGGAGAGAATCATGATTTGGGATATCTTGCATAAAAGGCAGCGAACCTAGCAGTTAACATCCTACTAAACAATATAGAAGGGAATAATCTGCAAAGTATTTTATTACTGTATAAAATATAAATTTCTTCCCTCAGCTTGTGCTCCATGAACTGTTGATAATGATGAGAAGTAGAAAACAGAAAAGCTATGTGGAAATAGAGGTAAATTGAAGTTTATCATTAAAAAGGTGCAAACTTCACAGAGCAACAGTGTACAAATTAGAACTTTTCATATGTGGGAACCTGTCCACAAAATTTTATCTTGAAAGCCACCACAATAAATGAGTTCTCAATTTTGAGTATACAGCAGTTTCTTCCTGAGTTTCAGCTTTACTGCACGCCTTACAGTGTCTTTCCATTAAGCAGAGTGACACACTATACACCCTTTATATCTAAAAAACTGCTTACATTTGTTATTAATAACATTAGGAGATATTACTCAGGCTTAAGAAAGCCTTTTTAAATATTTTAGCATATTTGTGTCATGAAAAATCTCTTCTATGTTTTCTTTATGGTTTTAGCACTTCAAACACTGCTTCTAGGTGACTAGTTCTAGAAATATATTTTGGATCTGAGATTAAAAGCCAGAAAAGCCAACCCAAATATATTGTGCCATTTTGATTAAGTAACTGAGATTTAATTACAACTTATTATTAATGCCATGTAATAAAAATGTTGAACCAGTGCAATACATACTGACAGAAAATTCTATGGTTTTGGGGCCATCCTCTGTAGTTAGCCCTTTTACAGGAGGCAGAAATACGAAGTTGTGTGATTCACAGTAATTACAAGAAACATTTCAGAATAACGTAGCCCAATAATTGAAAATTTACCATGCATTCAAACAGTTTCAGCTGCAGATTTGACAGTCTTAATGCCCACCATTAAAACTATGGTTCACAGAGGTAATTGTGGGGTTGGCGTTGAATGGAATTAAATAAATTATTTACTTAATTTTGTACTTGTAAAGTAGAACAGGCTTCCCTTCCTGTCCTCCCTGCAAGATGCTGAGTGAAAGGCTGAATGCAGATTCCCACTTTTTGCTCTTGCCCAAGTGCATTTGCATGACATGTAGATGTTGGTAGGGATTGTGTTCTATCTCTGAACAAGACTATTTTTTAACTAACAGAAATTTTGGTCATTATCAGTTATAAATTCAAAAATCATACAGTAATAGAATGTTTTGGGTTGGAAAGGACCTTAAAGATATCTAGTTCCAACCCCTTGCCCTATGCCATGGCCCTTCCATTAGGCCAGGTTGCTCAAAGAAAACTAAAATATCACAAACAATTTTGTAGTAAGAGCATGGACTTCTAAAACTAAATTGGAAATAGTGCATTTCTCCATGCTCATCATTTCTGCCATGCTACTGTCTTTCATATTACTAGCTTCCATTACAAATGGTACAATTTGCAGACTGGAATACTAAAATTGCACTGGAGAAATTTAAAGTCATGTTGAAAATCGAAAAGAGATTGGAGATTAATCATACACTATGTATTGAGGAAGGGTTTTTCCTTTGCACCAAGCAAGTCTGAAAATGGAATCAAACAGTACAAATCATAGCCAAGAATTTGTAATAATGATCTATTCCAGGAATGTATTCAGAAATCCACAATGATTCAGACGGCCAGATGCAGTATCTTCTAAGAATGCAATGTAAAGAATTTCTCTGTGTTCCCTTAAGAGCACAAACTTTCCAGAAAAAAAGACTGGTTTGAGATTATTTTCCCAGACTGGGAGGACAAATTAGCTTCTTACCAATATTAAATAATAGCATTTTCTCTTTTTGATATTAGTTACTTTAATTAGATTTTTCTTGTTCTTTGATAATTTGCTATATGTTTAAAGAACTTAAGGGGATGAAAGTGTTTATTCAGAATTCTGTCTGCCAGTTCCCTTATAAATATGATAATCTTTAGCTGAAAAATAAAATAGTAAACACATTACATGATAAAAAATAGCTTCTGTAAAATGCAGAGCCACAGTAGTTTCTCAAGAGTGCATCCCAATTTTGTTTCCCATTAATGTATAAGAGTTCAATTTTGGCCCAATGACTTTCCAGTATCTAAATAGTTTTGGTCTGAAGAGACAAATGACTTATTATACTACAAGTGAATAATCTGCTTCCTTTCTTAACCAGATATATCATTAATTCTACCTTTCACAAGCAAAAATAACTCCTCCCTCCATTTTCTGTCATGATATACATTTGCCTAAGTGAGGAAAACGAAATTACCTTCCTTCCATATTTATACACATCTTCATATCAAAATGCAATTTAGAACAAGGTAAGGTAGAACAAATATAGCCTCTCATTGCTTTCCTCATTTTGTCTATTGCTGTTCTACTGATTTCAACTGACAGGAGCATTGAGCTGGTTGGGAAGCAAGGTAAATACAGAAGGAAGTATGAATATATTATCATCATCTTTTTTTAACTGCACCATCAAACCATATAGAAAGAAATTACAGTAATTAGGGAATTTTGATTGGCTGAGACCTCACTTGTAGTACAATATTCATTGACCCTGAAATACACGATGTGAAGTAACCTCGAGATGAACAAGCTTCTGTGGGAACAAAATATCAAATTCACATAAGGAGGCTTCACATTCAAATTACACAAAAAACCAAGATATTTTGAACATACATTAGGGCAGGATATGGTCCTTTGAATGTTATTCTCAATGCTCGTACCAGCAGCAACCGTCATCTGCAAAAGGGGGCAACAGAGATTCTGCTGAAAGGAACAAAATTTGGACAGCACTACAATATATTTAAATTACACCACGCTAACAGACGAATGTGATCACTCAAACTTATCTTAAGAGAACACTGATGTGGCTCAACTGAAATTCACATAAAGAAATTGGAAGTATTGTTACATCTCCAGGCTCATGAGGTACTGAGAACAACCAAGCAGTAGATCACTTTGGTGTTCTGCACTGTGTTCACAGAAGTGGTCTCTGAAGCACTTGTCAAACAGTCTGATAACTACGGAGAAATAATCACAGCCCCATGGCTGACTTTTATCTAAGGTCTCTACATAAAGCAAGAATTTTTACCTGTTTGTGAGGTTTGAAGAAGGTAGGATCTTCTCCCCCATATTCAAACATCTTATGGAAAAACATAAAAATAAATAAACCTATTAAATTATTAGGTACAATTTACCTATTAAATTGATAACTTTTTCATGCTGTCTCAGACTTCCTTCTTGCATCAAACCAACATAAGAGTATTAAAATAGTAGGAAAAATATCTGTGTGCATTTTAAAAATCTGGAAGTCCCTTCAGCTTCTGAAGAATGTATTTGAGCATTGAATGCTATCTTTCTTCTTTTTATCACTTTATAATTTATTTCTGCAGAGTCCAATATATAACATTGTTTTTAGACAGACCTTGACTAGTAGGCAATCTGACTAGGTGGTATTTCTTCAGATGTCAAAATTTACTTCAGAAAAAATTAAGAGCAGACATTTTCAAAAGTTCTAGATGTAAAAAACCCAGCAGTTCTAGACTAAAACTTTACACAATTTCTTTCCACTGCTGAGCGCACATGTAACAATACATACAATGTTCATGCTAATTATAGTTGAGCTTAATCATTTCTCAAAGTAAATACTGACTGTTAGCAAAGCTGTGGCTTTTTGCTAACTCAATAGAGTAAACCTGGTATTTAAAGCAGGCAAAAATACAGTATTTTTGGATTCAAGTATTTTTAACATGTGGAAAACACAACTTATTGCAAGATGTGTTTTACAGTGAGTTTCCTGTTATAATTTGAGGAAGTTAAGCCTGACTGTATATTACAGCTTACTTTTGTAGCAAAAAAAAAAATGTACACAATATCAATATATTTAACAACAGCCACAGGCATATACCCATATCCGTCTATCTTCAAATCACATATTTGCAATGATTCTCAAATTTTGATATATAACAGTTTTTAAATTCTTGGAATACTTTTAAACTTTAAGTCTTTTAAAGGAGAATTATGCAGTCATAAAAAAATCTTGAATTTTAAGCAAAACTCTCCCTGTATGCTGACAAATTATTAACTTGTTTCTATCAGGTTTCCCTTCTTTACATTAAATATTTGAAAACATTTTTATAATGTTTTTACTTAAAGGATATTTCACTTCATACAGAGCAGCTACTTCTGAAAAGCTAATTTCCATGCAAAGCAACTTCATGTTCAATTCATGTATCATGTTCAGATGAATCTATAACCCCACTGTTACTCCAGAATTTTTTAAGGAAAACACAGTACATATTATATCAGCATGGCACTGTTTTAAATAAACAATACTTCAGCACAAGTAAACACACACATTGTAAATTTTATCCATTCAGTCTCATGCATATTTATTTAATCATGGTTCAGTGGTTCAAAAATTACAACTCAGTGTGTATGTATATATATATATATATACAGACACACTGAACTACTAAAAAATGTTGAAACAAATGCATCTGGATTAATGCATAAATAATTCATAAATTTTTGCACATTTTAATTTCTGTATGCCTGATAAATTATTTTTTTCTGATAAGTTTGCACTTATGTTTAAAAATGTAGATCTACTGAATACTTTTGACTGCTGCATCTGAGCTCTGTTAAGTAATTTATTCCTGCTGCTCATCACTGCTAACAGCAATATTCTCTGAGAAATATACCATTATTTTTCAAATTATCATGTAAAGTGTTTTTGCCCTATTTCTCATTGTAAAACTGTGATAAAAGGTCTAAAATGAATTCTGTTGAATTCAATTCTAGCAGCTGATGGGGTTAAAGTCCAGTATTTTGGCTTTTCAGGCCTGCTATGGGAAACTTAATGCAGCTGGAAATGAGGGATCCCTGATACTTCAATGCTGGAAGGCAACTTCCATGTAGCCATAGTAACTTCCTATTCAACTGGACTTAGTATCTGAAGTGTCAAGCATAAGAAAAAGAAAAGAAAAACATTCAATAAAAAGTACAAAAATTGTGCATTTATTTTAAAATTGGTTTTTTCAGACAAAGTATGTTGAAGCAAATGCAACACATTGCCATGAAGATTTTACTGGCAACCATTTGAGATACAAAAAACTATGAAAGAGTTATGCATTGTAAGTAATGCAGCAATTCCCATTCATGCATGTTGATAAAATATTTACTCCATTCAGGAATGAATCTTATAGTATAGCATCAACTTAGAACTTTGTACCTTAGTAATTACAACCTATTAGAACTAATATTAATGACACTTCCTGTAACAGTTTGGACTTTCACCTTTGGAAAATGTTAATGAGAGGAGAAAATAGTTTGATGGTGACATTCTGCAGAAAAAAAAAAAAAAGGCAAAAAGAATTAATAAAAACCACCTATAAGCCATCTATTTCAACATAGCTCTCCGTTAGCTATTGTTGACCTGTACACACTTTGTCCATGGGAGCACTCCCACTGAACTACAGGGAACTTCCCATCACTGCACAGGGAAATCTACATGCAAAAGTTGGCAAGATCTAATCCTTACAACCAGTTATGTAGAAAGACAAACCTTGCAGTCTGTGTAGTAGTCTTGCCACAGTGTTGTTACATGGCTAAACAAGGTAAGCTAATACCTCATTAAGTGAGCATTTTAAAGAGAAAATAAGATTTAAATATAGTTGTTTATCTGTATCAAACTAACTGAATTTTTAAATTATTCTTTGATAAATCTCTTTAAAAATATTTCAGTAGAATCACTACATTTAAAATAAAATCTTACATTTACACTATAAAATATTTACACTCTTCTCGTAGGAGATGCTTATTACAATGAATAAAGATTCAGAACAGTGATCAAACTCTGATGAAGCAGTTTGAGTTCATATATCCATTAAAACATCTCAAATTTGTGCCTTTGTGCTGTACCGAGGTACAGAAACAATTCAGGCATGTATTCCATTAAAAATTTAGTTAATAAAAAGACTCTAAAAAGGAACTGTCTGAATAGCTCTTACCTAAAACAGAAAACTATTGCCTTGCTGTTCCTTCCTAATTGTCAGAGGTTCCTCCACATAAAGTCTTTTCAGACTACAAATTTGTTACTTGCTTTTTTAATACAAGTGCAGAAAACAAAAGACATGCTAATTTCACAGAAGCACAGAATCATCAAGGTTGAAAGACACCTTCAAGATCATCTAGTCCAGCCATCACCCGTATAATCACCCCTAAATCACATTCCCAAATGTCGCACTCAGAGCACTTCCAGAGAAAGTGACTCCACCAACTTCCTGGGCAACTTATTCCAATGCTTAACCAATCTTTCAGTGAAAAAAATTCTAATATCTAATCTGATTAGATTCTCCTCAGGAATGGGAACTTAAGACCATTTCCTCTCAGCCTTTCACTTGAGACATGGTAGAAGAGATGGATCCCCTCCTGGCTATAACCTGTCTCCAGATAATTGTAGAGAGAGGTAAATTACCCCCTGAGCCTCCTTTTGTCTAAGCTAAACAACTGCTGCTCCCTCACTGGACTTGTGCTTCAGATTCTTTTCCAGCTTTGTTGGCCTTCTTTGAAAAGTTCCAGCACCCCAAAGTCCTCCCTGAAATTCAGTATTGTGATGGATGGAAGGAATGAAGGAATGAAGGAAGGAAGGAAGGAAGGAAGGAAGTTAAAGTAAGTAACAGAAAAATAAAAGAAAATAAATAAAGCAACAACCAAAGACACCTGCACTCCCTGAAACCCTGCTCCTAAAATCAACCAGCTCCCAGACCTGTCCCCAGCCTACAGTACTAATCTCTCTTCTCCAGGCTGTGGGAAAGGAAGATTCAGCCGTTCACACAAGTGTACATGCAGCCCTGTAAAAAGACAAATATGGTTTAGGAAGGTGTGTTAAGGCTGATGCTAAACTGTGCACATGGTCCCTGGAGATCAGACTTGTTGACAGATCCAGGTTAGATGGAACTGGAGCACACCTGAGGAGCCTATACACATCTCAGAAATCTCACAGATATTGTGAAAGAGACATCTCAGAAACAGGACAAGGATTGCAGGGACTATCAGAGTTTTGTTAAAGACAAAGCAAAGTAAAAATTCTGAAACCCATTCAAAACACAGTAAATCATACTTGCTCTAATTTGAAAACTTTGTGTCCTGTAGTCTCATTCTTACTGTATGACTACAGCAGAGAGCGAAGCCAAACCCATGCCTAAATAATTCTCTGCAGCTGCATACAAATTTGATTGCTCCATAAGGCCAGGTGAAGCCTATTCAAAATCTGTTCTTATTTCACTCCTCAGATTTCTACTTAAGGAAAAAAAACAAGACAGTGAATCACATATCCAGCAGTAATGCCTATTTTCCTCATTTTCCTGAAGATATGTGCCAGTACATCCAGTTTCCTTCAGAGGGACAGTTTGCCCTCTGATCACCTTCAAGCAGGGTAAGGAGCAGGAAATGAGCCCTTGGGTGAGTGCAGAATGCAGCCCCTGAGAGCTCTGCTCTGCCTGGGCTGTGGAGCACTCTGGGACACAGATATTTTGTATGACTGTGAGCAAACAAAAAGGAGCAACTGGTACGTCCTTATAACTATAACCTCAATCTACAAGCTCAGCAAATATGGTTAACATTGTTAACACACAGTTTTTTCATAGTCTGTCCCCTTGGAGAAAAACATGTAGAGATACATAGATATCTGCAGTCTGCAAAGCATTTTGGTTGAACTGTTATCAGTTTGATTTTTTTCTTTTAAGTGTTTATCCTTCTGGATAAGACATTGCTGAAAAAAATTCAGCTTGCTCTTGAAGATACAAGAGGGACAGGCATAGATAATGCTGATTTCTTGGGGATTTAATGCTACTCTGTTGGGTCAGCTTCCAAGCAATCCATTGCACTGTACAACACTTAGCAGGTCCTGAACAGGTCAGGGCTATCACATGAAATCCTGCTCACACACTGAAATTATTATTTTAAATGATCTATCTTATAACTTGCCACTAGCTTTGCTAGGCACTGGGCAAGTACAGCTCAGAGATTATTTCTTCTATGAACAAGCTGGGATACATGTACAATGTTTCCAAGCACGCTGCTGCTTTTGCTTCATTTGTTTTCCATGCCAAATAGAAGCCTAATTCACAGACCTCAGGTGCAGTATTTTTCTTTGCATTTAAATATCTCCTTCCCAGTTTTTTGAGATACCAAAAGACAGTCAAATACCAAACAAACATACAGCAGTACAATGATACAATCACGACTTACACAGTTTCAGGAATTGAGTGATTAAGATGCTGCCAAGCAGCAGAAAACACAAATTAACAAGATTTTGGTCTTTTTCTTGGCTGTATATAATGCTTTGGGCAACAGCCAGATGTCAGAAATCAGTTCAGCTTCACATTAATGTCATTTGAAAAATGAGCAGTGGCAGATGCAAGCAGCAAAACCACACCTTGGAAAGACAGCCCAAAGGTGGAGGATATCAGTGGAGAGGAGGCACTTAAACAGAAAATAAATAAGAAGCTGTAAGTGAGGAAGAGCCTGAACAGAAGCCTCTTTTTTTTACTGTCTCTGGAAAGAATCTGGAAATTAGCATATCTATGGGATAGAAAACTATTATTTGCGTTAGACCTTACACATAATTTCACCTCTTTGCATTGCATCAGGGCAGGAAAATCTTGTCTGGATCCTTTAAATAATTTAACCTTGGTGCAATAACTAAGTAACAAGATTACTTTTTGACCTGGCGCCCCTGAGGAGGGACTCTGAGCAAAGGATCCCCTGTGATTTTATACCCTCACAGTCCAAGTGTGGCAAAGTCTGGGGGTTGTGGGTTCCTGCCTCGTGTCTGAGTTTCCACCCCCAGGCACTGAACTTGCACACTGTGCTACCTGCTCTGAATGTATTCCTCAACACTATCTTAGGATGAAATACACAAAAACCTGGTTATTCCTCTGCAGTATATAGTTCAAATGTAGGTTTCTACATTTGACAACTTGCTGAGTTTGAGAGGTAGACTAGCCAGTCTTTTCACAAAAAAATTCATGAGAAACACTATTAAGAAGAGCACATTCAAAAATGAAATGAAATTCTAATTGTAAAGGGATGAACTCAAACAATTTTAATTAAACATAAAACTTAGCAAGTGAAGAGCAGACAGGACTATTTGTCTTTATGTATTAAACTAGCATGTTTATCAACAAAAGCTTTTTAAAACTCTTTTAAACTGTCACTTTTGACACAGGTTTAAAACTCAATACCACACTGACTGAAAGTCTGAATTTAAAATGCTCCAAGAAGAAAATAAACTTTGGGAACTTTCTGTTTTGTTGTGTTTATTTCTCCATATGCAACATTCCCTTCAGCTACTTGAAGCATAAATCAGACCAAATTTCCTAAAAGAGTATGTTAGAAGAGTTATATATTTTTAATTAAAATAAACACAAATTGATGTTGAAAATCTGTTGAAAATAATGACAAAGGTGCTTGAAGTTGTGCATACCAGACAACTTGAGGAAAATGAGAAATGACAGGTGGGTATGACCATGACCCCAGTTTTCTTTGCTATTCTGCTACAAGTCCCTGATGCTACAGTAGGGATCAAGGAGAGAAAAGGTTTCCCGACACCTATGGTCTTGCTTCTCTGCATATAGGTATTTTACCTAGCCAAGAACACGATTCTCAAGTGTAACAATAATTACCATGCCCATATAAAACTGAGACAACAGCACAGCTTAAAACACTACATTCAAGAGCACACACTTCACTGACTACAATGAAAAGAATATAATAAAAAGAGTAAAATACTACCCTGGCAACAGCCAAAGAATTAACATCACTGGATAAATATTGGCTATATTTTTTTCTGTCTCACTTCTACAGCAACATGAAAGACTCCAGATCCAGACAAAAGCAATCTTTTGGAGTACATCAAACTGCAGATATAGACAATGCACATATAAAAAATACAGAACCTAGTTTTCAAAACAGGTATTTTGTTGATTAGTGTAAAAATCCAATTTTAATCCATGAGGATCTTACAACAGTACTAAAATTTTTTTTTTTCATTTAAAAAAAATTAATTCTTTAACATTATCTGGGGCCTTAAAAAAGAAAGACTACAGCTTTCCAATATTTATTTTTTGAAAAACAAATTTTTACATCTTATCATTACTGAAAAGTTAGCAAGCATAACAGCCTGTCATATGATTGCATCTGTATATTATGTGTCCTTCAAGTATTGCTTTTTTAATCTATAAAGTGTTCATAAATCATAGCAAGAAAGGGAGAAGAAAGAGCTAGTAGGTCCAAGAAGAATCTCCATAAAACATACAGCCAGCCATCATGATGCCATGAAGATCTTGTTAGTAGAGCAAGTTTCCTAACAGTTGAGAAAGGGCAGATCAAAGAATTCTGATCATTAAAAGACCAGGTCTACAGAGAAGAAATGGAGAGAGCACAGATTAGGAACTACCTACTATGATAGAGAATCTGTACCAAGAAAGATGAAATTTAATGACTTGCACACCTTATCTAATTAAAATATACTTCGGAGTACTTGAAGTTAAGAGCTCAAGATTCCTGACCCTTGAAGGAGAAAAACAGGGAGCTTCAAAGGCGACTCAATGTCTGAGTGGATTACCTAAAATTAGATGGTTTGAACGCAGCATTGTTGTCTTAGCCAAAAAACCAACAGCCTTGCTTCCTAAGGGATGAGAAGTATAGACAAGGCATTTTGTTACTTAAGTGTATTTTTTTCGTGGCAAAACACAATGCTTTGCTTCAAAAAGTTGTTTCATCACCATTGTAGCACCATCACTGCTCACTGGCAAGCACAGGGAAGGAAATCTTCAGGAGGTGCTAAATACAGTGGATTTTGTCATTGGTGCTGAAGATCACAGGACCATGTAATGCCTTGGGTTGAAAGGGACTTTAAAAATCATCTAGTTTCAACACCCCTCAATGGGCAAGGACACCTTCCACTGGACCTGCTGCTAAGAACTCCTCCAACCTGGCCTTCAACATTTCAGGAACTCCACAAATTCTCTGGGCAATCTGTTCCAGTGCCTCACCACCCTCATAGTAAAGACTTTCTTCCTGATATCCAATCTGGACCTACTCTCTTTAAGCTTGAAGTTATTTCCCCTTGTCCTTTCCTGTACATACTCTTGTAAAAAGTCTCTCTTTATCCTTCCTGCGGGCTTCCTTCAGGTACCGGAAGGCTGCAATTGGGTCACTCTGAAACCTTCTCTTCTCCAGCCTGAACAATCCCATTTCTTTTAGCCTTTCAGCATAGGAAAGGTGCTGCACCCCTCTAATAATCTTGTTGGCCTCTCTGAACTCACTCCAACAGGTCAATGTCCTTCCTGTGCTGGACATGCTCCTCATCTCTGACAGAAGGGAGCTTAGCTGAATTTCCATTTCAAAATAAAAATGAGTACCTAACTATTCATAAAGGATACATTCAGATTCCAAGACAATGTCGAGACCTTCTCCAAGGCACTGGTGACAGCAATATTTCCCTTAGAGTGTGTAAGGAATATGTTATAGGTCTTAACTACAGCAAATTTATTCCAGCTTGGAAAGACTCAAGCACCCCACCCCCCAGTTCCTCTCAACAATAAACCCTTCCACCAAGATTTTCTGTATTTCAGATGCAAATGAAATTAAAAAGCTAATTTTAATGTAACCTGGAATATCACAATTCCACAGAAAGCACAAAAGAACGTATGCCTCATAGGTATTAAGAAACTGCCAAAAGCAGTTATAATTGCAAATATGCCAATAACAGTAAATTCACCAAAAGAGATATTGCAGATTGACTGCCAGCTCCTAGGCTCTGGAAAACAGAAAGTAATTCAACTTCATACATCTTGAAATGATTCAATAAACTTTATTTCACTGTGATCTAAGCTAGGTTACATCAGCTTGCTCATAAAAGCAAATAACAGTGGGACTAAATAGTCACCCTTGTCAAACAAACTCACAGGAATGTCTTAAAAAGAGTATCTTATAAGCAGTGAAAACAGCTCATGCACTTGGTAGGGGGAAGGAGGGAGGGAAACAGAGACAATTCTCTTCCAGTTTCTGTTTGCAATGGATGCACAGCTGCCAAGCTCACACCTTGGGGAAACCCATAACATGATGTTCCCAAAATTGGAAAGCCAGAAGTGCCAGGGGGACAGTCACATTCCAAAATTCAAATATGCAAATGCAAGTGTTTCCCTGACAAGCTGCCTCCAATTCAAAGAAAATACATCTAAGGGTGACAGTTCTCTACAGGCCTGAAGACCTGACTTCAGTACCAACAGGAAGGGTGCAGTGCAATGAAGTGCCCCTTGTAACTAAAAAGTATCTAGAGTTAGCAGTTACTTCACTGATTTTAAGGTGTATTTCTCTAATCATTATAATTTTTATGGATACGGAAGAAAAGTTTTGTTAGGATGCACCGTGAATTTTTTCTCCCATCCATCCATCCATCCATCCATCCATCCATCCATCCATCCATCCATCCATCCATCCATCCTACCATCCATCCATCCATCAATCTTCAAAGTATGATTAATTCCTGCCTTTTTTCCATTTATTTGTTGCTTTCATTTTTGTTCATGAGCATTCATGACATTCATTAAAATGAAACACCACAATTTTTGGAGTTAGAAACATTACTTGCAACTGTAGCAGTATTCACAGGAAATAAGCTCAGGAAGAGTATGTTACCAAAACGATGACATTTAGTCAATACTTTATGTTTCAACTTAGTGTTGCAATTGAATAAGTCCTCTTTTGTATACACTATATTCAACAACAGGGAAAAGCAAAGCTATGAAGAATTTTACCATATGTGTATTAACTAACACTCTCTCCAGACAATAGCTTGGCTCATGCACTTGTGTGCATCAAAGGAATATGTGATTAACACTGGCAGAAGACATGGTTAATATGAGTCAGAAGGGTATTGGTTTTAATCATTAACATGACATTAGTTGTGGAACACAGAGACATCATTATATCAATACATGCATTCCTTTGATAGCCTTAGCTATGACTGTCATGTAACCAAACCTAACAGAAGAATTGTCTTTTTAAGCTCAGAACCCCACTCTTTTTGTCAACGGTTCTGCCTCTTTTAATGTAATTTTAATGGCTTTATTGTTTTACTCACTCAGCTGTCTCAAATACAATGATGGGTTTAATGATAAGTATCTATAAGAAAAAAAAAATCCAATACATTTTGCAAACTTGTGTAATATTAAGTAGTTCAAGAGTCTATAGTGAGAGAAATACCCCAGTGCTTCTGCAATAATACGGGAATTTTAAGGAATCATAGTTATGATTTCATGTCAATTTGTTTTGCAAACATACTCTGTTTCAACCATCATCTTACTAAAACTGAAAATTAAACATTTTACATGCAAATTTCTTTAAGAGAGTTTATGTGGTTATGCAGCTTCTTCAGTTCCACAGACTCATGGAATTACGCCCATAGTTTGGGTTTGCTGTTCAAGAATTTTGACACACTTGAAATCCTGCTAGAAACTACTGAAACTACTATTGTTATTAAAAAAAAAAAAATGCATGACATTCCAGTGCAAGTTTAGTTATCACTCAAGCATTAAAGTTGCCTACCTCCTGTCCTCCACTGTGACCCTGTAAGATCTTTGTTTTACTTCTGTCTTAATTACTAAAAGCATTTCCACCACAAGAGTACAAGTCAAGATTTAAAGGATAAAGCCTCCATGCCATTACAAGCCCACAGCCAAGATCCCACAGGCCTGAAAACCCTTTAGGCTGTGACAAGTTTAGAGTAGAATGGTTTTCCTCTTCCACTTTTGAATCATGCTGTCAAACAAACAGATAAATTATTCACTGTCACTATAACAGTTATTCTGAGGTGATCAGGTATTGCAATGATGGGCTGGTAAGAGATTCAGAAAAAATGAAACCTTCTGCTTTTCACTTTCCTGAGAGGTTAAAATTAACCCTTTTCTCTTTTCCAGTTTGTGAAAGACTTATCAATTAATCTTCATATTTGAACTTCTTAACAGAATTTTGCCAAAATGGTAAAAGTACAGAAGGGGTACAACTGGTGCCTTTACTGAAAATCTCACTCATCTAAAAGCCTGGTTGGGTCTGTTACTCCAGAGATTTCATGGTTGTAAGTTTCAAAGACTGAATGTCAATTAATAGATGTGGGCTCCTCTGTAGCCATCTATTTTTAATTCCATCAGAGAGGCTTAGTGTTAAACATGTGATGGAAGAAATGTTAGTCAGAGGAAAGCAGATGGGATAGCTAATTTTTCTTTCACAGTGTTTACACAATGATGAATTTTTTTTAACTCATTAAAAAAACAAGAATATCCTACTCACATATAGCAGTATTTCTCAGCAGGTTTTACACAGGAAAATCCTAGGTTCTGATCTGGTTTTATCATTAGGTAGCCTGGCAATAGAATGTACCAGTAAAGGTATGAATCTACAGTCAGTGCCAGAGGTCCCCAAGCTTCAGGTGTTGCTCAGGTCTCCAGGCTGAACACACTTTGGTGTGTTCATCTGGAGCCTCCTGCTCCCTCAGTGCATGTGTGAGCTGCACACAGAACAAAAAATACATTTTATGATTTATTCTTTATATATATAAAAGCAGTTAAGAGTTAAAAAGAAGCGCTGCCCAGACTGTACCAACCAGACACAGAAACTGAACAAAACATGCCAGCCATGAGAATGGCTATGTTGTGCCATAGAACACCCACAAATTTATCCTGAATTACCTAACTCCAGAGGGACAGCAGCATAGCTATACCACTGGCGTATGACACCTGTGAAGAAGGAACACTCACTACTCAGGAAAACCACAGAATAATCTGATTTTGGATACAAATAAGGGATTTCTACATTGCTCTGCACCATGTTAGCTTCCTTGGGACTGCAGTCAGCTGAATAAATTCATGGGCCTCCAATAGAGAAGATGAAATGATTCACACCTCATAATAGCTGTTTCTAAGATCTTTGATGACTCAATTGACTCCCATGATAACCTTCAAAATTTAAAAAGTCAGAAACTTGCATTTATAAAGATGTAGTCAGAGATTCTTAAGCAAAGCTTGTTTTAAAAGATATAATTTCAATAATAATATCATCACATGTTGCAAATGAATGTTCTGAGATGTCCTTAAAATCTTTCAATGGTTGGGCATCATTTTAAGTTAATTCCAGATAAAAAAATATTTAACTTTTCTCCAAAATTTCTAAGATAGAGCCTTGTGAACTATCCAAGGTATCTTCGTGATTAAATGAATCACTTTTGCTCAACACATTATTGCCATTAAATGGATATAGAATAGATATATTCAGTGCTGCTGCTTTCAGGAAAAGGTGTTAAATGATACTCCCAAATGGCTAGTTTCATAGTCTTTTAGTGCTCAAGATTATTTGAGAGAAAAAAATCTTGTTGGCAGAACAAACAGCATTACTGCCAACTCACTCACCTCATTATTTTTAAGAGAGAAAAAATACAGTTCTGTCACCGCAAGAACTGCGACAAACGTATACATTCTGTGGAGTCGATACACAATCATTTATAGACCTCCAAAAGTACCAAAGCATGAGGTGGTGATAAAAAAAAACCAAACTATGTTACATTTGGATCTGATAATTTTCCAAACACACAAGGATACTTCGATGTACTTGGAGCACCAGCACTCTGAAACCACACTTAGGAGAAAGGGCTGGTTTAAAACAACTAAATCACTTCCTTAAAAGTGAAATACTAGTACTGCTACTACATATAAAAAAAAATCAATTAGCCCTTGGTGATATTCAGGAATTTGTATGTGTACTTTTTTCCATGTCACTTCCTGACACTATATGAAAGAACTTGCATGAAAAATCTGCTTACACTTTGAAAGGGGAATGAAGTGTCATATCTTCACCTGCTCATGTTTTATTATGGTTTTGAAAACTTAAAATATTTCACTGTTCTTTATCTTCTGAATGACTGCTGCTGTCACTGCTGTCTAGTAGATCTTGTCTTTCTCAATACTTTTGAGTATTGAGATTTTTTATTATAAAATATAGTTCTAGAAACAAGAGAAATTCACTGATGATAAACTCAATTATGAAACATAAAATGCCTTAAAAACCAACCATTTTTTCCATGTACAGTGAGCATTACATGTCTCACATTAATGTACTCTTTTCTGTGTTTCCACCTCTGTCCCATCCTTTCTTTATTTTGATGTGTCAAATTTTTACACTGTACGTTCTTTGTAGTCAGGAACAATGGAACCTCATGCTTAATTAGACTTTTTCAATAGTATCACCAGTATTGAAGAGTGTATACACTATATCGAGCCCCAAGTAGTATAAAAATATAAATGGTAATATATGATGAAAATACAATGGAAGTATAAAAATACACTTTGTAAATATTATAGTTAGTTCAAGGTCTTTAAATGAGGTATAACCTTATAATAAAACCTTAAAAACTGAAGCCAGCAGGGATGGATTAAGAGGGATCGTGCAGATTAGGGATCTGTAAAATCAGGAGGCAGAAGCAGAGCAGCAGGCGGCATTTCTGGACAGGGCTGATTATTCCTGGCCAGCCACCCATCATAGACAGCTTCACTTCTGTGCTTCTGCAGGAGCTAAACTGCAAGGCTGAATATTGAGTCTGGACACATGCAAAAAGAGGGTGAGTCCTTTGTATGGGTGTTCAGCTTGGAGATAAGAGATTCTGACACTGAAAATCAAAATGTATTGAACAGCAGCCTTTGTGCAGTTAGGTTAAGACTGAAAATATAGACTGGATGGTTTCCTTTTACTGTACAGAACAAACACAGTCATTTTTACAAAATAAAAAAAACCAACCAACCAACCAAGGCCAAACATTGAGAGAGGCAATGGTTCTAGGAGTGCTTCTCAATTTATCAAGTACATGAATAAAAATACCCACTTTGCTATATATCTTATGCCTCTACTATATCCATCATACCTTATACCATCTCTGGGCTCACATAAAGCTCAGAGGAACTCAGTCTAAACTAAAAACTCATAAGCAACGTAAACCAAAGCTTGCATTCTACTTTATTAATTAAATCCAAAATGTTATGTCCAGAATTTCTCTGCACCACATTTATCTAAAGGAAAAAAGAGCAATAATCAAAATGGTTATTTATTTATTTATTTATTTATATTTTGCTCACATCAAAGACCTTTGTGACCCCTTCTCACAAGTGGATGACAGGAACATCACTGTTTGACAACTTTATGCTACCAGATGTTTAGGCATCTCGGCCACTTTTAAAAACCACACCACTCCTGATTTAGATTTTTTGTTAGTGTAGTACTGGGAAACACACTTCATACTAAAGGCTTTTTGACAGCTGGCAGTGCACTGAATGAGTCAGAAAGCACACTTAGTACTTGCTCACAGCCTATGTTTGATTTAGGGTTTTATATTCACACACATATCTATAAAAATTGAAAGGCTATTTTTGACATAATCTTTATCATGTTGATTTCAATTTTTATTTGAATATACCCTCAAAAAACCTTGCATATGTGGCATGATAGTGGCCACTAATACCTCACTGAATAAATACGCATGCAAATCCCAGCTGTAAATATAGGTTAAGTCTTTACATTGCTAAAGGGTATCTCCTTAAGTACATATCAGAATTCTGTGTGCATCTGCTTGACCAACATAAAAACCTGTCCATATGCTGTTACAAGAATTTTTAACAAAACAATTTTATTGTGGAATTAAGTCAAACAGACCATAATAACAGAACTATGGGATATAAGCCATTTTTAATTGAACATTGCTACTGGCAACATACTTAACCCTCTTATGTTTAGAACAAAATGACATAGATTTAGATTTTGCCTTTAGTAACAATTTATTTCCTGGACACCCTCCTTTTGTAACCTTTTAAGTCTTCCAAGTCCATCAGATTTTGAAGGGATAAGCTACTAATAAATGCAGTTTTATATCTATTTAATTTAAACACAGAAATAAGTAAGTAGGAATATAGTCACAGGAATTCTCCAGTAAAGTGTTTCTGTGGTTTAACTTCTAATCCGTTTTTATTTTGGGATTAATGCAGATAGCATCAAAACATCAAAATGAGAAACAAGCTGCATATTCAGTAGGTATTCTAGTAAAACAGCATGCAGCCTGAAAAGTAAACATGAAATTTTTTCAGTTTGGGGACTGCTTTTTAATTTTTGTGTTTGAATATGAAAATTCTTCAGTTTTACTCTTTCTAAGTATTTCTTTAGATTACCTGATGTCTAATAACTGAATCAACGTCACAAAAAAGTAATTCAAATTTTGTGGAAAAAGTCCATAAATACTCAAAACTATTCATATCAATTAATCTATAAGAAATACATACGTATGTGCAGCTAAGAACCATTACAGCTTGATATACATCATGCACTTCTTATGAAAACTGCATAAAGAATAAATTATCAAATAATATTTTGACAATAAAAAAAAAGAAGAAGAAGAAGGATGATGAGAGATACTCAAAATGCTAATCTCTTAAACGCTGGATTGGGGCTTTTTCTCTGCACTGGTTTCTGAAAAAACAGCCCACAAAGAAAAGTAACAAAAAATTGTTTCTACAGGTACTACAGTAGATATTAAGACTACTATTAAAACTTACTGAAAACTTAATTCTAATATGAAAAATATACTTCCATTTAAAGGCATAGAGAAATCCACTATATGCTGGTTGATACCAGAACCTGAATTCTGGAGAGTTTATCTTGGTGAATGAGAATAATTAACATTTTGGAATCAAAATGAAGTCAGTGATAACGGGGATGATATGCTGGGTGGAATATATTGCACCTATGCTGTTGACACAAGAGTTCTACAGAGAAAAAAAACAGAGAAAAAATAGTTGTCCCTGAAGAGCATGTGAGTGACTCACAATGTGTGCAAGAGACAGACCAGTGAAGTGTGAACGTGCTGTTTATATCCAGCTCCTTTACATGCTTCAAGATTATTTTCAAATATATATTATTATATAAATAATATAAAAATAAGATGACTGTAATACTGTGAGAACAAGAGGCTGGATTTAGCTAATGATTTTGGGTTTAATTGTCCCTTTCAATTCCTCGAGCTACAAATGAATAATTTGCCTTTACCTTTCTGCTTAAGTAGGTATGTATTCATCTGAACTTCCTCCATCAGAGACATGCTGTAATACTTCCCAGTTATAAATGTGCAAGTATTCAGTGCCATTTTCAGGGTGATTTTAACATACAAAACTTCTGGTGTGATCTCTCGGGCTCTCAGTATCAGGTGCTTGACAACATAGTTGAAAATTTATGATGGTAACAAGGAATTATAAGGCTGTCTATTTCTAGAACACCATCATTCCCTCTGTGTTAGTTGGCCCATAGTATTTTCCCTTGAGGAGCTGTATTGCACTTTTCTTGCTCCCACCTCCACAAGACCCTTGAAACCTATAATTTGGAGAACTTGAGGAAATCATGCTGCAAAAATAGCTGATCACATTTTTTGCATTGTTTGCAGAATTTCTTCCAGGCTTAATGTTTTCTCTTGTTTCAACAAGAGCATAAGTTATTCTTTAAATCAGTAATTGGTTTTAGATGCACTCCATTCTATCAACTAGAAAATACAGGTAAACAAAACAAAATGATCACCATAAATTAGTGCTCTAAAGGCTGTTAAATAGGCAATTTTTATTTACTATCAGATTACAATCAATTACTTTTTTGTCTTATTAAAATTTGCCTTTATTTCAGGAGTGTTCATTAGGACATACTGTTGATGCACATACTCCGCTGTGTATAAACTGTGAAGCTGGATGGGCTTTATTTGCTATTGCAAGCCCAGAATTATACCTCATAGGTATTATCTGCCTTTATGGCTTTCCAAATTTTTATCATCAGACCTGTGCTAAATAGAAGAATCTGAATACTAAAGGACGTGTGACTTGATACATTAAGCAAGGAGGAGAAACGAAAACTGTGCATTCCATCGCTTCTCCCCCCTTCACTCCTAAAGGCACAGGACTTCTATCTGGCATGTAGCAGGCTGTAGGAGATACAATACTGCATCACAGAGTCAGCCCAGGACACAAGTGAACTCCTAACGCTTTTTTTTACCTGGTTCTAGCTACTGGATTTTCTCTGGCAAGAAGGAAATCAACTTTGTTCAAGAGCAATTGCCTATCGCAGAAAGGCCCTATTAACTCAGCACCATCCTAAGCCCATGATATTTAAACTGGCTTTCGGAAATACATGAAAAACTTCCCCAAAAAATCACAAGGTCTTTTAATCTCTTCTTGACTTTCAGTGCACCACAAAACCATTTAAAGTCCATTTCAAAATGAAGATGACTCATGCTCCTGTTCCCTTACCAAAAAATACTTTGACTGCAACTGCAATTTGCTGCTGACAGTGATGAGGACAGGCAAAGGTCTTCCCATGAAATTTAGGACATAACTGGATTAATGGAACCATTCCTGCCCTCTTAGTTATCACTTCTTGCTTTCTGCAAACATTCTTACACTTTAAAGAACACTTTGTGATTATTAAAACTAAAATAGGTTTTTCCTTACAAAAGAGGTTGACACCTGCACTCTTCAGGGGACTCTGACAGCCCAAGTTCTAAACACATTCCTGCATTGTGCTTAGCAGAGACAACTTTCAGCAGATGACACTCAAATTCACAGTAGAAAAGCTGATAGTTATACTGAACACCAATTTCCTAAATTTAGCCTTAAGTACATGCTGTGCAGGAAATAGGATGTGTTTGGGCAGGAAATTTTGGGATGTCTCATTTAAGAAATGTGTTAAGGAAGAAATTTTACCACTATTACAGTATTTTCTAGGTCCAAGGACACAGCTAGTACTCAGAAGTTTTTTCTTGCAGTGAAACAAACACTGCAAGTGAAATAGAAATCACTGACTTAATGTATGCACTGTGAATTCATATACATAACCATTCCCTAAGCACAGTTCACTTGCTCCCTGAGGAAGCAGTGGAAATATATGTAATATATTACAACAGTGGATTTAGCAGAACATTTTGAAGGCTACCTGATCAAGCAGGTAGATGTGTAACTTGGAGAGACAGTATTTAATTTAAAGCATTTTCACAATCTTACTTAGAATGGCAAGGGGACATTTTGGTTGACTCACTCTATTTGGCGCTATTTTCACCTTCACAGCTGAAAGCAAAAGAAGTCTTTGTACTGAAGACACTGCCACAGGGCAATGTGCTATTCAAGTAACTATGTTGATGCTGAACATACACACAATGTAAAGACATTAACAACAGTATCTACATATAAGTAGAAGAATTAGTACTTCATGCATTGTATGAATGGCATTCACTAATTGCTATATTAAACCATGAGATCATCCAATATCCTGCTGTGGCTTTGTACACACGCATTACTGAATTCTGTAGGCTCATTGAATATGTTATTCTTAATATCTAGTAAATCCTATTGCTATGAATGTGAACAATTGTCTTATACAAGAAATGCTTAACAACAGAAGTGCAAAACTGATTTTTAGGAGAACAACTATATTGCACAGGGAGCAAAAGTTAACAAAGGCAACTTCTAAGAGGAGGGAAGATATGCAAATAACAGTGGAGACAAGCTGAGACTGCTCAATGTCTGTCTCCCTACAGCTGATACAGAGTGCCCACTCTCCCATCTGTCTCAAAACAGATATATCCATTTGGGAGGTATAATCTATAAATATAGACAACACCACTCTAAGAGGAAAAGTGTCACAACAGACATATTAATATTCTCATAGGTACACTGGTCTAGTTTAGTCTCAATAGCCAAATCCTGCTCCATTCCTACATGCTGTCAGTTAATTGAATTTTTGTCCATCTGAACAAGGTGGTGATAGAAAGAGCAGGATGGCAAACTATGCCTCATAAAGTTAAAAAATTACTATAGTCTACCTTCTATGAAGAAGTAGTGCATACCATTAGTTTGTACTCACACTATCCACAAATAAAATGAAATAATGCTGAGGCAATTATTAATTAAAAAACCCATTTATTTGCTTTCATATGCTGTTTTATAAACAAGTTTCATATGCACTTGCTCCTACCCATTTTCTTTTTAGAACATATGGAATTCATAGGAAGGCCAATAGTATATTAATGTTACACACACTATAACATTAATGTGGAAATGTCAGAATTATTAGCCTAACTTTTCTCTTGATCCTCTTCTGTAGTTAAAGATATTATATAAAATTTTTGCCTGTCCTCCCATTGTCTTGACAGTTAATCTATAGCAACACCTACTCCTATCAGTTAATTTTACCGACACATAAAAAAAAAAATGCAGCTTCAGAATACGAAGAGGCTTAGGGGCAGAAGTGGGGGATATTACTGGAAAAGGAGGCTGCATGGAATGATTAAGAACTAAAAATATACCAAATACAAAGGAGCAAATGGAATCAGAGCAATGAAAATTGAACACTGTTTGCTTAGAGTGGAAGCACAGCAGTGTTGCAGAGCAGGATACACAAGAGTGTCATTTCATCGTGTAAATCAAGTTAGGATATAAAACGTCAGCTTTCATTTTTTAATACAGCTGCACAGTTTAGTCTTGTCAGAGATAAATAAGCTTTTTTTTTAAGTAGAAAACACTATGATTTTGAAATACAAGGAAGCTTGCTGGAGACCAGCCTGCATTGTAACTGCACAGTATCTCACACAGTCTCTGAGTAGCTCAGTGCAGCTTTGTCAATGCACTATGCAGGTACAGAGAGCACACTCTGTCTCTGAGAGAAACTCTCATGGCATCCAGAAAATAACCAACAAAGTTATCACTTTTATGAAGTGATGGGCAGAGAAAGACCTGCCACTTACCTTTCTCCTGAAATACAATTTGACCTAAAATTTAATAGCACAAATCTCTTAGATATGTGCCCTTACCTCGGAATACACACACACACACACACACACACATATATATATATATATATATATATATATATATAAATAAAGTGGTGGATTATTATGTAACTGTAAAAATACTCTGTATATTAGTAGTTTAGGACAGAATTTATTCTGCAAAAGAAAATAAATTTTGACTTTGTGCTCACCAATTATGAGTCTCCCTTAAAACCACTCCAGTGGACTCAATTATTCCAAAACAAAATTAAGATAAGTGCCCATAATTCTACATATCCATTCAATTAAAAAAAAACACATTAAAAATGAGCTACTTTGACATTATAAAAAATTACCAGGATTAATTTAACATTTCCCTGTGTCCCTGAATATCACTATAACCAATATTTACAATACTTTAGGCATAAAATTAATTCATAATTATGAATAATTGATTAGATTCTATACAACTGATTCCTAGCAGGCTAAGTATTAGAACAATATTCTACTATTTAAATACTGAAAATGAGAATACATGGCCTCCAGGCTTTATATTGTACAATAACCGCAGGCAGATTTTAGGCTGTGTTGATTTGGGAAGAGAAGTTACTGATTTTCCTTGGTCTTGGTACATATGGAATGCCAACAGAAAAGTACAGTATTAACTTACAGGAAGCTTTTCTTAGACTTTCTTTTCCCAACAACTGCCAATTTCCATTTATATTTTTTAATATGGGAGGCAGCATTTTTAATTTGGCTTGACACTAAAATGCATCTGTTCAAGCAAAGTTGCAAACTAGAAAAGTCTTAGCAGCTTGTCTAGTACTGGAAACTACTGATAAACAGACAGGAACAAATAAATTAACTCCTATATGGGAGAGACCCTATATGGGAGAATAGTTTTATTATCATATTAATTGCAGACCTGAGGATCTGCATTAGGCAAGGAGATAATTTCATTATTTTACAGAGACATGCCCCCAGAGAGTCTTCTTTTTTAATCATTATTTTCTAGGGAGACAGCATTTGAAAAAAACCCAACAAATTCCAAACCTCTCAAAACTCACTGTTCTAAGAATTAAGAGTATAAAACATATTAAAAAACTGTCTGTATCAGTGCACCATCACTGAAGAAGCTTAAGGTCAAGTAAATGTATTATTCATTCACTATTATGAGCTATGTGCTCTTTCAAAATGTAAATTGCACTCTGCAATTATTTTTCACTTTTAAAGAGTATCATTCATAAAGCCAATTAAAATGATATGATTAAAATAATCAAAATTCCTGTACAACATCCCAGAGGGCAGCTGCAATGACATGATAAATTACACAAGTTTAGCAGTTCAAAACTTTCTATAGGTTAGAAAGAGGTCATCAACTCCAGAGAGTGACAGAGTGCAATTCTGCCAAAGAGAAAATCATAGCAACTTGTTTGCTGATTTTTTGGGGGGGAAGGGGTGGGAATACAAATATTGTATTAATGCTGTAATCACAGCCTGAGGATAGGGAAGCCCTAACTATGATCTTGTGGAAGACTCTCTCTCACTCCCTGATCTAAAAAGCTACTTCAAACACTCAGCAGAGCAGTGTACATACCTTCCCCACTACCGCACTGAAAATGCTATCAGTGTGGAGTATTGAGTGAATCAAACATAAACTCCTCCACTAACACTGGAGATGCTCAAAGTTGTCCAATATCTATAGAAATCAAACTTAGATCTACTTGGTACCTAATTTTCACAGACGGAAAATATTCGTTGTGAGTTCTAAAATTTCCCTTCTCAACTCTAATGCCCTTGACAGACCAGTGGTCAGACTCTGCCTTCACGAACACAGAATAAACCCCTATTCTGAAAATACTTTTGTAAAACTATTTTTCCAATGATAAATACATTCCAGCTTATGATCTTGCAAGGTTCTCACTGTTATGCATTTGTTTCAGTAAATTCTTTTTTCTTCTATTTTAACATAAGAAATTTTATCAGACATAATTGAAAGTTTCTTCTTAACTTCTATTATCCCAAGTGTACACCTGGTGGGACACAAGTAAGACATTTACATAGCTCTACTTTATAAGAAATATTACTTTGAAAGAAGGTTTGAAATAATTTTGCCTTTTAAAGTGGACTGGAGGAGAATACAGGAAAACAGAGAGGTCCAAGGTAGTTGCTATCATCCCAGTAAACCTCAACACTATTTTCTTATCTATCTACCTTCTCCCTATGCTCTTGGCTGTTTTCAACACTTAGGTCATAGGCTCACACAGGTAAAGTTTTGAGATTTACTCACAAGTCATGATTTTGAGTTTAGGGAGTTGGCAATTTTCACTCTCCTAATGTTTACAAGGTTTATAATCTTCCAGATGCTGCTTAG
Organism: Petroica traversi; assembly: GCA_025920805.1. Taxonomy (NCBI): domain Eukaryota; kingdom Metazoa; phylum Chordata; class Aves; order Passeriformes; family Petroicidae; genus Petroica; species Petroica traversi. The sequence continues at coordinate 7,515,513 of JAHLSL010000009.1, read as the reverse complement.
AAAAAGCATGAAAACACCACACTGGATTAAGTGCTTATAGCAAAGGTTCTCCTAAGCCTACAAAATTATAGGGTTACTCCTGAGAGGCTCTGCATTTCTGAGCTATACACTTTGTGTCTTCTTACTGCTTCTGCAGTAGGTGTAGGTGTAAAAACAGCTCTTGCCACTCCATTACTGTGCACCCCTTGTTCACCTGGAAAAATGAAAACATGAATTACCTAAATTCTAGTGCAGCTTTTCATTAGAAATACTGCCAGTTCTCTGAGGAAGCATGTGACATTTTACAGATGCTCCTGAGTTTCAGCTTCAGCTCAACCTGGCATGTCACCTCCAGACCAGCAGACTGATTCGCTGGGAGTAATATGCGCAAAACTTTTCTTAGGTAATACTGAAAAATCTACAAAGTAAAAAAAACCCCCGTTTTATTGCTCAGCACCACTGTGATTCTTTAAGAAGTCATATTTGATCAAATGAATGTGTGTGCTCTGAAAAGACAGCTATTTAAAAGCATAGGAATACTTTTTTTTTGCGCATGAAGAGAAATTACTTTTCAGAATCAAACAACAGGATCAAAAAGAAAAGAAGTTTGTATAAAATACATTATTTAAGTCTTCAAAAGCAGTGAGAATGCTCTTTATAATCACTTCTCTCCAAATTCTCCCCTTTTTATTTTGAGCAATAATGCCAAAAAAGCACCTGTTTTTCTCATTTTGAGGCAGAACACAGCCCTCTTATTTCATATCACAGGTACATTTCACATCAGAAGGCATTTTTTTTTCTCACAGGGTTCAAACTGTAACTCCAAAAACCAACCAAAAATCAAAAACTCCCCTCAAAATTACACTGCATTAAATTCTAATTTGCTTTCTGGACCCTTTCTAAAGCTCATACCAGCATACAGGTGCACCAGTTGGAGTCCTGGCAGAATATGCATTTTCCTTCATTTGGGATGGTATCCAGCTGATAGAAGTGATGCTCTTACACACATCAAGATGCATAAAAAAAGCACAGTCATAATCATTCTCCTAATAGCATCTAATTGTGGTGTGCTGAAAAAATGAAATTCATTTCAGCAAAGAGCAGAACCTACTGCTTCATAAATTAGGCACTGATGTCTTTTATTTTTCCTACAGCAGTGCTTTATGAAGCCTGCAAACCCTTCTACCCTGTGTGAACTCCGAAACTCTAAAATTGCCCCAGACATTTCCTCATTGGAGGAAAAGCACATATGTGTGTTCTGCAGAAATAAAGAAGAGCTGCAATTACTGCAAGTGCTGTGTGTAACCTGCAGCAGGGTAATGACCAGGTGTTGTGGTCAGCTGTTCTGCAGGGCAGTTTTGGAGGGCTGAGCTACAGTGGATTACAGGAGAAGGTGCCATTAGAGGGCAGCCTCGGGTTTCCCCTGGGTGGAAGTCCACATGGCATCATGCAAGTCCCAGCAGTTCTAGGATATCTCATGGCATGTAACAAAATGCATTTCACCTTCTTAAAACACAATAAAAACTCTACAGTATTTTGCATTCTGTGAGGAGGAAAAAAAATATTTATAGTATGGTTTAAGCAAATTGGTAGTGTACGGGCAAGAGTAGATTATAATTTTTAAAGTCTTTTAAGTAACTTTAATAATGTAAAAGTAATGTTTTTCATTATTGAGAATTTCCATTCGTCATGTCACCTTAAAGTCTGAGTAAATTATCACTGGCAGTTAAGTAAATCCTGAAACACTACAGAAGTAATGACAGTAATATCCATACAAAAATATGGAAATCGGGATTCCATAACAACAACCTTTCTGAAAGCAGTCTGAGACTGGTTTTACTATATGAACCCATAACATCTATTTTAGGTACCTAGATAATGTAGGGCTTTTTTTTTTTTCAATTACAGCTTAATCCAATTATCTAATGGGTAACATCTTTGTATTATTTAAAATTAAACAGAGAAATTTCCTAATTTCCATAGAAATTAGGAAAAATTTTGTTTGTCATACATAACAGCTACATTATATCTAGCACATTAAATTCAGTGTAAATTCTATTCAAAAGCCCCTAATGATTTTTGCTGTCATTTTCTTCATCATATTATGTAAGTCTTCAACACTGCATTGCTTTCCAATTATTCTGCTGAAGTGCATTTATCTGGAGCATATGTCTAACCTTTTCAGCTGTGTGAGGGTTGTTCAGTACAGTAATCTCCATCAGTTTAGTCAACTTAACAATCCCCACTGATCTCTTCACATAAAAGGTTTAAGGACTTGGAGCTTAGGATCCTCCTCACTGTTAGCAACAGAAGCTCATTCAAAGTATTCTTTTACTCTAGGTGAAACTAATCCCTTGTCAGAAAGTAAACAAAGACTTTTGCATTTCATACAACTAAACAAACATGCACAGAACAATGACAGATTACCAAAGCAAACCCATAAATAACAGTCCCAGAGGGCTTCACTAAGATTTTAGCTGAATACATAAGGACTCTCAAAATGCCAAACTGGCCCAGACACACAAAAGCAGCACGACACAGATACAGGGCAAGGCTTAAATAAACAGCCACAGCTCCCTGGAATAAACACATGAAATAATAACCAGGCAGAAGGTGGTTTTACCCAGATCCTGGTAATAAAAGCACCATTTGAATTGCATAAACGTGTGAGCAAAGTAACATTTATTCCCTCAGGGATCACACTGGCTAAGAGATCTCATTTGTGGACCTCCTTAACCTTGTTTTCCTAAGCTCATAGTCTACCAGCCAACTTTTACCTTTGTCTCTTGGTATTTTTCCATTTTTCCACGTGACTGCACAAGAGCTTGGCAGCTTTTGATACATCAAATAGCCTGCCCTGGAGGCTACAACATGTTTGGAGCACTGTGATGCACTCTAATTTTGTAACACCAATAATAACTACCAAAAGACAAAAAAAAAAAAAGGAAAAAAAAATGAAAGGATTTCTAGACATCTAGTCAGGTTTTGCAGTATTCTTTTTAGCTTCGGCAATCAAAATAGTACTGTGAGTTGGAAGAGTGTATTACACAGATTTCAGAGAGCTTTCCCTGATATAAGGCTTCTGGTAGTAGCAATCACTATGACTGCCTTTAAATGTCTGAAAAACTCACAGTCTTACGTTTGTAAACAAACCAGGGTAGACATCCTGACCTGAAGTACAAACAACATCATAAAAAAAAAAAAAAAAAAAAAAGGTAGAACAAGTGGCACTAAATCAGGGAAGTGACCTTACTCACTGGATACCTGGGATGGTGGGATGGTGTCCCTTGGACTCCCATAAGCCTGCAAGCTTTCAGACACAGTTGATAGCTGTTTTAGCAACAGGATAAGACAAAATTTAAAAATCCAATGCTAACATTCTAATAAGGGTACACAAAAGGCATGAACCACATGCAGAAAGGAAAGATGGGTCCAGTGGATGGCAAGGTGAAAGTTTCTGATATTTTCTTTCCTGAAAAGGCACCAATATAGCCCAAAAGCTGAAATACACTACTTGTGAGTAGGTGAACACAGGGACTTCAGCTAAGAAAGACAACTTGATTCACCTTTTATCAGGTATGGCAAGCACTTATAGTCAGGCTATAGTGTTTTTTTCTGAACCAGATTCAAGCCAAAGAGAGGATATGCAGATTGGAAAATTAGAGATGGGCAAAAATGAAAATGCTTAGCTGAGTGATTAAAAACTACCTTGTATGATACAAAATACAAAAACATTTTTCTAATATAAGTATTTATACTTTATTGTTTGATATTACACTATATTGCTCACTCTCTCACACATCATCATGCTAATATTTCAATTAAGTAGCTTTTAAAGATATAGATTCATGACAACCTTCAATAAAAGTAATTCTACCACCATGTCATGGGAAAAATAATGGAGGGAACAGTAACACAAAAAAGTCAGAAATTCAGATCAATAAAACAATTTACAAGTTTGCTTTCATTAGATGGTAGAGTTAGCTAATATTTTTCTACATTTTGATGTCTTCAAAAACAAATGACTTTTTATGTCAAAATACTAATTTACATACTGAAAAACATCTTTGTATTTAGCTTATATAGGACCATATTTCTCATTGGGATGTGAAATAAAGTACATGTCTAATGAAATATTTCATTGAACTTAAAACATATTTTATGCTTCCTTTTCAACTAGTTTTTGTTCACCCAGTACTTGTTTTGTATGAGAAGCAGTTTCATAATACACTCAATAACACTCTCTAAGAAACCTACAGAGCAATAAAAGGATTTCCCATAGCTGCAACTATCAGCAAATACATATCTGTGAATTAGACTGTACTAAAGTGTGAGTCTGTGCTGGTCTAAGCATTAGAAAGATGGTAAATATGTATGTTCCTGCTATCCTAGATTTTCCTCCAAAGATGACAATGGAAGTTGATCCATTCCTATTCCTATTTAACTCATAGTCCTGACATTTGCAATGCATGGATTCACAACTGAATCAATCCACGATAAACTGAGAATCAGAATTAAAATTTGAAATTTTAAATTTCTAATCCTGTTATTTCTTGTTATCCAAGGGAATTATGTTTCTGTTAGCCACTTAGTATTAGACATGCTTTACATTTAACTCCCTTTGTCCTACAATGGACTTTGAATTTAATTCTTGTGGTAGCAACACAACTGGATTTATTCATGTAATTCAACCATTCAAAAGAATCACACACCTTAATTATAACAAACTTAAAAGGTCTGATCACTATATACATGAGATGCCATGCAAGCCTGACACCCTGATCTACTCGGGTAGATTATCTACATGTATATGACCATGATGCTCTGAGACCTCTGTTTTATATGCTGAAAACATAGTTCATCATATTTCAAAATCTGATTAATAAAACTTTTTGTACAGAATTTTTTTAAAATTATCGTAAGTTATAGCAACCAGTGACAGGACCTGAGGGAATGGCATGAAGATGGGCCAGGGAGGTTTAGGTGAGAGAGTAGGAAAAGATTTTTCACTCAGAGGGTGGCTGGGCACTGGACAACGCTCTCAGGCACATGGTGTGACTATTGGGGTGTGCTGTGCCAGGGTTAGGACGTGGACTTCAACGATCCTAGTGAGTCCCTTCAAACTCAGTAGGTTCTATGATTCTGCGATTTTTTTTTAATTGGAGGATCTGAAAAGATCATCTCAGTATAATCACACAAATTCCTGAATTTATCTTTTTCAGATTTTTTAAAAACTAATTATAGTCTAAAACATGGCAAAAAAATTTTGGAGACTAACAGTAATTGTATCAGCAATCTGCTCCAACAGCTTTGGAAATAGGAACATTATTTATATGCACAGGATTCAACCTGGGTTTACCTATTTACAATCAAATTTCCTCCCATTTTGTTAATATGTTTTTCAATAACTATTAGGTATTACATACAATGTATCACTCCATGATGCCAGATTACTCCACATCATTGTGTCTCACTGTTTCTCATATTTCAATGCCTCTACCATCTCTCAAATGTGCCTTAGAATCAACTGTTCCCTTAGATATTTGTCTCTTTTATTGCATTTCTAAAGCACAGGCTCTAGAGGCTAGTGTCTTTTTCCCAGCATCTGTTGATACTGAGAGCAATATGAAACATATCTTCATGTCCATCCAGAAAATGAGAACATTTTCTTTGATAAGTCTTTGTGTACTTCCATCTAAAAACCATCTACAAAAATGTCTCCTCTTTCCAGAAAGCTGAAAAGTCACTGTAAAAATAAGACTGCTGCAGTTCTTCTTCTGTGCTGGGTTTTGCCAATCTGTCTCATGTCCCCAGAAAAGGATTTATAGAGGAGCCTTTTTTTTTATTTCCCAGACCTTTTCCTTTGCGTTTTTTCTACATAGAAAATGTCTTGCCTCTTACTAAAACATCACAAATGAAATTAACATTCTTTGACAATGTTTCCTAAGGAAATTGTCAGAGCACAAATTGGGTAAGAGCAGTCTCTTTCAGTGGGATTGGTTTTACACAAAACTTGAAAAGGAAAACAAGGTTATCGGTTTTAAATATGACACAGAATGAGGACCACATTTTATGAAATGGTTTTATAGACTTAAAGAATCAATGAAGTCTTTTTGACAGTCCTAATTACACTGGATTATTTATATCCCTGACTTTACAAGCAGTCCATTAATAACAGCACTATGTTGTAATACTTCTCTTACAGGTCTTTCTGAGGCAGCACAGGCCTGTCATCAATAATTTCCTCCCTCTATTTCTCATGCTGATGGACATCTTTTTGCTGCAGCTCTGCTAACTCCATCTCTGGCACCAGTACATGGGGGAAAAATGGCTCAGGAAGGGTAAGCACAAGTCATTTCTAAATGAAAATAGTGACATTTAAAGCAGTAGAGAAAGTCATGCAGTCAATGGCCCTGCTCCCTTCACATCTTCAATCTAAACATATCAGAAGATTAAGGGATGGGGAAAAGGGCATTTTAATCTCATTTTACCTCTATAGAATGATGGAAAAGGAAGGTCATATAAATTGCCTGAGTCTGTATGAGAAGTTTGTAACAGTTTCTCAGGATCACAGCTCAGTGGCTCAATTTAACTGACTGAAGAAGCCAGTCTGTTTAAGTCAAATATGAAGTTCAACCCTCTACCTTAGATACATTTGACACTATTGCAGAAATACAGAGCAATTTACTGTCTGACCCTCAATTTAGTTTGACTGCATATTACGACTGAGACCAGCAGAAGCAGTCAGAATCTTTGTGATCTTTATTGTGTTAGAGTTGAGACTCACAACTGAAGATCTCAACAGCAAGCTGAGAGTAAGTAATCAACTGAAATAATAATTAATGCCTAGTTCCTTGTCCCAGAAATAGGGTGCTCCACTTTGAGGCCACCCTCAAGAAGCAGGAAAGGATATTTTTTCAAATTATTGTAATAATGGCAGTTTCTCTGGGTGAGATGGAAGAAGGAGTAAATGAGAAACGTTCAGGTTTTGGACAGACAGCAAGACCTACTCTTGCATAAGAAACTTGTATTTTCCATTCAAGCTGCTGAAGTGGAAAAAAAATGTCCAGAGTGGTTAAAAGCTCTGGAAAATGGCAGAAGTGCTGGGCAGACTATCCATCGGCAGCTGGATGTTTCCAAGGTAACACAGCTATCTTGTAGGACATTCTTCAGGTCTAACAATACAAAATAGCATGAGCGGAAATCACCACAGCCAGAGTTCAGTGGGATGTCGTGCATGGCTCTGTGATTTGTCCAGGCTCTCTATTTCCTACACCATGGAACTTTCTTCCTGCAGGTCATGCATATCAAGCACAGCACATTCAATAGAGGAGCACACTGGACTGCACATTTCTCTGAAATGTCTCCCCTGTTTTCTGTATGTCCCTTTCCCAAACAAATGAACAATGCAGAGGAAGGACAGAGAAACTGCTGGTAACACAGACAGAGCAGCCCATGAAGAGGAGAGAAGCACAAAAGTATAGAAGTTTGTCTAGATCAGGTATCTGCTTCTAAAAAAAGAAGAGTCTAGAGCAGGGAGGAAAATATGGGACAGAGAGGGACAACTGTGCATCTGATGTGTTTTACTTTCTTCTGGGAAAGGCTGTATAGTTAAAATTTAGAAAATAAATACAAGCAAAACAGCATTGTGATCTAAATTAAGAAAAGTGATTGAAAACTAGGTTTTTTGGTTTTTTTTTTAAGTTAGTTCTGTTTTTCTAATCTAATGTAAGAAAATGCCTTCTACCTTGAGCGAGGCTTCAAATATCTAATAACTTCAGTTTCTTCAAACCATTAGCTTTGCCTCATCAGTCTCATGGCTGCTTCACTCTAATTTAGCTGTAACATCAGTGCTTCACAATAAAATGTCCTGTTAAGCATATGGTGCCACAATATTCCAGTCTAAAATCTTCTAACATCTCCATGCCCTTTAATGTGGGATGGAAGAAGGTTCATTAGATAAGTCTAAACATAAGACCCTTTTCAAAATATCCGTTCTCAGGACAGCATGTAAAGAGTGTAGGGGGAAAAAGGGGTGAGATAAATGGAGAAAGCTGGAGGAGATCTGTATGGCTTTGTACTATCCCTTCAACACAAACTTTATTGATAGTAATGCAGCAAATAAGTTTAGACTGAGAGGAACTGGTGAGTTGTTTTTCTTCCAAAAAGAAGAAAGTTGCTCTCACAGATCAAAGTGTTTATTTTTCTAATAGATCTTTTACTTTTGAATTACAAGTCTGATAATATGTAATGAATTAGAATTTTCAAGCCTAAATTAAAATACATGAAAGTGATCAAAAGTGAGATAAAAATCTTTACCGATTATTGTGGGCATGCACTGAATTATGTGAAAAATCATGCTTGAAGTAGTGTTAGGAAACTTCCCACATAGATGTTGGAAAGCTTTTTACCATTTAAATAACACTGCTTGGTCACACACTGAAAACTGTTTCATCTATCTATTAATGCTACATTTTAAAAAACTCGTCCTGTCTTTAAAGGCAGGCCATGACTAAACATATTCTGCGTGCAATTCCAAGTGTATTTTTAATATAAAAGAAAACAGTTTCTTAACTCTACAGTTTAAGAGATATACTTTGAAAACACATTAAAATAAGGAAAATATGGTACATAAACACAACATGCACAAGCTATTGGCAGACAGAGAGGGGGAAAAATATTTGGTCTTTCTAGGTCATTCATCTACAACACTTCTCGTAAGTGCTGAAGCAAAGTGGACAGAAGTTCTGAGAAGAAAAAAAAAAAACAGCAAGAGAGATATTCAGTAACCTGAAAAATTCCTGATTTGTTCTCTAGTCCTATATTGTTATTAATAGCATTATAAAAGAAATGGAGACCTTAGTCTTTATGTTTTTAGAATCAGGAGAGATAAAAAAGCCCATAGCCTATCATTTAATATCTTGGTTTGTATTTACGGCGTGCAAAACAACAAAACCCTCTCAGTGCTTCTGGATCACAAAGGCCCTCTAAGGAGAAGCAATCTCACAGAATAAGTCTGCTCTTGACACAAGTTTCAATGAAGGGAAAAAATTGACAGTTGAAATCACTGGAAGATGTTTCTAATTCCTAAGAATGGATGACAGAGGTTTGTAAGTTCTTAGTCTTGATGTGTATACTGTTCTTTATACAACACTAGTTGTGGCAGAACATGTGAGGGGGTTTTTTTGCTTCTTTTTCTAGACATAGATACCCTTTGGCAGGGTGAAAATGCAAGTCACAAGAGGTATCTAAGAAAGTCAATAAGTCACAGATCCATGCTGACTACTTCTGCCTTTTTTCCTGATACTATCCTGCACTTATTCTCCCTCTTCTAGAAAAAGAAAAGTAGCTATTTTGCTTAGCAGTCATTCCCACACTTTTTAATTACCAGTAAGTTCCAAACAACACGGAAAATAAAGTACAGGTCATAGCTGCTTGTTTATTGTTGTGGCTTTGCTCCTTGGCAATAAAGTTTATTATTCTTCCTATCTTTTGAAGCTCTCCAAGAACCACTGAAAGTCAGTTGTAATTTTCCATTTAGAGAGATGAATATCAGATATTTAATCCAATACTAACAAAAATGCACCATAGCAAGTGCAAATAAATTCTAATACTTCCAACTATTTGTTTAGTATTGTAAGAATATTGGAAATAGAAGTTCTGCATAATTTTGGAGAAGTTAAAAAATCAGTATCTGCTTTTAATCTCACACCTTTACTTTTGCTAATTTCCAACAACTAAAAATAGCAGGAGAAGAGAGATTTTTTTTAAAGTAAATGTATACTAGAAATTAATTACAGAATAATATATTTGTGAATGTATGTAGTTATGGTCAATGCTAGCCAAGAATATTACACATTTCATAATTTAGACACAAAACTACCATCAAATTCCAGCATTTCTAAGACTGACAGAGTTAAACTTTGAAGCCTTATAATTTTAAAATCAGAAAGATAGTTACACCAAAATACAACTTTTGTTTTCATAAAGAGGATAGTGATGCTTTATAATTCAATGTGTATTTGATTAAAAACCAACAAGAAATAATTCATGGGACACTAAATCAAGGAATATATATTGGTATGATTTCATATGAAATTTTGTATTTAAAATATTAAGAAACAGCTTCAAGGAATTTATCTTACATATTTCCACCAGCTTTCCTATAGAGCAGTATTTTTTTGTATCATTTACACAGAGGCAAAGCTTTGGGGTCACACAGCCTTTAAAAAACTGACAACCTGAAGAAGATGTCAGCCTTTAACATTAATCCTTCCTTTAAGAGATAGAAAAGGTTGGCTCAACAGTTGATTATTCTGAATACTTGCAATAGTGCTACCCCTGCATTGAAAATGGTAAAACTCTCATGACTATTACCACAGCAGGACTTAAAATGTAAATGTTCTCTGTACCCCACAAAGCCCAAGACCGTCAATTTCCAGGCTGTGGAGGAAGCTTAAATTTCTTGAAGTATTTTACCCTTCTAGCTCTTAAAAACCCAAGATTTTTTCTTAAAGCAGGCAGAAGCAAGAAAGGAGAAGGATATAAACAGAATTATATGCCTTCTTGTCACTGCTTTAAACAAAGAAAGACAGGCAATAGCTTATATAAAACAAGCTTTAATTTTTGTTTAATTAGCAAGTTGAAAAGCATGGAGTTCCATCTGTTCTGCTAGGGGCTGCAACAAATACTGCTTCTTGGAATTGTAGCTCTACAAACCAACTCACTCAGTCTACTGCAATACCCACCTAATGCCAAAGATTATATTTTGACCTCGAAAAAAACCCCGCACATCCTACTGTCTTATATGGGTTCCAGTGAGTTTTTGCTTTAAGCTAGGGAGGCTTGGAGCCAGCTGATATGTGGAAAGATGAATTCCACACAAGCCCTTTGACAATGAGTTGTGCTTTCTGCCCTCTGTAAGTCATCCCTGGCTAACAGACGGTGGCACCTTCTGCATCAAATAGTAAAGCTGGAGATCCTAAAGAATTCTATTCCAAGCAGCTCACTTCAAAACCAGGACTTTGGAAATAGCTGAGATATTGAGAAAAGGTTCAACATTAGATTTGTGGGAGGTTTTTTTTCTTACTAAAGCATTAGTAGGCCAGTTTAAACTCAGATTTTGAAAATCTGGGGTCAGTGTAGTTTTTTACTCTGTAACAGACACTGACCAGTTCTTCTCCTTCCAGACAGTAACTCCCCAACTTCTTTACCAGAAGTCCTTGGATCCTGCAGTTACATACAATTAGTTTCTTTAGAAAAAATCCAGCCATCGTTTCTCAGGCCTTGTGAAATATTTTCCCGACAGATGCTTATCTAAAGCCATTGCATTTGTTTGCTACAAACTGCCCAACTCAACTGCTCTAGAACCAAATCATTAAAGAGTTTAAGAACCTAGTAGATCCATACCTATATTACCTCACTGTGCAGGTCATACATTTGTCAGCTGCTGTAAATCAGTACTATAACCATCACAGATGGTTTGAAACAGCAAAAAAAAAAAAAAGCTTCAGCTCTCTGCTCTTCCTAGTTCTACTTGAGGAAAAGCTTCCTTTTCAGAGACAGAGGGCAAAAGAAGAGCTGCCTCTCAATCTGTTCTACCTGATATATACTACTAGTTGTATTGTATTCTAAATTGTATTATTATTGGTATTTTTATTCAATGGCTCCACTTGCAAAATTTACCATCTTCTTCATTATGGAATCAACCAGCATGGCAGGAGAGAGAAAACTGGGATGGATTTTAACTTTCAGTACTGTATGGTGAAATCTATAACTATTTTTACAATTACGCTTAAATAAGATAGGTAATGTTCATTTTCCATAACCAAACTATTCTTTATATATTGTTTGTTCAATACATTGTTACTTGAAATCTGCAGATTTATCTCCCCTTATCCCTTTAGAAAAGTGAAAAATCACACTGAATTTCAGAAATAATATGTCTAATTTTTGTTCTTACAAACCTGAGTGAATTTCTTTAACTAAGCACAAGTCTTTGATTTTAGTATCTGTCAAGATTATACAAGATACACAAAAATTGAAGTATTCCTGTAACATACCCTTTTCAAATTGACCACTATAGCACTTCTTTTTATTAAAAAAATAAAAAGGATAATAAGGCATTTATAGAGCTGACAATTTTAATACATGTTGTTTTTCAAGCATACTATACCATTACTTATTAAGTCAAGACTGGTCTCTTAATAAGTAAACTGTGACATAATTAATTTTGCTTTGCTCTCTCAATTCTTGACAGATAGGATTGTATCAAAACTATTTTTAAAATTAAGCTGACAAGTTTCCTTCAGCAATGTAAGTAAAGTAAATATGTTGTAGAGACGGTACTCAAATTCGAAAGCTATTCTACTATAAATATAACCGAACAGCATTTTTAGATGTATTCATTAATAGAAGGTGGACATAAAAGCCAAAACTACATCTGTTCTTTATTGGAAATGCCAGTCTTACTATGGTTATATTATCACAACATTTCATATAAAAATCAGTGAATGGTGTTTATTTCAGTATAAAAGCGTTATTTTACCGTGTCTATATCATACTCTCAAAAATAACATCATGCAAGCAGAGATCATACAACCATACATCAAACCTGGCTACACAAAATTTTCATGAAAAATAACCTATTCCTACATATGTAAAAATATGAGCTAAGTTTAAAAACAAACCAAATAAGTAAATCTGATTTGACCAAAAATCAGCACATAAAAAATTGAAGATAAGCATCCTCAGCTGCTCATATAATCTTTAAAACAGGTAGTTTTACAGTCATTTATATCCTTTAACAGTACACAAAAAAATGCTGGTGGATCTGAAGGTGGATTAAGAAGTCTGGGTAGAGCTGAAGCTCAGTACAGATATAGAATATCAAGTGAGATAAACATTGCCCTGAAAGTGAAGGTAAAACATTTATATTGGAAAGATGAGTGCTGAGAGGATCCCAAAACACTGAAAAATGAAGGGGAATACAGATTCCTTTCATCTTTAATCCAAATTTGTTTTTGAATAAAGAAAAAATAGAGCTGTACCTTCACTTAGCAAAAAATGTGTCTTTATAAATGTGTTCACACATTTATAAAATTTATATATTTGAAATTATTTTAGCTCTCACACATCATGCACATTTGTGGTCGGTGGTGGGGGCCAGACAGTTGACCACCAGGGATAGCAGGCAGCTCGGCGGCTTGTTCTGAAAGTTTCCTTTTTGCTAAAGTCAACTTCAGCTAGGGACTTCTTTTCCCCTTGCCGTGAGCCGGGCTTCCCTGGCATGGTGGCCACTGTCTCAAAAGCCGGAGAGCTGCTGAGAGAGAGAGAGTGTTCCCTTGTCTGGAACCCAAATCAGACACGATCACACCATGATCTGCTCTGCTCGGGTTCAGGGGCGAAAGGACCCCAGAGAGCCGAAATCTCAGACTTTTATTCTGAGGGTTACAACTTATCTCATAATGGCACAGGGGAGGAACAGGGAAGGGTCAGAGGGTCAGGGCCTAATCGGGAAGGAGTAAGGGAGGAGAGAGGGAGACACAAGATTCCATTGTGAACTGAAGGATGGGAGGGGGGGAGTTCGACCCCCTTTCCAAGGCCAAACCTAACTCTACCTTAGAGGGGCCTCACTCTCTAGGCCCCCAAAAAGTCCTCAGGGGATATGTAACTCTCTGGGCTTGAACCACTGCTACACACATTGACAGGTAAGCACAGTAAATAAAATAATGTCTACAAAGCTGCTAGGTTTCTCATGGCCAGATAAATTCAATGCTGAATTTTCTGAAGAATCTCAAACATTAGTTTAGGTAAAATCTCCAGACCCATTAATTAAACACTGTCAGGAAGTAATACAACACTGCTACTTGGAAGAAATTAGGTGGAAGAAAATAATGGGTTTGACTCTCCATTTACACTGATTTTGTGCAAATGTGAGGTGAAAATCAGAGCTAACATGTCTGGTTTTCCCAAATATGCAGAACATATGGAATAAAAATGTTCTTATTATTTCTTCATTGGATTATACGATCCAGTCATACCATACTGTACATTCAGCTGCTATCTGAATATATATTTTTGTCATGTTCTATGAGATGATAAAAGCACTGTAACTATATCAGAACTGTAAGTGGAATAACAGCAGACTAAATGGTGATAAAGCAGCTGGTTCACAAAATGAGTGGGACTTAAATTTGAAAATATCCTTATCCTTTTTTGTGTGAGAGAGAAATGTAATCCAATTTGTGATTTGGATCTCTGATGCTGCAGCTGCCATAGGAAAGCTTCCAGCATATTCTTCAACCACACTACTCTGCACTTTAACTTCTCAAGATCTAAATGAATGCTAATTGACTTCTTGGTAAAATCCTCTCTTTAATAAAAACAATTCCTTTCTCTAAATTCTTCCTTTTACAAGAACGATGATCTTCAAAAATGCTAACTCCAGCCCTTTGCCCAACTGCAGAGATCTACGAGATTTGTTACGTTTTTGTTTGGTCAAGAGGGAATTACCAGAAATTCTTTCATAGGTACTGACTTGCCAAAAGCAAACACATTAGGTTTTGAATTATTGGTCAACACACCTCATTCCCTTGTCCTGGCTACCTCTGGAGGGAAAAAAAAACCCAACAAAAATGTGATTTTAAAATGTTACAGATGCTTAATTGCACACTAATTCAAATTTCCTCTCTGTTGCTTAATTGTACATTTAGACTTAGATACAGTGACATTCCTACTTTTCTAGTGAAAGCTGTAACCCAAAATAAAAGTAATGACAGTATCTCCTTGTGCATCTGGCCCTTGGCTTTTTACCTTGCAGCTCTGAAATCCTTCTTCATTGCTGGGTGGTCAGCTAATAGACCTTTTTCCCTGAAACTGAAATCAAGTATTCAAAAGCAGTTTTCTGAAATCTGGCATTCTCAGAATTAATCACAGAGAGGAAATATGCTAGCAAACCTATCAGCTCCCACCATATGCTGACTTTCCCAGCTTGTTTAAGGACAGAGGTCTACAAGAGGCAAAAGGCTTTTAGTGAAGTTTGCTTCACTTAGATAATAAACGAGAATTATGAGAAAGAATTGCCTGGACAGTCCATTGTTTTCTGGAGAAAAGGAAATCTCTCCCTCTGATCAGCTTTCTATTCAGCCTTACCCAGCGATATTTTAAAACCAGTAAAAAAGCTGAGGAATAAGGAAGTTCTATTTATAGAGCTCCCAACTACTTAGATAGCATGAAAAACAGATCCTGAAATATGCAAGCATTTCCCATAAATCATATTCCTACCTACAGGAGTAGAGGTGTATAAAAGACCAGCACACAAGGCAGGACTCCTTTCTGGACTCTAGTTCAGTGATGTATCCAGAGTTTCAGCTGTATTTCCACCCTGACAGTAGAATTTCAGTAGTTCATTATTTTATTCAGATGCCACAAAATAATCAGCCTTTGGCTGACTGTACGTATGCAAAACAAGACTAGATTGCCATATCCTCAAATTTGTCTGGAAAAACACAAAATATTTTACGAATAGTGTCAGCAATTAAATAATACTCAACACCATATTTAAGTGGTCTGTGACAGCTAATGACAGCTGCATATCTGTAAGAGCTCATGCTTTCTCAGAGATATTTTTAAACTCTGGCTGCTGAAATCCCTCAAAATTACTAAAAAACCTCCTACTCTTAAAAATTCTTTCAGTGCTCCAAAGATTTCTGATGCCTGCCATTTACAGATTTCAAAGTGCTATTTTTTCATAGTCAAATATATGTATATGCACACAAGCACATATTCAAAATTCAAGTACATAAACTTGATTTATACATATTTACAGGGAAAAAAATAGTCCAGCGAAAAAGTGACTGCATAGGTACTGTGAGAAAGATTTCTCAAGTGAATTTCTCAAATTTTGCAAGATAAAGGTTTATCAAGACATTTCAAAATAAATGCCAGAAAAAAAAATCAATCTTCTATACTATCATCTCACAAACAGGCTGGAAGTACTGACCTACTTCATGGGGTTTACCATAAAAAAAACCCCATTATTATTTTTCAAAAGCCAGAGCTCTTGAAGGCATAAATGGATTAATTTACCATTGACCTAGAAACTGCTCCAAAACACTTTTGTTGAAATGCTACAATATGGTTATGCCACTTCATAAAAAAAAGCCCCAAACCAATCAAATCATTTAAATACACAAGTCTTGCAGTGAAGGCAGAAAATACTTGACAGCAGCAATGTTCCTCTGTGTTACTAAGCCTAGTGAGCACACAAACTGAGCTACAGGTGCACCTGCAAGCATCACTTCTCTAGAGAAGTATCTGACAGTTGATGGAAAAACAACTTTACTGATTTCACTTAACTTGACAGAAAATTTTTAACATAAAATGCATAGATAGCAAATTTACAATCAGACTTCAGTCCTGTGAGGATACATGGATGCTTATAGTAAAGGATTAGGAAAAAATACCTATAAATCAATGGCCTGTCATAGAGACAGGAGAGATTTATGTATTTTTTTCAGTGTTAGGATCTTTATGAAGTTAGTAAAATAAATTATTTTATTACAGAAATGGACAGCTAACTCATCCTTTTAATTTTTATTTTAAAAGTGATAAATAAGAACATGGGGTTTTCCATGAGCATTTTCTTTGAACTTCTGAATTGCCTTTTCTCCTTAAATGCCTAAAATACACTAAGCATAATATTGCTCTAATAAATCCCATCACAGTTACTATAGAGACAGAGTCACAGACCATACTGGAGTCATGATAATTTAATTTAGTAATTCTGATTGACTGAAAGAGTGCAAACTGCTCTTTCTCCAGAAAGTTGTTTGAAGAGATAAATTCTCAGTACAGCCCACTGAACATCAAATGCAAACAGGATCAGGAGCTGATGTTAGAGGCTATAATGTACCTCAGATTTCCCTCTTTATACAGGAAAACAACGAGTTGATGCAAATTGCAGCAAATATAGACAATTTGGGGAATTAAAATTTTCCCTTTACTTTCTATTTCTAGCAATCACATGTAAAAATTCTTACAGATATGCCTTTCATTTAAGTAAAAGATGCCTAGATGAAGAGGGAAAGGCATTTAAAACTAGATAATCCAATGAAATCTTCCTCTTGCTGAATAAAAAAGATCGTTATGTTACAAAGATTAGGGATTAAATTTGATGCTAATACATTACTGATAGTTTCATGCTTCAAAATTAAACTAAAGTTTCTCTCTAAAAATTGCCTTTGAATGATAAAAATCATAAATAATGGAAGGAGAGTTGGTTTCAGAAACCTGTTATGAATCTCCTCACAAGCCAAAAGTGAGAAAGAGGAAGAAACTTCACCTGAACCTCAAACTTGCAGCGGAGTTGGGCTGCACAAAAGAGGGAATTTTACCATGCTCCTAGTCTCAGGAGATGAACATACACTCTACTATCATCAGAAGTGCTGATGTGATATATTTGAGACACAAAGGTTGATGTCGACAACTTTACTTCAAGCAGTATATGTTTATGTCTGTATATGTGTATTTACTGTTAAGTTACTGATTTCATTCTATTGCTGAGCACAGATTAGCAGATAGTGAAGCTTTGTGCTTCACTACTCATCACAGTGCTAGCTAATCTATCCAAGGTTTCAGGCCAACAGAGGCCATATTATGTTTTCAAACCTTACCAGACACAGAATCACAGAATTAACTAGGTTGGAAAAGACCTTTTAGATCATCAAGTCCAAGCTATGACCTTGTCAACCAGACCATGGCACTGAGTGCCACATCCAGTCTTTCCTTAAACACCTCCAGGGATGGTGACTCCACCACCTCCCTGGGCAGTTCATTCCAATGCCCAGTGACCCTTTCCGTGAGGAATTTCTTCTTAATGTCCAGACTAAAACTCCCCTGGCACAGCTCAAGTCTGTGTGCTCTTGTCCTATCGCTGGCTGCCTGGGCCAAGAGACCAATCCCTGCCTGGCTACAGCCTCCTTTCAGGGAGATGTAGAGTGGAATGGGGTCTCTGCTGAGCCCCCTCTTCTCCAGGCTAAACATCCCCAGCTCCTTCAGCTGCTTCTCGCAAGACTTGTGTTGCACACCCTTCACCAGCCTTGTTGCCCTTCTCAATACACACTCCAACACCTCGATTCCTTCCTAAATTGAGGAGCCCAGCATTGGGCACTCAAGGTTCAGCCTCACCAGTGCTGAGTCCAGGGGGAGAGTCACTTCCTTGGTCCTGCTGGCCACACTATTGCAGACAAGGCCAGGCTGCCATTGGCCTTCCTTGCCTCGTGGGCACACTGCTGGCTCAAGTTCAGTGCTGTTAATCAGTACCCCCAGGTCCCTTTCTGCCTGGCTGGTGTCCAGTCACTTTGTCTCCAGCCTGTGGTGCTGCATGGGGTTGTTGTGGCCAAAGTGCAGGACCCGGCACTCGGTCTTGTTGAACCTCATATCACTGGAGTCAGCCCATGGATCCAGCCTGTCCAGGGCCTTCTGCAGAGCCCTCCTGCCCTCCAGCAGATCAACACTCACACACAACTTGGTGTCATCTGTGAATTTCCTAATGGAAGACTCAGTCCACTCCTCCAGATCATCAGTAAAGACATTAAACAGGATTGGCCCCAACACTGATCCCTGGGGGATGCCACCAAGGACCATCCACCAACTGGATGCAGCACCATTCACCATCACTCTTTGGGCCCAGCTATCCAGCCAGTTCTTAACCCAGTAAAGGGTGCTCTTGTCCAGGCCATGGGCTGCCAGCTTTTCCGGGGGTATGCTATAGGAGACAGTGTCAAAGGCTTTGCTGAAGTCCAGGTAGATCACATCCACAGCCTTCCCCTCATCCAGCAGGTGGGCTGCCTCTTCATAAAAGGAGATCAGGTTGGACACGCAGGACCTGCCCCTCCTAAATCTATTCTGGTTGGGTCTGATCTCCTGGACATCCTGTAGGTGCTGTGTGATCTCACTCGAGATGATATAACAAAGCCATCCACTGAACCCATCTGGAACTCATGTTCCCAACTACATGAAACAGAGGTTCAATTACTCACCTAAAATTATTTTCTATGTCTACTGCTAACATAAAAAGAAAAAGCAGTTTCCCTAAGGACACAAAAAAAACCCTTTTTCTTTGCTTTATCAAAACCATACATGAATAGTTTCTTATTTGCTCAGAAATGTGAGATGCTAGTAATAATTTTCTCCACATAATATTTATTTTTAAAATAGAGTCCTAAGAAAACCTCAAAACACACTGCAAGTAGCATGCATTGAACAAATTCATCTGAAGTGATTGTATGACATTACAGAATCAACATAGTCTTTATCAATACAGTTGTATTGACAAAAGTTAGCTCAATATAAGGCAGCATGTTCCTGGACTCTTTCAGAAAAATACGCTCTCCCAGAACCTGATTTGGGACTGAGAAATCTTGGCCCTTATTCTGAAATGCTGTTTGTCATCAAGTCCTGCCATTAGAGAAATCAGGTCTACATTAGTGTTTTGTTTTCTATCAGGAAATCTGAAGGAAGATTCTCCATTGTATCAATGCACTTTGGTTTGCATTGTGATTTCAGAGTGCCTGCACTCGGTAGCTCCTCTGAAAGATGATCTGTGAGAGTGAATCTGATGCTTTCCATCCCTTTGTGGATGTAGGGCCCGAGAACATGATGACCTACTCCAAAACAACTTCCCCGTGGATGACACAGACACATGATCCTCCTCTTTTGCTCTACAGACTGACTTTTACCCTGCCACACTACATACTAATGGAGACTAAATGAAAGAATCCAGATCAAGTATCTTCCCTCACT
Source organism: Petroica traversi (assembly GCA_025920805.1). Lineage (NCBI taxonomy): Eukaryota > Metazoa > Chordata > Aves > Passeriformes > Petroicidae > Petroica > Petroica traversi. Next base: position 7,495,728 of record JAHLSL010000009.1, on the reverse strand, counting down.
TCTTGGTTAGGCTCAGAGCACCAGCATATCCCTACAGAAAACTGCACCCTCAATGCATTTTCAGTGCTACTGACATCTCATCATCCCTCTTCACAAAGCTTTGCTCAGTGCCAACAATGTTGAAGCTGTAGACGAAGTCATTCCTCACACTGAGCCACCACCATGCATGCAGAATACTTAATTAAAAATATAAATAAAAATTAATTTATACTTTGTTAGACCCGTCAGTAGGAGTAACACATTTCATAGGAATAAGCACTCTTAGTCATGCAGAACTGTAAAATTCCTCCTAGAGTAAAAATAACACAGAACACTTAAGTTTCCATGAATCATTAATTCTCATTCTTTCAGTGAAAATACTGAATCCATATTCTTCTCATTAGTTTATATCTTTGAGTGAATCACAATTCAACTGAATTATGCCAGCTGTCACTTTAAAACAATCCTAGACACAGAATCCTCCATGAATGTTCTGCTAAGCATAATTGCCAATTCAATATTGAACTAGACAGGAATAGATGAGACAAAATAAAATTTATTTACTAAAATCACTACTAAGAAATTTAGGATTAAAAATCTTGTGATGTATACTAATGATATTGCATTCAAAATAAAAATACAACCTATAAATAAAGGCAAAATTATTTACCTTTATGCCTCTATCACAGTAATTTCCACCAAACAGCAAAAGCTTTATTCACATCTCTAACTATTTATAACCATTAAAATCATTTAAGTACTTTGTTGCTTGCCTTTGATCATAGGATAGTTCAGCATGCAAGTATTTTGCATTTTCTGCCTTCACCTGTTTTCTTTTCTTGCTTCAAGATAGATGTAATTAAAAGAACAAATTTCCAGGTAGACCACCCAACTTTCAACATCCCCAGCTGATGCTGCTGATAGTGATTAGATTGTGAGAATCACACAGGCAACAGATCCTCTCACCTTACAAATTTCTAAACAATGTATAAGACCTTGAGGACAAAGTGCTTTCTATAAAAGAAAGTTAACCCTGTTCTAGGATGGTAGATGGCCCCCTACTTGGTCCAATGTGCAGCAAATCAAGAAGAAGAAGGCAGCACAATCTAGATCTGAGAGAGCTACTAGGAATGTATTTGAAATGTACAATGAAATCAGCCAATTACTTACACTCTCCTTTCAGACATGGATGGGAAAATTTCATCAGTGCTGCATAGCAAGATTGGTAATATTAATCAAGGGGAAAACCATGCCACTTCCAACAGATTATCATCACAATTTACACAGGATGTTCAGGACATTCATCCACAGAGAAATAGTCTGTGCTCTCTCAGAACAGGCTATGTCTATATTGTTCTGGTTTTCCTTATATAGAAAGGTTACTATGTGAAACTCTAGACAGCTTGGACCAAACCAAATCAAACCAACACACATTAATGTGTATAACCCTTAGTATTCTTACTAGTCTGGAAAGCACCAGTACTTTTCTTTATTTTCCATGTAAATTATGGTAAAATAATCCAACATTGAAAGCTCTTCTGAAATTGAGCCAGAAATATGGTTTCTAGCTATGATTCAGAAACTGTACCATGATCCTATTTCTGGAATAGAAGGAAAGCACTCCTATTGCTATTCCTCCTACTAGCCCCCCGCTTTTATTGGTCACATCCACTCAGCTACAAAAGAAATGGCAGCTCTGGTTTAGCTCCAGTGCTTCTGGAAGAAAAAGGAAAGGTTCTTTCAGACTCTACCTCATTGCGGTGCAAAGAAGTGGCCACATTCTACATGACAGGAATTCCACATAGGAAAGTTGTATTGACTGCCCTGCTTGGTTACTGTTTAGTTTCAACAAATAAAAAAAAATGGTATTATGTGGCAAAACTATGTTTTTATGACAAGCAAAAGCAAAATCTACATGAATGTTTACTTAAGACAAAGACTTAAAGTTCTTTATTTCTATTTTGTTGTATCTATGTATTTTAAGTTCCTGTATTCTTCACTTTAATTATTGTATTTTTTGAGTAGACAACATAATTTACAAAGTCTCTACAACTGAAAAACACTATAGACAGTTCAGTGCACAATTACTTTCTTAATTAGTTTGAGGTTTTTTTTTGAAAGTATGTGTACATGCATGTGCATACAGCTAGTTTCAACTTGTGGCTTTTGGCAAGAGCCATTAGTTTTCCTGATTTCCACTACCTAATTCATGGTAATTAGGCTTATCTTAGAACCATAATGGTTCTAAGTTTTTCCTTAAGCAACTTGTGTTTCTACCCAGAGGAGGATGCAAATGTTAGCTATAGTTCAAAACAGTCAGTTAATATTCAGCCAACTCACCCTTCCCAGTTCACTGCATGCAGAGCAGATTCATAAAAACTATCAGACCATTTTATTGAGTGGCTGGAAAAACAAATTACAAAAAACATGGGGCCATGCAGTGCTACTGATTTTTACCAGGAAGAGGGTATACGGTGGGGCAGCCCCACATTTGGGGCAGCTCTCAGCCCAATTCCAACTAAAACTCTTGGGCAAACAAAATTATTTCTCTAGATACCAAAGGAACATTAAATACTTCACAATAACAGTTTTAACACGTTTTAGCAGAACACTTCAACAATGTTCTTATTTTCCTGTCAGACTGAATAATTCTGTTCCACTTTTGGAGTCCAACTGCCACATTCTCACCAACTTAGTAAAATGATTGAACTTACTAATTGTCAGTATAGCTGAACTGATCAACAAATGCTCTCATTCTCCATTCTACAAATTAAAATTATTGTAAGTTTATTTGGCGTAGCATGTTTTAATGTATAAAATTTTCAAATATTTCTCATTCAAAATTTTATAGTTGTGTACAGAGAAATTAATATTTTTGATTACTGTCAGAATAACACTGCATTACCAGGTCTGTATTTAAGCAGAAAAGCTCTATGTTTGTTCTCACCAAACAGCCAATAAAAATACATATCAGAGAATAATAAAAGAAAATCATAGTAAATAACACTAACTTATAATGCAAGACCAATATTTATTGCCATTTATCATTTATTTCTGAATAGAAGAGCCTGTAAGCATATTTCTCACATTACTCTGAAATTCCTAAATTCCAAAATTATATAAAACCCACTTATACAGCTATAAATATTTCCAAGGTATTTGCAATGCAAATCACTTTATTATTGTCTCCTGCCTTTGACACTGCCCATATTTTTTAAAGACTTTTTTTTTTTGGCTACACAGTAAAGCACTGGTCCAGCACTACTATTTTCTGCCACTGTTAACATGGCAGAAGTCTTTAAAAACTACTTCACTGTCAGCCTTTCTGCCACTGTTATTTATATTCACTAACACAGGTTTCAAATATTCTGAAGGCCACAGCAACCTACAGGATCTGCACCACAACTTCTGCCATACCAGCCCAGTTACTCAGTGGACTCCTGTTACAGCTGGCCTTTCAGTGATGCTCAGCATCCTTACTAATACAAGTTACCACTTGGCTGTGAACTTGCAGCTTTCACAAAGATCATGCCCCTAGAACTTCTAGATGATGTCTCTGAAAAAAATATGTTGTGCCAGTGTCATAAAAATAAGAGCAGAAAATTCTTTATTTAGGCAAAACTATGGGAGAAATCTCACGCCTGGCAGAGGGTTGCTGGAAGGAGCTGCCCACATGCTCAGCCAGCTGAAGCTCAAGGTAAAATCAGGCTCCACAGTTCTCCCATGGATAAGGTGACACAGGTCTGAAAGTATACACAATTTTTTGGCTCTCTCCTGCATGTTAGATGTGGCATATTTTCTACATGTGCAATTCAGTCTGCATAGAGTAGGAACAGAGTCACCCAATTTTACAAGAATTTTGCTGCAGTATGAGAGGTGAGATACAACATGAGTGGAATATATTTTTTTCATAGCATTGGGTTATTTCTGCTAAGAAACTTGAAAGCTGTTTTCTTCAATACTAAATTATATTGCACTGAAATATATAAAGCAATAAAAAAGCTGAAAAGTTATGGCCTACTAAAGAAGAGTAGCATGGCTTACTTAATAACTGTATGCTAACAAGTACAATTACAAAGTCTAACAAAGATACTTTCTCATAGTGGCTTTTTGTTTAATTTACTATTTTCATATAGGATGCATGAAAGGAAATAGAATTACTAAAACAGGCAGTATAAAACAGAAGTTCTGGGTAGGTACACAGAGAAGTTAAATTATTAAGAGAGATATTAATAGAACAACTAATGAGTACATCTAGTATTTCCTACAGGACCTGGGGTGGGAGGGGGGTCCACAGAGTTCCCAAAATATTACGTACCAAAATGCAACATTTTTACTTGCATTCTGTTAACACTTAGTAACTTTTAGTTGCTAGGAAGTAACAGCCAGCAGAAATCGGTATAGTGGCAATAGATATGTTTTATGTATAGAAATGTTTCCCAGTTTCCCAGTAAGCCAGCTTCACACCTTTGATCAGCAATGCACTTTTACAGTACTTCATAGCAGATTTACAATTTTATGTCACATGAATATTTTAGGACTTCTCTGCAGGTTTTGTAAGAAGGTAATTTTATTTTTTTATAGATCTTCTAATCATGAGATAAGTTTAAAAAATTGTTTTAATCTCCCCAGTTTTCAGAAAAGACCAGCCCTTACTTCACCACTTAGCAAAAAAGAGCATACTTTAGTTGTCCTAGGAGTGCATTTATAAACCACAAATCTCATGTGACTATAAAATGGGCTAGTATTGCTTCCAAGTCTTTAAAAGTTTGTGGTTAACATTTATGGAAACTGTTACTACACACTGCTGATTTCAAAGCTAAAGACTCAGCCGGATCAATGACACCTCATGCACTGCAGCAATTTGAGGATGTTTTTTCTTTCTCTACTGCTCATGCCTAGTTCCTAAGTTGGAACCCACTGGCAACCCCTTTTACTTTTCATTTAGGTCTGTGCTTAATTCTAGGCTTTAAATGTGTGCTTAGCTTAATAACTGAAATTCGTAAGAGCTAGAAATACTGTTCATAAGTACTGAGAAATAAATAGTCTTTCTCAATTTGAATTCTGTTAAATAAACGTCATGAACAATGTGAAGATTCTTTGAATGTTCAGAAGTTGTGCGTATCAGTATTCACACAGGTTATTGTATACAACCAGTTTAAGAAAACAAAAAATATTTACTGGACATGATAAAGACCAACATAAAGTTAAGTTGGTTTTAAAGGACGAAAGCAGTATTAGACAACTTTTAGAAGCAAAATCTGAAATTTCAAAAATAAGTTCCTTCGTGCTATGTTTTCATAAAAAAGGAACAGCCCTCAAGGCCCCAATAAAAACAGATTGAATAAAAATATTTTTTCAGAGAATTAACGTTTCCAGTTTCATAACCAATAACCAAGTTAAAACTATCTCCTTTCTAATCCAAACTTTCTTGCCATATAATCATTATTACATGCAAATAACCATACAATTATATGCAAATACAGCAAAATTTATGACCAAGCAGAAAGCGAGGCAATGTTACTACTTCAATTTTGCTGTTTACAATGTGCATGGAAGACGTTCACCGTGGGACTCCTGGTAAACTAATTTATCCACCTCAAGTAACAGAAATACTATCTTTTTATCAAACTTGAATGCAAAAATAAGGAAAATCACTGCTTTCTGTTATGTTGCTGCAGAAGTCTGTCAAGGCTGGCACACACAAATTGAGATGAAACACAGAGGTATCAAAATACAAAATTTTGGTATTGCATTGGTTATTATAAAGTTAAAACTTGTTCATAACAGCATTACAACTCCTTCCTTTCAGAAAATACATTAACTCCTTCATATAAGCTCCTCTCATATATTCTTTCTATTTTAATTGCTTTAATAAAGTATAGACTAAGGATCAAACCTTAACCTTCTTTGAATTGTAGTAGGTGGTTTAGGAAATGCACTGAACCAAATAATGTTTTTAACATTTGCAGAGTTTCAGGACAAATTTCCTGAGCAGAACCATGGTACTAGGAATATCATAGCTTCCAGACAGTCACAGATACTGACTAATTGGGGAGAGATATTGGAGCATCAAGAATCTTCAGATAGTTACTTTGTCAAACACTAACTCTGATTATCCCTAGCCCAAGTGCTCTGCTGGATGCATCCCTTTATGGCCAGTCTGATTCCTTGGCTGCTAGAATTCAACTTGGCCTTATTTCCTGAGAACATCAGTGAAATGCTGATAATAAAGTCAACATGCACACCTGTTTTTTGCTCCTTTCAGTACCATTTCTGTGGCTGAAAGAATTAATATGTTGTGTTATTGAATCAACGCACAATTAACTGTTTAATCATTACATCAATATACAATGAAATCAGTAGCTTAATCACTCATTACTGTCCATCAATCCATGTTCAGGCCCTCATGTCACAAAATTTGTATTTTTTAAGTTTTGAATACGCTAGATTGTTGCTTTCGCTAAGATAATTTTCACATATTTAGGTTAAATACCAGTGTACGTATTTCAAATTAAAAACCATTAACCTGTCCCAAAACTTTGAAAATTATTTAAACAAAAGAGGTTCTCTGTCTCAAAGAGATTCAATGTAACATATAGAAACAACAAAATAAGTAGGAAAGCAAGAGGTGAAAATACTTTAAACAAATCAAAATAAGTAACGAAAATAATATAAAGCCCTTCTCAGCAATTATTACACTTGTAAGCAAAGACTGAAGTACTCAAGAGCGAAAGAGAAGGCAGCACAAACATGGTGGTCAAAAGGTAGGACAAAGAACAATGAAGCCAAGGCGAGAACAAGAAAGTTGCTTTACATCACTTTATATTGCACGTATATAAATAAATAAATGTGGAAAAATTTAAAGGACAGTACAGACTCTCTTTAGTTGACTTTTTTTTTTTTTTTTCAGGGATTCTTTTAGCGCAGGTAACACCAAGCTGATCTAGAACACAAACACATACTGTCTGGAATTAACAGCTTTACATTCCAAGGTCATTTAACTCTAAATTCATGAAAGTACCCAGGATGCAACAGGAAATTTAGTTCTACTTTCCTTTTATTTAGTGACCCTTTAGCTCAAAAATCTGCAGAAGAAATAAATTTGGAAAGAGAATTTTTTGTATGTGGGATAGTGTCTACAATAATCACAGAGATTGCTAGTAGCAATAACACATAATGTCAAAAATATACATACCATAGCACTTATTTTCATAAAGTAACACAAGATAAGATATTCAGTTTGGTATCACAACCAAGCATCCTAATTTCTGTGACTCTTACAACTCGACATACTCAGAAAGAATACCTGACGTCAGGAACTGTGTTTAAGAGCATAGCTACAGGAGGCTGTACAGAACATTTAGATGTCAGTGTGTGAAAAAAGTAGTCATGCTGTAGAGGAACAGGCCTGGGGCACTCATGTCTCTGAATCACTGCCAGGATCAGCAGATCGTCACTGTTAGGCGGATGCCATTCTTTCTGCACAGCCCTCAACTATCATTTGACATCTCTGGAAGAAGGGCAAGACAGTACAGTTAAAAACAATGGATTTAAAAGGAGACAAGAATGATATGCAGTTATTGGACTTAGAGAATGCTGTACCTGGATTTTGTGAGAGAAGTTTGCCATGCATTTTATAATCAACTTTTATGATCATCTTTGATTCAGATTGCTTGTTCTGGTCATATACACAGGGTTTGTTACATATTAAAGAATTCCTCTACAACATCAAAGTAATGAAAAAGACAAACCTGCTAGGCAATCAGGAACAGGGAGGATATTTAAATCCTAACTGCATCAGCTGAAAAAGCTGTTGCCACTTTAAGTAGTGGAGTGCTTGATTTGCCCTGCAGGGCCAGAGTGCTGTTAGGACCATCTGGGGCAGGGGTGTGTGTGAGGGTTTTTTTTAATATTGTTAAATCCTAATGTAGGATCACATAGTTTTTCAGAGCAAAGGTACTGAAGATTACTTATAATGAAATGCTACTGGAAGATGGTTGTAATTAGATTGGTTTGTAATTGAGATACAGAGCATATAATACTTTCTTACCTTTAGCTAAGCACACAAGCTTATTTACCTGGATGAGGCAAAACTTGGCTTAAAACTGAGAACCTTAATAATCCTACCAACAGATTCTACTGTTCTATCGATTGCAAATGTATGATTACTATTCAGAGGAATCACATTAAGCATCAGCTACATGGAATTACATTCAGGATTAATATTAAAAAAATCCAGACAGGTACAACATACAAAATTTTTAAAATATATTTTGTATAATATGACTTTGGGATTTCTGGTAATTACAAAAGAATGCTTATCTGAACTAAACAGAAAGACATTGTGGATCCATGTAAGGAACTATAAATCTAATTAATTGCAAGATGATACTATTATTGGAAAACACAAACAATAGCACAATCGTAATGAATGTAATTTTGTGTTAGGAGCAATTACATGCTCATTTTTTAAAGCAGTAAATTTACTGTGATGATCTTGATTTCTTACATTTTTTCTCCTACTTATACAAAACTAATGAATACATAAGCTTCTTAACATATAAGCTACTCCTACTCAAAGTTCACCTATCATTTAAAATCCTTCCAGCTTTATTAAAGTTCACTTACCTGAAAAGTATAAAACCGGGTCCCATTAGGAGGATGCACTTTAGGAGAGGCAGAGACAGTGTTCATATCCGAGAATATCATTTCTGGTCACACACAATACAATCCACAGAGAGCTACAGATGCAGAGCAGAGTGCTAAGCTCGGAGACAAATCCTTTTATACATTTAGGGAGGCAAGTGGACAAAATTCAGTCTGCCCCATCCGTTCAGACATACAGTGACAGCGTTTTGAATTCCTCACTCCTGCATCTGTGAGCTAAACTGTAAGGTCATTGCTCCCTGACCTCTAGCTCAGCTAGCCCGTTGCAATATGCACGAGGAATAAAAATCAGAAATACCAAAGAAAAGAGAGCCAGAACCCACAGTACATGGAGCTTGTGCAGAATCTGGCAACGCTTTGGACCTGCCCATCTGTTCTCAGTGATAATCACCTCCCTCCACCACAGCCTTGCAAAGTGATTATGCTAAGCATCCCAGTTAACCAATAAAACACAGTTTCATTTCAAGCAAGCATGCACAGTGAAAAACAGAGGACCTCTTCTGACTAACCTGAAGCATGCCTCGTGTTCAGTTTATAGCTATATTTGATAACAATGATAATTTTATCATTTCAGATGCTGACAGCTATGTTAACACACACAACTTGCTTTAAATAACACAAAGGTGGCTTTTTTGTCATTTTGACTGTCTTGTCTCAAAAAGAAAGAAACTGTGTAATGCTCTCCAAATTAGTACATTTTATATTTCTTGATATTTAGTGCTACTACTGAGGAGAAATAAGTATTTGTGAGACTGTTTACAGAGCTATTGTCAGTTTAAATATAATACACATTATAAGCTTATCTTTTCTCATTTTTTTCTAATTCTTTTTTTCTCATCTTCAATCTGAATCTCTCTTGAAGAAAGGCTTACCTAACATTGCTAAGTATGAGGCTGGAATTTTATCCTGAGCCTTACTGTGCTTAGCAAAGCTACAGACCTACAGCTTAATTCATTTGCTATACACAAGATGTTTCAAAGAAGTTATTTTTTAAGTCTGATAATACTTGTGAACACCTGCACTGAACATTCAAAAAGCATTCATCACATCTTTTCTTCAAACACAGATCATTTGAACTACACGAAGACGATAAAGAAAGTAATATTCAAAGAACTTGACAGCTTTTAGCCACAAAAAATAAGCGTTCAATTGACAAAAATCGAAAAGTAGGATTACAGCAAAGAGTAAAATTGTAAAGTGTTGCAAAACTAACTTTAGATGTTCTGTCAAGCACTTTTATTTTATTCACAAGGTTTAAAAGAGAGGCAGAAAAAGCACTTAAGAAATGGTACTTTCAATAGGAACTTGTCAAAATTCTAAAAGCCTGGTGAGTTGCCAGGCTGCCTATGTTTTTTATTCCGTTTTATCTTAATGCTTTTAGCAATAGGAGATAATGCAGCTTCTAAAGTAAAAAGACTATGAAAGGAGTTGGGAAAGATGCAGAGATGTCTGTCTGTTTAAATGTGTATGTCAAAGTGGTGCATAATGCAATAATCGTATTTGGTAAGCGAAAAAGAAAAAATCTTCTTAGATGCTATTCATGTCTAACAATTTCTTATAATTACCATGATATGGCTTCTAAAACATTTACAGAATCAAAGCAAAGCTACTGTCTGGAACATTTTCTTAAGACCTAGATTTCATATTACAGTGTATTCTCCCCTCTTTGATTTATCTTCCAGAAGATCTAGATGCTTGCATTAGCAAAGAGACCCCTCAACTGGTCGAATGAAAGATACCAGCTTGTTGATAATCTGAGTAGAGAATCTTTTATTATGAGCTGATACTTCTCTAACATATGCCTACCAAACCTGCTATTTCTCCACAGTGCAATGAATAAAATTTCTTTTATGGACATATAAAATGGTTTGCACTGAAAGATGATCACTTTCTTCACCAAAAGCATACTTTGAAGAATTAATGTGCAAAATCCCATGTACATTCCTCTGATAGACAAGTACTTTCACTACTCAGTAACTGTACCCACCAGAATGAACTTCTCTTGCTTCAAGTTTCATAACTTTTAACCCTTGTTTCTACCAGGGATATAGAAAACTCAGTTCATTATGTCTTACTGGTATGTGCTAAATCTTCAGCTAATTAATTCACAGTTAAACCTAACTGCACTAGTCACAGTTGTCATAATGCCTTTCACAATCATAACACTACTGCTGTATTTAGACTTGCTAGTTCCCTATCTGCTCCTTTAGGATTAGGATCTTCTTTTAGCTGTAGCCTTCCACTGGGAGCTCTTACTGGGATCACTGTTTACCATGACTCAGCTGCCTGATACTTGAAAAATGGTTTTTCCTGATCTTTCATCTGTTGTTTTGACTTTCCTGCCTAGGTGAAGAAATTTGCAGTTAAAAAACCTACCACCAATGTCACCACAAAAAAAAAAAAAAGGCAGCAGCCCTTTCCCACCTACATTTAAGTTCCAATAAACATATCTCCCTATCTAACCAACATAGTAACTGTTGTTCTAACTCTCCACTAACTTCCACCCTGTGAGGAAAAGTAATGACTATGAATTTTCTTCTACCTCACTGCAATACAGGTAACATCATATTTATGCAGGATCCTTATGGAATCAGAATGTCATTTTGGTGTAACACTCAAAATGGATTAAAAACATTTGTTTACAGCAGGGTTTCTCTGAAAAATGTGAAACTAGCCTCCTGTCAGGAAGCAGTGAGAGTACAGGTAAATTCAGTAAAGCATGAACTGATGCATGGCAAAATGAGTTTTCACAACTACGCATTTCAGAAAAGCCATCAGCACCAAAGCCGGGATTCAGCAATCTCCTCGGAACAAGGAGCTGGAACCGAGTCTCCTATGTATGCAACTGCAACCGAGGAGGGTATCAAACAACATGAACTGAAAGAGAGCAGGAAATGGAACTGAAGGAAACTGAAGAGACCCAAGAGGACAATAAGAGAAACACACCTAAAGACCATGGCTACAGCTCAGTGGTAGAAGTACTTTGAATGGATGCAATCTCCATTCAAATATTTGCTCTCATGAATCTTCCAACTAATGATTTAATTATTCTGTGAAGTGAGGCTTGTAGTGAAGGAAAGGAAAAAAGTCTCCTACTTGAAAAGAAAAAGTTCTATGTTTTAAAAAGTATGAGATATGGCAATGCTTCTGAGATGGCTTTAGTTCCAGTTACTTTTGAATGTATGAGTTATCAAGCTCTGAATCTGTATCATATGAATTACGTTGAACTATATATTTTAATTAGATACTACTCTCCAAAATTTTAAGGGGGGTTTTTTTATGCATATGATTTTTGGCAGTAGGTATAAAACACAAGATATGTTATGTAGAGATATATATGTATTGAAAAACTCAGTAAGTTAACATCAAAAAGGAAGGCATATAAATGCATGTATCAGATGATTGTATAAAGTACTTTGAAAATTCAGGGACATTAATACAAACCTTTCCATTTCTGACAGCAGAGACTAGATGCACTTTTTAAAATTGATGAACACACTCAGCTTTTTAATGTGTTAGTGCTTGTGATATATAGTTTTTCTTCAGAATATGCAGTGCAATAGAAAGCACATGTTTTGAGTTAAGATTTAAATCACCAGCTCTTATTGAATTAGGTGAGTAATTACCCAGAAACATGGACTTCATATCACATATTATTCTCATTTCTTTCTCTACCAGGGAAAACCATGTTAAAGAAACATGCCTTCCTCCAGAAGTAGTGTCAGTGTATGATTTTCAGAACAGTAGAGAGCTTTCACATTAAACCTCTAGACTTTATCACTTCTACTTCACAGACTCAGAGAAACCCTACTAATCTTCCAGTATTGACAACACTGTACTTGAATTGATGTTTCTTTATTATATTCTGTTGTAGACATCAAAATAGAGGGAGTATCATTTGATATGTTACTCATCTTGCTTAAAATATCCTGATTTTGCTTTAAACTGAAAAATGTTAATGTTTAAAGAGTTCTGGTTTCCAGCTATTAATAATTGGAAATTATGTTAAACATTTACCACATTTCAGACAAAAGATATTCAAAATGCCTATCAGATTTTAGTAACTACCTTCATGAAATCACACATGAAATCTAATTTTTTCTTCACATCCAAATTTATTTACAGTTCCTTTCAGCTTATTTAATGAAGTTCTATGCCAAAAATATTTCTTTCCCCCCCCCAATCAACAAAGTAACACAAACCCAAAATATGACAAATATACTTTGAAGAATCTATAAAACCCACTCACACACAAGAATTTTCAGAAACTAACCATTTCCAGCTAGTATAGCTCCCAGGAAGCAAAGTGGGAGAATTAAAGACAATGAAACACACTGCAAGGAAATTCTTGCTCCTTTTCAGGCTTATAGTACTGACAGAAAATCCTTACAGAATTTAAAACTGGTAGAAATAGATCAGCTTATCTTATTGATAAGTAAAGCCTGTTTTTCATCCTGTCTCTGTAATTAAAAGCAAATTATCAAAATTTCCATCATTGGTCTTTGTTGCTTTTGAGTATGCAAATACCAGCTTCTACCAGGAAGTGTCTCACAAGAACAAGTGCTGGTGCCAAGGCAGTATGAACTTATGAGCCCTATTTTAACCCTGAACATAAGAATTTGTGTAACCCTTGATGACGAGTGCATTGCAGAACAAAATATTTTCTCTTAGGAATAAAAACTATGTGTCAGAAATACTAAAGGATAAAATGTGTCCCCAACAGACTTATTCTGTATGATGGCTTCCCTTTCAAGCATGAGAACAATGACAAAACTTTCCCAGGAAGTGCAAATATGAATAAAATTCGTTTTTAAAGTAACCTTGCTTTGTTGCATATACTGAAATATTTTACCAAGTATTGCATTTACTTTGAAAAAAACAGAGGCAAAATCAACTAATCGACTTCAAACTCTTATAACCATTTTTCCTTTAAATGGAAGAATTAATTTATCTAACACTAGATCTCTCTATGCTCTAAAGGTCAATAAAATTAAAATTGTTGATTCGTATCTGAGTTTATGAATACAGTAGTTCATTCAGAAAATACTTTGTATAACCTATCCAGTGTGCACTCCATAGTCAACAATTATGGAAGGCAACCATAATTACACTAAGTCCAAAAGGGAGCATTTGACTGCTTGTGCAGGAACAAAATTTCCCTTTCTTTTGAATTCTGGACAAGAAATTTTTGACCACAGCCAGGACTCCTGCACAGCACTGCCCTACAATATTCGGTCATCACAGGTGTAAGAATTGATCCCACACTCTGAAGACTTAACAATTAAATAGTTCTATATCTGACTCCCTTTCCACATGGTTCAGCAAAGCTAGGATGGAATATCCAAAGCACCATTCCATTTTTCTTGTAACAGTTCAACTTCCCAGCACTGGATCTGTGTTTTCCCTGTATAACTCAACCCTCAGTGAATCAAGATTGTGCACAGAGGCTTTCGGTAATTGAAATGAACCTGATATAAGCACAGGTTTTATCTATTTTTAAGTTTTGTGCTGATGACAGATACTGACTAAGTGAATCTAAAAAGGAAACTGAATGAAAACTTTATGCTTGTATATTGAGAAGTCAACTGGACTGTAAGAATAATGTGAGAGTTGAAGGAGGAGAGAATGGCAGAGCTGCGAGAAAATGCAGTGTACCAAACCACAAAAAAATTGAGAGATTTCTCTCTGAAAGTTAATTCATACCTGATTTGAAAAGATACTCACTTTTCTCCATGACTCTTGAGTTTCAACTGCCAAAAGCACAGATACTGAGCTAAACTTAGCACACAGCCTGTGTCCACTGCCACTCACTTCTGATGCCAGGACTACATTTCTGTTTTCTGACATGACTACAGATTTCATCGAAAATTCTAGATGGTCCTTGGAATCAAAGACAATTTTTTATGTAATATCAAAGAAGTGACTGCCTTTATGAACATTTTTAACATTTTGGTCAAATATAACATTAACTCGTGATGAATCAAGACCAAACCCTTCAAAGTAATGTGATCCCAGAGAGCAGAAAAGAAATAATGTAAACAGTCAGCTTGTTATTTCACTATGAGTCATATTACTTAGGTGTCAGTTTTGTTAATTATGCTTTAAGATGATTCTACTGCAACATTATACACAGCATTTGGCAAAATACTAGTAGTTTCTGATCAGCAAATACAGAATCCAAATAATGTACATTACTGTAAAGGATCACAGTACATTAAGGATGAGTGAAATTATAAAAGAACATAAGCTGCTAATCATTGCCTATGTATCATCAGCAGCAGAGTGGCTTTTTCTTTTTAAGTGAACATCTTACATTATGTGCCTCATTATGTGAGGATAAAAATAGGATGAGAGCCTATGAAGGAGAAACAGAAGATACAAGTCTGAGATAATGTGTTCAGGCACTACAACTTACTGTGAATAGATATCCTCTCTAACCTGCTTATCCCCCCTTTGAAAAATACTTTTTCTTCCTAACAGTATTATTTTATTCATTTTCATTCTGATAATTTATTTATACTGCAATTGTTCTGCAATCTTTAAATAGAGATGCATCCCGTCCTGGAAGTATAAGAAGTATTCAGAAAATAAACTACTAATGAAAATGAGTAACAGAATTTTATCTGGAAGATAAAGGCTGTCAGGAAAGTTTGTGCCAAGGCAATTGTCATTGTTATTTATTTCTATTTTTGCTCCATCTGGAAAGTATCTTTTGTTATAATGAGTGATGCAAGTTGCTAAACTGGTCCTTTGAGTAAGAATTTACAGAAATTAATCAAAAGCTAAAATTCATGACTGATTAGTCTCATACTTTACATGGGAACTGCAAATACTATCTTGAGTAACAACTGAGGACATCAGCAGGCCTTTGCAAAAGGAAGTCTGTTTGTTTTATTTCTTGATTAAAATTTTGTAATTTATCATGCTCTCAGTGAATGGATTTCTGAATGAAATGAGCACAAAGCTGACAAATTAGAACAACCAGAATAAACTCATAAAATTACAGAATCATGCCTTCTTTCACATTGTGAAAAAATTGAAATATTACTGATGATTTAATAAAATTCCCTTAAGTAAATTTACCCTGGGAGCTTTTCTGTCCTGAAGGTAACAGGAGCAACAATTCTGAATGGGATCCCAACCCTTGGAAATGGAATATGCTGAAGATCTGTTAATATTGACAGTAGTACTTCCAAAAGAACTGATTCAATCATTTAATTAATGATATCTTTCATCTAATTTTCAAGGGTGCTCAGTCTCTGAAGAGCCTCTCTTAAGTCACATCAGCTCTGCTGATGCCATTTGGAGCATTTAGGTCTCGCTGTTGTACACTTAAGAGGCCAAGAACTTGGAGCAGCTGAGTAAGTTTGAAAATGTCAGACCCATTGTTCCAACTTTATTCACAAAGCGTAGCCTACTAAAGACAATGCAAAATTCCTTTTTATAGCCAGATACAAGCAATAAAACCTCTTACTGCCTTTTTTTTTTCTTTAAGTACATGCCACAAATCAGTAATAACATGTTAGCTTGACAAAACGTCAAGACTTCGCTATGTGGTGCATCTCTTGTCCTACACACAGCCTTAGAAATGGTCATGGCAGAAAGCAGAAACAGTCTCTCCTAAAAATGTATCCTATCTGTGCTTGACCTTAACCTCTTGGTGCCATTTTCCCTTCTAAAAGTGCAGTGGCCCTGTTTCTGTACTGATACTGTCTAAAATCATCTTTCCAGCTGAGATTATAAAACAAAGCAGTCAATACCATCCTGAGGGTAAATGGCTGTTCCAGACTTTGACTCAGCAGACTTTCATTTCCCCTTACAAATTATCATAAAAATACAGAACGATCAAGCAACTGCATAGCTATAATAAGTAGGAGCAAACGCTGCATATTTCTGTGCAAAAAAATCGTGAAATAGAAATACTGAAAGATACTTATCCAGTGCTAGAAAATGTGAACTAAATATTTTTTTATTTTTTATTTAATTTGTTATTCAGACTTGGGCAATCATAGAATATTCTATGCTGATTGATGCTGATTTAATGTTGATTTTCAATTACCCTATTTATCTTCCTGGAAATTCTAAAATAAAAGTCAAAAGACAACAATATAAAACTGCCATTTTTCCAATCTTCAGGCTGAATGGTTTCGAAACTTGCTAAACCCCTAAAAAAGGACTTTCTAAGTCTTAATCATAACAATAGACACCTTTTTGCTTTATTAAACATGCTTTGAAAAAAAAAGTAGAACAGGCTATTAAGTAAGATAGAATTTCTAGGACATAAGAAAAGTAAAAGTAGCATATATTTCCTTTCTGTATTCAGTCAGGATGACTTCAATATTATCATGCAAGTGACTAAGCAGCACTATTCATGATTCATCTTGCATGCACCTAAAAAGTGCCATAAACATTCTTATGGCTTAATCTGTATCTCAAGGTAGAAAACTGAGATAAAGATGAATTGATAATCAATAAATATGAGTGCCAATATTAAATAAAGATAGAGCTACTATTAGTGAGGATCACAGTCTAAAAACCTACATTTGGCTCGGAAAAATAGCTACTTAACAAAAGCATTAAAATGTAGTGAAATCTAAATGAAACATTGTGATACAGACAGAGTACTGCTCTCATCTAACAAAACCTTGTCCCTTCTATATGGGAACAGATGACTATTTCCTGGTGTTTGCACTCACAGCTCGTTTTGAAAATGCTGAAAGTTTAGTAGTGAGACTATAAAGTTTCTAGATCAAAAGAAGAAAATTATTTATGGATAGACAGTCACAGGTGGAATGAGAGCAGATGGAAACCTGGGCATTATGTGGCTGCTATTGAGCAAGGACACATTGGAATCTCCTTGCCAAGGGAAGGTAGCTTTTGCATTTCTTTCTTTCATGGAAGCAACGGCAGAAATGAACCTTGGCATCTTCTGGTGGGTTTTATTTGCAGTGGAAGTGTCAGAGTCTCTTGTGTGTTACCGCAGGCTCCCTTTACAGTCAATAAAGACAGGCGCTTTCAAGGGGCACTGTTTCTGACCTATTTTAGATGTCTATTTTAGTTTGAGATGAATCACACCACAGAGGTGGGAGGCAGTAAAGAGAGAAATGCCTACGCTCCAGATATCTGAAGTTAGGTGCAGTGAATCCTACCCTGGGAGCCTGAACTGAATGTTAAACAAGTTATCAAAACATGTCAAGAAGATATTATAATCAATGACAAAACCCCCACCACTGATTAAGTACCCCTGAGGGAAAATTACTATCAGAAATAATTATATCTATAACTACATGAAACAAAACCAAAACCACACAAACCCTGAGAATGGCTTTTCCTACTTTCCTGAAACAAATTATGTGAAAAGCAACATCTGCAGCAACAAATTCACAGTCACATCCAGATTAAGTCTGTTGCTGTAATCACAGGAAAGATTAACATCCCAGACTAAGACACAAAGACTATGGAGCACGGCAAAATTAATTGCAAAATTATTCATGTTTTATTAAAGGATATAGTGTGACACAAACAAGTTAAATCACATCTACAAGGTTAACTAACAAAGCAACCTCAGGCCAGGAAGTCCTAATTCTTAATACTATATCTGTGCTTATTTCACATTCACTGCAACATGAACACATTTCTTATGAACATTAAACAGATTTCATAGACATTTATTGCAATTCAAAGCCAAGAATTTTGTTTATAACTTCACAGAACTCCACATATTATATTTCATGTAATTTCACACAGCAGCTTTAAATTTTGCTTAGTGTCAAGTAGTGGTAATGATAATTAGTATGTTCTTAAAGTGGCACAGAAAACCTTAAAAAAACTGCAGAGCACTATATATATATGTACATATATATATATATATGTGTGTGTGTGTGCATGTTAAAACGTATAAAATATATATGCACCTGTGGTAAGTGTAATAGTAAAACCATAGTATTTGTCATCCGTAGAAAATTTTCCTAATGGTAGTACATTAAGAATTTTCTTTTGAAGAAAAAAAAAAAGGGTACCAATAAAAAGCCAGCTACAGGTTTATCTTGCATTGTCCATATAAAGGTTTAGTCCTTTCCTGCATCTGACATAGGACATATTCTCAGCAATACCTTATGGGAAAAATGGCCACAGAAAAATTATACATCATCTTTCCTCTTCACCCACTGGCCTCTCTTCTCTAAAGAAAATAAATAGATACATTTTAAGTGTAGCTCCTCTACAGAAGTCATATTTTACATAAATAAATCCTGGTTTCTTTCATCTTTAACTAAACAGTGCTAATCCTGACAGGCTCTCTTCACTTAAAAATTCCTTTTTAGCCCTGATCATTTTCATTATCTGTGTCTACATCTCCAGATAGTAGCTTACCATGATGGAATATATCTTGTTCCTTCTCTGCACAGCCAGATGGAAATCAAAAGGAAACATTTTATCTTACTCCTACTCCTGCCCATTTAACAAGACTCCAAACTTTCTAGTTGGCGCATGGGAAGTGCCACTGATATTGCAATTAAGTGTGGTTTCCTAAGACTGGACAACATTGCACCTCAGAATAAACAGGTGTTATATAAACCAAATTAGACCAGCACAAATACAGTTCTAACTCAAAGTTTTCAGACACTGACCAAGAAAGATATTTTATTAAATGGCAGAATGGTTTTCAATATTTGCACAGTCTGTTTGACTGAAAAGATGGACGTGGTTTGACAGACAAGCAAGATAGAACAGTTGGGAAAATAAATCACAGATGAGTCAACAATTTAAATAAAACTCGTGATTTTATTTTTAAAAAATTTCTGATGACTCATTCACAATTATCTCCCCATAAGTTTCCATTATATACACTCCGCCTCATCTGAACAGATGAACTTTATGTGCAAATTAACCAAGATATTTTATTGCTTCATGTGTCTTTGAACTGTTCACATATTAAATTAACCAGTGAACACTAAATCTGCTTTACAAAAACCTTCAAAAATTCTTCCTAATTTCTGAAATTTTATTTTTACAATTAATGTATCTGAAAGGTAATATAGTAAAAATGTACAAAAGTGTTCACTTTGGAACACTAAGTGCTATAGTTAAATTTAAAATTACACATTTGTAATGGTTAAAAAAACAACCGTTTTCACAAGGGCTAAAAAAAGCTTTCATTTTATCAGCAACTTAAAACACACACAAGTCTCTCTCCTGGATTCCCTTTCAAATAACTCTTTTTCCAGTTCAGCTGTTTATTGCTTCAGTTTAGACAAAGATCATCCTCCCAAGCAAACCCATCCCAAACATTACATTTTGCTGTTACTGCCTATTTCTAGAGTTGCAATTAATGGAGTAAGAAAGAGACAGGCATAACGTGTCAAAGCTAAAACAGAAGAGATAACAGAGCTGGCATGGAGGCTGTGACATCATCAGAGGGAAATGGAAAGCTATATTTATAGGAGTAAACTAAATGTGCTTGGGAAAGTTCCCAATTGTTGTGGCCAACTGGCACAGTGGAGTACACAAATATGTTAGTCAACATCGAAATGTCCAAAGAGCCTGTATGCAAACTGCTTATTGGGAATGGTCCCTGCAACAGTCCTATTCCCACACCATAATTAGTTACTGCCTGGAAAAAGTATAAATTAGTGTGAATGAAAAGTGTGCCAGAGTCTGGGCCAACAGATTACTACTACAGATGATTGTGTTTGACCATCCAGGAACATTTCCCAGTACTATTTGATTTACTTACATATAACCATGCTAAGCCTTTCCAGAAGGTTTAAAGCAATGGAACAAAGTAAAAGATTTTATGCATTTGCAGTCTTGCTGTTGAAAATCATTTGGTGTTTAGAGTAATTAGAGATTGGATGCCAATGATCAATTCAACCAAATATTTGTACAATATCAATCAAGATAAATCAGACTAGATGCAGTATCATAGTTGCATTTTTGGCTGAATAATGCAACTATTATATTCGGGAAAAGAATGCAGATTGGTACCATGCATAATGGTTGCTTTCACTCATTCATTCATAGCTGTTGATGCTAAAGGCCACTGCCTTTTGTCCTTTCGCTGGTTGCCTGGAAGAAGCTGACCCCCACCTGGCCACAGCCTCCTTTCAGGTGGCTGGAGAGAAGGATAAGGTCAGTCCTGAGCCTCTTTCCTCCAGACTGAACAGCCCCAGCTCCCTCAGCCACTCCTCATAAGTCTTGTGCTACAGACTCTTCACCAGTTCTGCTGTCATTCTCTCGACACACTCAGCACCTCAGTGTCTTTTTTTAGTGAGGGGCCCAAAACTGAACACAGAACTCATGCTGCAGCTCCTCCAGGATTGGGTACAGGGGGATACACTTCCCTGGTCTGCTGACCACACTATTGCTGATTCAGGCCAGGATGCCATTGGCCTTCTTGGCCACCTGGGCACACGCTGGCGCCGCTGACCAGCATCTCCAGGTCCTTTTCCCTTGGGCCACTTCCCAGCCACTCTGTCCCCAGCCTGCCGTGCAGCGGGGTTGTTGTGACCCAAGGGCAGAACCCAGCACTTGGCTTTGTTGAAACTCTTGCAACTTTCCCATGTTTTCCTTTTATTTTATTCTAAGCATTAAGTCTGTGTGGTGCATCTGTGCTTCTTACCTTACGGAAATATAAAACAGTAGTTGCACAGCACTTTTAGGCTGGCTTGTTTTCTCAATTTTTTAGATCAGCTCATCATGAACATTTTCTAGATTAATGTATTATGACATTAATTTCACATTTCCTAAAATGTAGCATAATGAACTACGCTGGATGATGACACTTTTTGTGACCTGAAACCTTTTCTCCTGACAGGGTTTTTAAATTATTTTTGACATTCTGATATTCTCTCTAAATAAGAAAGTACCAAATTTCTTAGGGTTTGGCCTAATAATTAACTTAATCTTGCAAACACCCATGCAGAAAAAAATCTATATTTCACTACATTGCAATTGTATCCCAGTGATTCAGTCTCTTTTTTTTTCTGTGCAACTTGATATGAGGTTGTTTTTTACTTTTTATTATCTATCAGTAATTCAGACTGACATTGGCAAATTGTGGCCAAATTTTACATCCAGCATTGTATTACTTGACCAAAGAAATTTTGTCATTCTTACTGGGATATCTTGACAACTGCAAATTTTAGATGGTCCCAATTGTTAAGACTGGAGACCAGTGTCAAGACCAGCTCTTGATTAACTGTTAAGATTTAAAATTATGTGACTTGATCAAAACACACAAGTGGTCTATAGCAGAGGCAGAATAGCATGCTCCAGAGAAGCATTCAACTGCTATAGACGGGATGCAGGATTTTTCCCATTCTGCTCCCTTGCCACACTCCAGCATCTTAACAGATGTAATCTGCTGCACAGCAGCATTCAAAAGACAACTCAGGAAGTGTTACTGATGTACTCACCAAAATACAGATCATATTCAATCTTGCAGACAGAAGTACAGCATAAAACTGTAGGTGCCTCCACTTGAAAAAAAACCTGAGGTTTTATAAACTTGATTTCTTTTTTTCAGTCTGCTTGTTTCACAAATTATTTCACCCTTCAGCAATATGCAGTGACAAGCAGCTGACTCTGAAGAAGTAATTTTTAATTAAAACCTGTTTCTCTCCCCTTTTGTTTCAGTTAATGATTGCCAGGAGGTGTTGCTAACCACAGGCCCTTTTCAATACATTCTGAGCACACTCTTATCCTATCACCTTCCACAGAAAAGGTTGGTGCTCAGCATCTGTGGTAAGTGGGAGGACATGGATATTTCTCTGGCAGCTGAGCTGTGCTAAGTGAAAAGTCTCCACTGATAAGTCTTTATTTTTAATTAGTTCTTCATTAAAAGAAATTACTTCAAGTAGCAAATAAAATTGCCCTAAAAATCTAGAAGTACAGAATGGAAATTACTCTGTCAGTTATAAGAGTAAATAACTTTTTCAGAATGTTAATGATTAAGTAGTTTTCAGTGTTTCCTAGATCAAGTCTCAAAGCTGTAGTATTTATGCCTTCATGATAATTTACTTCATGATTAATTGGGGATTTATTATCTAAGTTTGGGCTAGGATCATGTGGCTAAATTCAGAACACTGAATGTTTTTGCTCATTCACTCCTTTAAGAAAAGGGTGTTTAATTATAATGTCTATTAAATTATGCTATCACAACTACATCAGTTACTTCCAACATAAATGGTTTTGTATTCTATGGATTTGATAGGCTATACAATGAAAGTGTTCCAGTTTGGGCATTGATAAACATGGGGCTTATCTTGTTTACTGGCTTGTTTCTCTTTATAGTAAAAATAATGCCTCTTCAGGAATTTGGTAAGCTAGTTTTATAGAAACTATTAAGAAAATATTGCTTTCATTAAATTCTGTTTGACTCAGATCTTTTGATATTTTGTTTTGAAGACGGCAGAACAAAGGAGTTGTCTAAGGCTATTCAGACATTTCCTATCCACAGAATAATCCAAAATGTTACTCTGTGCAGTCCTTTTTGCTCTATTGACTGTGATGCATCAGCCCTGGAAACATCCACAGAGAGAAGAAAACATTTCTACTCCTTTCCTCCAGATGACACAGAAAACACCACTGATCTACGGACAAACACACACACTATGAGCACTGCAACTTTGAAATTCATCCCCTAATAACTTACAATAAGCAACTAGGCTATTTAAAAAAATGTTATACTATATGAGTAGGTTTCAAATCTTTCACAAAGCAAAGGCTGCCTGGCAGAACAGTGTTTCTTCTGACACAGAATATTTACTGCAGAGATATTGCAAAGAATTCATAAGGGGAAAAAATGGCTTAGATTGGAAGATAAGGAACTTTCCCCATAAAACTAGGCTACAGTGGACCGATTACATGACTGCCATCAGAAAAAGACATTCTACCAACCAAGTGAGGACTTAACCCTCTTGAATTGGATTTCCCCTGCAATTCAGCATACAAGCATCTTAATGTACATGTAGGTGTTCAAAAGAATTGACTAGCACAATGAGTACTAAGAAGCTTTATATTTTTCTATCTCAGCTAATAAAAAGTCAGAGCTAGTCTTTTTCTATGCTATCTAATCAGCAGAGGGAGGGTTCTAGGAGCAGCACGTGAGCACAACAGTGTTGAGTGAAGCGAGTAAGGTTCACAGCAAAAAACAGAATACTTTTTGACTTCCTACTGCTGAAAGATTACATAACTGAAAGAGACTTACAAATATTTAAATATTACCCTCTCCACTGTGTCTTGCACTGGGTTTCTGTCAATTGAGGCAATGTCAAAATCAGCCTTCTACAATGATTATAAAGTACTAAGAAAACAAAGTTTCATCTTCAGAAAGATGAGGACACTTCTTCAGGACGAAAACTGGAAAACAAAGCTAGAAACAAGTAAATAGGATGATACTTCAAAAGAATTCACCCTATTTGAAAGACGTAGCATTCTCACTGAATTGTGGTTGCTTTTCAAACAAAACAATTATCCCCATATGACTTGCAACTGCAAATACAAAGAGGAGAAATGTGGGTATCAAACTATTCATGCCAAAATAATTTGTGAATCATTCTACCAAAGGTCACATCAAAGTTGCATACTGGCTTTTAAATAGAAGCTTTAGAAAAATGCTTAAGAAAGCTGCTGATATACTTACAAAGAAGGTAAAAAACTCCACCTCTATGGTTCAAGAAATTGTTTTACAGTATTTATCGACTTACAGGCAACCTATTTGAGAAAGCACAGCTTCAATTCCACACTAATCTCTGCTCAGTATCATGGTTTTGCACATAGAGTAAACAGGCAGAGCATGCTATGTATCTGAGCTTAGAAAGTGGCCCCTCAATCACTAAGTAGGCTTTTCTTTAAGCATATGCATATCCTATTTAAAACATAAGGGCCCTTTCTAATCTCTGCCAAGCTGTGAGTGCACACCTACAAACACTCAGCAATGCAAGTGAACCTGACGCTTTCCCAGAGGTACAGTGAATGTCACACATTTAACAAGCACTCAGGCACTACATCTTTACAGAATAGCCAAGTTGGCACAGATGCTTTACGAGGCCTATTTCCATTTTAATGGACATGGAAGGGAAGATTTATGTGCACGGCTCATTTTATTCCTAGCAGGACCCACTTGTTAAATGACATGGGAAAAGCAGGCACCCTCCTAGAGAGATGTGACACCGGACGCGGTGTGCGGCCAGCGCCGGGCACGGGCAGTCCCGGGGCGCTGCTGCCGGAGCCGATCGCCACCTGCCGTCCCTGCCTGCGGCACCGCCGGGAATGCCCCCGTGTGGAGGGGAAAAGAGGCTTGCACAGCTGGAGACAGACAGTAACTCTGGGGGGATGCAATGTCTTTCGCTGGAACCAGGACAATGCTGGGAAAAATGATGCTTCTCCCCCGGTTATCGTTCTGCTGCACAGGACTTGGCTTCTGGGAAAACAAATCCATGAACAGCTGAAAGAGGGGTGCTCGCTGCTCATCGCAGATTGGCCGACCCATAACTGGGGGTGCAGATCAAAGAAAACCAGGAAGGAGTTCAGAATATGCTGCCCTGACTTGCTGGGATATAAAAAAGACAAAAACAAAACTATTAAAACTATTCAATATTAAATTTTAAATTCAGACTATTGAATTATTAAAGTTTTATTTTGGTCAGTGGTCCATTAATGTTTTGTTATTACTTTGAGGCCAAAAATACAAACTACATAGAAAAATCAAACTTTTCTGGAAGCCGTATCTTCATTTCTTCCTGTCAGAAAGACATGACAAAGTCTAGCTAATTCACAAGTATGCTCCTTCTATAGCTAATGCACACAGACATTATTTTAGAAAGCCTTTGTGTAATGTATGCTTAAAATTAGCGATAAACAGCTCTAATGGAAGCTGAAGGCAATTACAGAGGAAGTAAATCAGGGGTCCTTTGAAGTGTTATTATGGCTGTTAACAAAATTAAATAGATTTATTGCCTCATTCAAGAGAAAAGGCAGTAAGGTAAACTGTTAACTATTTTTCATGCATGCATAAAATGTTTCATTTGGAAAGATATGGGACTTAATTTTGGATTACTGTTTTTTTTGTTTCTGGATCTTTTAAAGCTCAGCAAAAAGGCCAGGCATTAACTCATGAGAAGTCACTAGAGTTCCAGTCTTGCAAAAATATTTGCACTTAAACAACTTTAGGTAGAGGTTTAAGATGAGCCTTCAAAATCACCGATAGATAGAAATACCAACTACTTCTCATGAAATTATCTTCAATTTGTTTTTCGACAACCGAACTAATTAAAACAGCAAATATATAGCCTTACTGAACTGAACTTTAAAGATCACAAGTGGGACACATATTCATATCCCTTGTGGAAAATTTGTACAGAACTGTGTGTCCTTCTGTTTCATGTAAGGACTGTACAAAAGACATGGTAACATCTGTTCTCTAGAGGTATTACTGTGTACATGACATTTGTAACAACACTGCTATAAAGTGCAACGAGGCTGAAATTTTATCTGAATTGGTCCTATATTAGAAGTGTGTTTCAAAATTTTCCAGCTCTTTGCAGGAAAAATCAGAACTAGTGCTCTCTGTTGAATTTAGTGATGTGAAATTCATCAATCATAGAGTATCAAAATATGCAAATTCTGCAATTTGTTACCAGCATTCTTGATTCATAACATACAAAACGATGCACTGGTGATCTGGGAGAACAAGCTTTCTCCTTTTCTGCAAGTGGGTGGCAAAATACAAAGAGAAGCGCATGACAAGGAAAGCAAACACTGGTGGGAGTCACCTCTTGAGTCATGGGACCACAAAGAGCACCAGCAGCTCAGCACAGGGGGGGAATCTGTCACAGCACCCCACCAGCCCAAACAGAACTGAGAAAACCTGCAGCAACCAATTAGAAATTCCAAAGTCCCCAATCAAACATGATAAAAACAACACTGAAGGAATAGGATCTCTGAAGCTGGGAACTTTGCGGCAGGTGCAGAGTTTCTCCAGACTTCTATCTGTGTTGAAGCCAGAAACAATCAACTTCTACGTAACACTTGTACAGACGTGCTGTATTTTGCACAAACGCTTCAAACTCTCCAATGCCCGCCTGCAAACACAGCCTGCCTGCAGGAGTGGAATCAAGGAAAAGGACTTGTGAGCATGACTGAAAAGTCAAAGGATCTCAGAAGTAACTGTGATTTTTGAAAAACTAGTCAAAAATTTCTCTTCATTGAAGCAACTCAACTGAAGATTACTGATTTGGGATTTCAAGGAGTAGAAGCAGTAGGCAGCAGCATCAGTGACTGCTTGCCAGGGCTGTGACAAATCTACAGAAATTTACCAAACATAACACACAATACAGTAGAGAAATTCTACTTTCTTGGCCACACAAAGACTATGACTTAAATTTAAACTAGTTGATGGTTGCATTATTTTGGTTCACCAGATAACAGACAACACCTTAACATTCACCTCAGCAAACCATGATGGAAAGCTTTACCCAGATTTTGGCAAGGAAACACGTCCTTATGAGCATCGTAAAATTAGGTGCTTCATTCAAAATGTTTAAACATAGCCTTCCTGTCAGCTTGCATGTTTTAACCTCTCTGCATGACTATAAATCCTGACATTACATAATACAAGGCCAAATCGTTGAAATTATTTTGATACACACAATAAAAGATAACAGCTACTCCTGGTAAGACTATACATCCCACACCTTTTTACAGTTTTGAGTAACTCTACAAAGCCAGGATCATTAAAGAAACTAGAATTTTTCATACTTGGAGGAGACAAACAAGAAGATTTGGAGTTTTTTTATGATTTTGTATTTGCTGTGCACATTAAAATCTGAGTATTATGCTGCAATAGCAGCATATATAAAAAGAGAAAACACAATAGAACAAAACTTCAAGCAGTGGTCTAAATAAGAAATAATTAAGCACAGGAGAAAAAGCCTGCAGACGAAACAAACATAAAATTATACCACCTTCCTTACAACTCTAGTAGAGCTGTGGCTCTAAGACTCCAGGCAGATGTCTTACTATGTGTGATTTCAGGAGGCACCCATCACACATACCAAAAGAGGAAAAGCTGTTCCTAACACTAAGAAACTTTTCACACATCTTAAACATGAACAGACGTTGACTAAAGGCAATGACTTTCTCAAACTAGACAAAGTGGTATGTATACTCAATTATAGTATTCTGCCTTTTTCACTAACAGATTCACTATCATGTGGAGGCCAGTAGGCCTGCCGACCAGAATTCTGAGAGTTTCCTCTCTGAGGATTCCTCCACAGTCAGGGTCATCCAAAGTTCTTCCCCAAGACACCCCGAGGCCTTATATACATTTATTTCAATTCCATTCTCCCAGTGGCCCCTTGGCCTTCCCGCCCCTTTTGTCCTTATATGGGATTTCTCCAGAATGTTCTCCCCAGTTCGATGCCCCATTGGCCCCTTCTCCTTGGTCCCTCCTCCTGCCCCTCCTCATTGGTTCCCCAGCCCATCCATCAGCATTGTCCCGCCCCAGCCCTCTCCCTATTGGTTGGTGTAAACCCCGCCCCCCTTCAGTACTTAAGGGTCGGGTTCCCCTTTTTGGGGTCTTTGTCCCTGGACCCTCCAGGCTGCGGAATAAACCGGGCCTGGAACCTGCACAGAGCCCCCTGTGTGCTCCTTGTGCCGCTGTGATTGCTTCTCCCCTGTGCCCGTGTGTGTGCTGGGCACTGTGAGTGTGAGTGTGAGCTCCTGCATCATCCTGCTGCCCCAGCCTGGGGAGATGCTCTTGGAAGGCCACGGCTCTGCCCAGCCAGACACCACCAGGGCCATGACACTGTCACACATTACAATTTGCAGGCTTCAATATTAGCTCAAACTACTAATTCAAAATTACCTGCACTGCTGCATTCTGATTTCCAGTGGCTGAGATGAAAATACATCTTTGTCAAAACATGAGGTGACCTAGACCAAGAGTAGGCATCTCTCACCTCTTAGAGAGGTGACAATGCCTGATACTGCTGTAAGAATTTGTTTCAGAACACCATCTGACAGCTTTTTGAGCAACATAAGACAGAAAACTTGCTTCTCAAAACTGCAAAGCAGCAGTAGCTAAAGAGGGAAAGGCAACAAATGTCAATTCCATCAAAATAGTTATTCAAAGACACAGAATTCAGATGATGTGGCCTATTTCTGTGACTTTTCACTTCCAGCACTTAGTGAGTTTCAAGTTAAAGAATGACCATTTACCTTCATGCAAAGAATGTTTAGCATTGCAAGATAAAATAAAATTTTTAAAAATCTGGAAAAAACCCCAGAGATTACACAAGTGCTAATTTATATCTTTAATTTCAAGTTTTAAAACAAAACAATACCCCTGCAAATAAAGTGCCACCAACAAAAAGGTAATTTCTATTGCAAATGGATAGTCAAACTATCCTTCAACATTTGTTGTGTTTTCTGAGGCAGTAGGTATTCTAAGCATCGTTAAGGAGCATATCAAATTGTTACATGTCCAGTCTTCTCTTGGCGCCACTTGTATTTTTCTGTTATATCTGGACAAAATGTCTCCCTTACTGGTCTTTCAGATGCGAGTGTAATGTACAGTGTGCACTTATTTTGATCTACATTCACTGGAGCTAAAACTTCAGGACTTTAGTATGTGCTTTTATCCTAAATACACAGACGTTTCAGAGCACAGACAAAATACACTTACCAGGATAGGCACAAAGGTACCACTGTGATCTGTCATGTTAGCCTACCCTCAGTGATAGTAAGAACAAGCTACTTTCTACAATGGAAGCTACAGTTTGAAGTGTTTCTGGAAGCCATCAGAAATAGTCTGACTCTTTCAAAACCTTAAAGAGAACCTGTCAGGATATTTTCTTTATAAAGGGTGATTCACATATCAAAGCATGTGTTCCAGTCTGATTCAGTGCTTACTTTAAACAAACACCATTTGACATGAAATATTAGTTAAAATCCATGACCATTTAGGATGGCTGGGACATTTAAAGGGAATATAAAAATTATTTTCATGGTTATGAAGTCTAATCTGGTAATACAAAGTATTTCTAGATACTCTGAGAAATCATTAAGCTATATCCCTTTTAAACTGCATTTCCACCAAAAAAACAGTTATTGCAAAATGTTATACGTTGGAAAGAGATGAAAAAAAATATAAATCTGTTCACTTACTCATTGAATCAACTTTTGGAAACTATTCTGCACATATATATCCATGCATAACTGAAAATATGCATATATATTATGCGTATTTATGTTTGCACATACACATATATATAGAATCTTGAAATACTATCAGTGGTACGGAATATTTGCCATAGGGCAATATCTCCTGCTATTAAGTGAAGACAAAAGAAATCCTGTATTTAGTTTCTAAGCAAGAGATATTTTTGCTCCTATACAAAGGCTTTATTTCTGGCATACTAAATGCTCAGTGTGATGCAGCTGCCTGATGGATGCTGGAATTCATGCAAGAAGTTGTGCACACTTGATCATGGACATGCAATACCAGGCCTGATTTCAACAGCTACTCTATGTCAATATCTCTATGTTCAGAGCCATAGCAACTACAGTGAAGGGTCTGAGAGTGCCACATGCACATGAAAATGAAGTACAGTAAAGAAGGTGAATTTTTTATACTGTTTTATTTTGATTTTATGCAAATAAGTGATACCTTGAGTAAACTGATTAGTTCACATAAATTTATCACCTCATTTCCATTTAATGAAGCAGTCCTACCTGACATTTTTATGACTTAAATTTGACATTTATGGCTTAATGACTCTAGAAAACAGAGTATGAAACAGAGCTGGTACAGAAAGGTACATGCAAATATCAAACACAACAGAAGGTCAAAGAAAACTGCAATTCACTTTCACCATAATAACATCTAGTATAGAAGTGACTGCTGTACAACAAATGCTATAGGCTTAAATCCAGGCTGTAATAGCTCTCTCTGCTGCAAAGAACAGTATCCTGTGTTCCCTTTAAAAGCCATTGCTTCAGTCTAGCAAACAACATGAACAATATGAAACTGTATATATAGACAAACCTACAGTCCAAAAGAGTTTCTGCAGGAATCATAAACCTGAGGAATTAGCCTCAAATCTAGATTTGTCACTTTTTCATTCTGGAGTATGTATTTTGAAGAATCGCCTAACTTAATCTTATGGTTTATCTACTTTAATAAGCTCTGAAATTAATTTTATGCCTCCAAATCAGACCTCATTAATTCTTATAATATTACAAAAGGAATATGTTACCTCATCTTTTATTTTTTTCTGATTTGTTTAATTCTCAGTGGTAAAACTATAGAGAATACAACTGCTGAAAGATGCAGTGCTCGTTGAACTGTGCAGCTTTCAACAGGATTTTGGCTGTTCAGAACAGCGGAACACATACCTCCACAAGATGGTGCTCTTTCTTAAAAAATGCAACTTTATTGTGCCTAACGAGAAAATGCCAAGAAACTGTAAAAGGTTCTGCTCCATTTTACCTATGCAAATATTTTCAATGATACAATGCCAAAGCCTGCACAATAAAATGTTTTGACTAGCAAACAATGAAGAAAAACACTCGAAAGAAACCAATTTGCTTGGGAGTACGTGATTTAAACACTGCAGTCTCTGGCCAGTGACTCTTGCCAGTCCAGCCAAGGTCACATAAAAGGTGTCTTGTGCCTTGTTTCCCAAGATGATGTTCACCATTGCAAAGTTCTGGGAAGCCAAGGGAGCTCAACAGCAGTTCTGCAGCAGTGGCTGGGGATGCCAGGGTGCTGTGTGAGTGGAGCTGCTGCTGCCTGCCCTGTCAGGAGACAGCTCCAGAGCTCAGGTGTGTCCTGGGAGCTTCTCCCCACACCCTTCATGAGCTAGGGTCACCTACAGAACTGTGGGGTGGAAACAAACTCTTAATTTCAGTGTCAGACTGAGTGTGGGGAGCCTGGAGTTAACTTCCTATGCTCTCTTTGAACCCATCACTGAGGAGCTGGCTCAGATGGGCTCCAGACAGATTTAGACACACTCTTTACGTCTGTAACAGCTGCAGTTTGCTCCATGTAAAACCTTCACTGGCAGCAATAGGGTTATTCCCAGAGTTCAGGAACTCCGACGGGTAAGCAGGATTATCAAACTCAGGTTTTTGATCTCTCTTCATTTTGTTTCCTCACATGGGAAATATAAGACAATTACATGTCAGAGTCCTGTGGGAACGAGGTTAGCACAAATCCAATAAAGTTGTGTGTTACTCATAAAGACAGATAAATAACAAAAACACACATAGTAAAGTGAAATATTAATAGACTGGTAATGTTCTGCTTTTGATGAAAAGGACAGGCTTTGGTGGGAGTCGTGCAAACATCTCTGGAACCCGAACCTCTGGTGCAATGAGGGGTATCCATATTTATTGATCTTAGATCATTTTCATTAACTTAACAACATTTGCAGATGTTGGCATTTGTTTTCCTTGAAAAAAAAAAATTCTCTTGTGACCTGAACTGCCCTTAGCCATATGAAAAATTCTTTTATCAACAAATAAACTTGAACTGTAATTTGTTACAGATACTGTAGCAACCATATCTTCACAGCACAAAGTCTTCATTTTGCTAAAGCACTATGAAAAAGCAGGCTAAACAGAAAATAATATGCATGACATTGGAAGTAGGAAAAAGTCAAATATATGGATAAAATACTTAGGAGTGAGAAGTACTCTAGATAGGTAGTGGGGAAGCTAGAGATAAGGGACATAAGGGTGCTTACAAGAGCAATTTCTATTTAAAAAAACTTCTTTCCCTCATCCACCTTCCCCCCGTGTCCCTACTGACACAAGGCACCTAACTTCTCTCCTTGAGCTGGCAGGAAGGGTTCAACACAGGGCCACTCCTTCTCCTAGGGCTTACATGCAGTTGCAAGGACAGAGATTGGGTGACAGAAGTCCAGAGACCAATGTCTTCCCCTTCTAATGCTGCCAAGAATCACCTACAACTTTTCTTCATAGCATCTCCAGTGCCAAGAGCAGTAGAAATGTGTGCAGCCTGCTGAAAAAACAAGCGGAGTTGCAACCTCTCTCCCCAGGCACAGGCTGAAGAAACAGTACCCTAGAACCAGACTTACACCATTCTCTTTGGCCCCCTCATAAAAAATA
The DNA here is from genome assembly GCA_025920805.1 of Petroica traversi. Lineage (NCBI taxonomy): Eukaryota > Metazoa > Chordata > Aves > Passeriformes > Petroicidae > Petroica > Petroica traversi. Next base: position 7,462,944 of record JAHLSL010000009.1, on the reverse strand, counting down.
AGGTGAAAGAGATTTACTTGTATTACTGAGCTAAGTAATCAAGAGCAAAAATAAAACAGAAGGAAGCCTCTTTCTATGTCTTTTGTATTGTGATGGCTGTAACTTGCAGCATCTCAAAGAAAATACATAGTCTGATCCTCAAGTAGACCCAGCCTAAAGAGGAACACAGATTAGGTCAATTTTGCAAGAAACTGCTCCAGGATGCTCTATTCGTTGTGCACACTCTTTTTTTAACCTGTCCCCTCTCTCTGCAAAGACAGTATCCAAGAGATGCCAGCATGTGAAAGGATTATCACCTGTTGACAGCCTTACAAATGCACACTTGAACAAAAAGCACAGCCAAGTACCTCCATGCCCTCAGGAAAGCAGTTTTGTCCCAAGCATATCCAACTCCAGAGAACTGTGAACTGCCTCTAATGCCACATGGTGCTGAGGGAATTTGCCTTAGGTGGATCAGCCATTCTTTTTGAAAGCAATGGTAACAGGTGACCTTACTACAACATCCTTTTCTGATCAATAATATTCAGGATGACTAATGAGTTGCAGTGACTCAAATTTCAGATAAAGTCTTCCTTAGTTCTAAGCTGGCTGGTTCAGTGAACAGAATGACCAATAATTATTTGAAATTACAGCATTGATGCGGGCCAGGAAGCTAAGGAAGTTTTCTGAGTTGCTGTAAATGTCTCAATAATTAACGCAGCAGGTGGCTGGTTTCCTTTAGCTCTCAATTCTAGTACCAAGAGAGCTCAGTTGGCCAGAGACTTACCAACTGTAGCTACAGCATGCAAAAATAAGGGGGAAGAGAAATGGAACCAGGAATTCAAGTGGAGTTGAAGCCTCATACTGAAGGCCACTCCCACCCCAAAGTCTAAGCTTTTTCCCCATGCACAACAGAACTGTGTCCAGATGTACAGATGTTCTTCAGCATCTAAAGAAACACTGAGATTGTAATTCCAATTAATTCTGACTCATAGTAGGTGTAATCAACAAAATAGGAATTCCTCAATGGATAAATTATTAAATATTCTAAATAAGAATTCAAAGTTACAGTCTGAGATGAAGAGATTCAAACTAAATATTTAGTCCTCTGTCCTCATGTTACAGTAAGAATCATAGAACCATTAGGTTTGAAAATGACCTCCACGATTATTAAATCCAACCTTCGAATGAATAACACAATGCCCACTAAATTATATGAAGAAGTGCCACATCTACTCATTTTTTGAACACTTCCACGGATGGTGACTCCACCACTTGTCTGGACAGCCTGTTCCAATTCTTGATGACTCAGTGAAGAATAACTCTTAATATCCAGTCTGAAGCTCCCCTGGCAAAACTTGATGCTGTTTCCTCTTGTCCTGTTGCTGGTTGCCTGGGAGAAGAGACCCATCCCCACGTGGCTACAGCTTCCTTTCAGGGAGTTGTGAGAGCAGTAAAGTCTCTCCTGAGCCCCCTTTTCTCCAGACTGAACAGCCCTGGCTCCTTCAGCTGCTCCTCACTGCACTTGTGCTCCAGACCCTTCACCAGCTCTGCTGCCATTCTCTTGTCCCACTCCAGAACCCCAATGTCATTTTTTAAATTGAGAGACCCAAAACTCAACACAGGCTTCATGAAGCAGCCTCACTTACCCCTGCTGGCCACACTATTGCTGATACAGGCCAGGATGCCATTGGCCTTCTTGGCCACCTGGGCACAGCTGGCTCATGTTCAGCCTGTAGCACTGCATGGGGTTGTTGTGACCCAAGTGTAGGAGCCAGCACTTGGCCTTGGCCCATGGATCCAGCCTGTCCAGATCCCTCTGCAGAGCCTTCCTGTCCTCCAGAAGATCAACACTCCCACCCAAGTTTCTGTTGTCTGCAAATTTACTCAGGGTGCACTCGATCCCCTCATCCTGATCATCAATCAAGGTATTAAACAGGACTGGCTCCAGAACTGAGCCCTGGGGAACATCACTTGTGATACGCTCATAGCAACATAGTGAAGTTGTTTTGCACTACCGAGATACAAAGATTACTCCCAGAAATAATAATTAGCTGTCTTAATCTATGACAGTTTATACAGTTAAATTTTCCTAGTATGCTGGTAACCAGTCCTGCCCTCAGATTACGATTGCAGATGTCTGAGAAATATATTTATTGAAAAGCAAAAACTTGAAGCAGGAATTCTCTTTTATAGGTATGTTTGAGGTAATTTTCCATTTTAAATATATAAGCAATAAGGAAGCTTTACACAAGCACACAGGACCTTTTCTGCGTCTCAATAAATTTAGGTAACCATATTCTATGAAATTAAGTTAAATGCATTTCTCTTGAAATTTATTACAGATAAAAATACCAATAGTGAAAATCACTTTGTCTCCAATAGATGCTAAGTTTTAAATGTAATTTCTTTTAGCATGGATCACAGAATTTCCCAATGAGAGTATAATTTTAATTTTCTTCTATGAACATGGTTTAGCTCAGCCAGAAAAACCCTCTGGCAATGTGTTAAAACAGTCTTTCTGCAACTTTGCTGCAGATATGCAGCAGAAGTTGTTTTTATGAAGCAAACAGGGATTTATGGCAATCTTTTAAAGGAAATCAGTGAAAAGGTTTTGAGAGAAACTCTTGTCTCATTTATTTCGTTTCAGTACAATGCTACTGGCTGTACCCTGATTATGCTATGCTTTAGGCACATATAAGCACAATATGTATCATCATTTAGACAGGACAGAGAGGGAAACAGAATAAACATCAACCAGATATGCTCCCCCATCCCTGTCTTCTTGCTTTTCCACATGTAGGCACAGCAAGAGGAAAAACAAAAAGCTCCTAATGTTCAGAGATTTGTCAATGGCAGTTTGCTGCAGCTCACACGCAGAGTGAAGCAGCAGAGGAGACAACTGCAGAGAGCAAGTCAGGAGTGTGAAGCCTCAGAGAGCAAAGCCACAGGGATAGAACGATCTCTTAAGCAGCTGGGGAGAAGACGCAACCAATTAAACAGGGAGCAAAGAGGAGCAGGAAGCTCCATGCTAGCAAAAACCATTATGTTTTCTCTCGAATTTTTGATGAACACTGGAAACTGAACATGTGGGGGTTTTTTAATTGCAGAAATATTAAATAGTCTGGAGCTGTACCGCAAAATACAAACTTTTTTTTTTTTAGTCAGCAAACTACATTCTTGAAATCAAATGCAGGCCCACATTAAAAACTGAAGTTCTAATTTTATATATTGTTTTCTATAGGCTTGAAAACAAGCAAGAAAGCAAATAAAGGAAGTTATTCTTCTACTGCTGAAAGTAAAACTTCCATGAACCATTCTCCTTCATTCATACATTTTCTCACTTTCATTCCTCTCAGTCTGGATTTGTATTTTACAAGGACAAAGTAACCAGGTAATTGGAAAGATCTACTCTTCTAGAGCGGGCAGAGTGTGTGGGGATTGCTGTGTCTCATGCACATTAACATTTCAATCCTTAAACATCACTTGGGATGCTGGTTTGAATATGGTACAAAGAGAAGTTACACTACTCCTCATCATGATGGCTGGTTAGAAGATCAGTGTGATGCAGAGCTGGATCTTTTCAAGTCTCAGACTACTACTATCAATTTCATCCTGTGAGCTCTTAGAGACAAAGGCCAGGAAAGACAGGGAAATTCTACAATTCTCATACAGGGAAAATGACAAAACATCTCCTATGACTTTGGGGTGGCCCTTGCTCTGGAAGAGATAGTGAGAGATATGGCCCATGTCTCCACAAAGTCCTAGTTGTGTTTAGTTAACAGTTCCAATTATTCTTTCCAAGTCTCTGCCTAATTGAGGACTTTTATTTGCTGATTGGATGGAAAAGTTTATCCAAATGCGGGATCCAAACAGCTATTATTAGTAATCAAAAATACTGCAGGAGGGTGACTAATACATAACAAACAATTATTCACTCACTATGTCTCTACTGCTGTTTTTAACGTCCGTGATTGGTGGTTTTTTTAGTATTTATTTAATGTTGTGGGGGGTTCTAATTATTTTATTAACAACACTTGATTGTTGTTTTTCTGGAAATGTATGAGTACTCTCATCTGACATCCCTGGTCCCTTAACTGGACTCATTTACATCTTTACATAACATAAAACAGTTTCTGATGTCATAATTCACAGTAATAATTACAAAATTCATTTTTATAACTAATAAAATTCCTCTTATCACTGAACATTCCTGTTAGTAAATTCATCTATTAAAAGCAAGAATGGCCTAGGAAATGTACATATGCTCTCCAGAAAAAAAAACAGAAAGAAGTAATTTCAGCACTACTTTCAGATTTAAAAGCCACCTATTCAAACTGGACATATTATACAAAGATTTGAGTTTTCTTGTTATGAGCTGCTAGCAGCATGTAACAGTTACTTTTATGGGATTTTTGGATATCTGCTGGTGGTAGTCACAATGGATGCCTTTAGAAAGTCATGTGTTTTCATTTTGTTCCTATTGTACTATAGAGTTGCAACAATATTATATATAAAACTGTGACATTTATATGGTAGATACTTCACTTAATAATGGAAGCATTACAGGAATAATATCTAAAATGAGATACTGGGAAAACAGTATATTACAGATTTCTCAGTATGTGATGACTAGAAATGAGGGTGTTCTCACAAGGTGGTTAATGTATGACCAAAAGGGAATAGATCCGAGGAATCCCAAGGAACCTCCATTAGAGTCAGGTATAGACCTGAAAGTATAGCTTTTTAAACTTAGGCAGAGAAGCAGGCAAAGACATCTCAGATTCCCTTTTGTATCACAAGCAAGATCCTCACAGCTGAAGTACCTCAGAGCTCTGCCCTGCTTCTGTCATTTCATCTCCTCCTGTTCATCATCTCTTTTCTAGCACTGTGTTTTGTTTGATTTTTTAATGCAGATGCACCTTCTGTGCCAAAAGTTTGTGAAATAATATCTTTGTGAACTCAAGCCTGGACAACTTTGAAAATGTAAACGATATTTGATTAATTTTGGTTGAGAGAAAAAAAGGCAAAATCTCAATATTTTGGATATGAGATACACGTTTGCTTTGCTCTTGATCTGCACAGTAGTGTATACATACGGGACTAGAATCACAATGCAAGAACATGTCTCTGTTTAGAAATTAAAATCCAGAGTAATTTACCACAAAATTTGGCATATTCAATCCAAGCCTCTAAAATGAAGTGGTTTCAGCCAATTCAGATACAACACTACCGAAGAGGAGCTCTATGGGCAGATCTCTGTAGCTGATCTTCCTGGTCCCTTTCTAGTCTTAATTGTTAACAATGTCCTGATTATGTTATTTTGAAGCACAGGGCATTTCCCTTCCCCCCCCCTTTTCAAAATTATCTGCTAAATCTGAAAATTAATCTCAGAATGGATGATTGGTTTAGTTTTGCCTTTTCACATGACATGAAGAAACAAGATTTAATATAGGCAGAAAGAGCTGTGGCAAGACAGAGAGCAGTACTCTTACTTTACAGTCCCTCCTAACTGGTGCAAAATCACGTCATTTGTGTATTCAGGCAGTCAGCTCATTCAACAGAACACCAGCCTTCCAAATTTAGCTGAGAGATAAACAGCAAGGAAAAAATATGCTGAAAATGGGATGCACATAATAAAATAGCAATCAAAAATGCATCACATGGGGATTCACCTTATAATGTTTACCAGTTCTGGCACAAAAGGCAAAAGGCAACAGCAGTAGCAGGGATGGCAGCAGGAAGACCGTAGACCACTTCCTCCCTCCAAATTTTTAGTTAACCTACATTTTTTAAGACGCTTTTTGTCTGTGTTGCTGCTTATTGATAACCACAGCATGATTCCCCCTGACACCCCGCCTCATAGAACTACTGAATAACAACAAAAAGAGTTGTTTCACTTGGTGGGAGAGTTTTCAGAACAACTAATACTTGACCTTTACTGTAAAGAGCTCTTTTTGCCATAGATCAAATATTTTCGATTTGCAGTACCAGCAACCTGGCCTGAAAGATTTTAGTGAGTCTAAATCACATTTCATCAGATCTATCACATACCCAGTGAATCCAGGAATGATTAAGCCTGAAGTCATAAATGGTTCAGGAGCCTGATTTCCTGTGATACAAGCAATACTTCCTTTACTACCTACAAATATAATTATTATTAATAGTGATTAAGTTCAGATGTTTCACATGGTGTTAACAAAACCTGCACCAGGGATCTTCAGATTTTGATGTTCTGTGAACTACTTTTAATTCAAAGGGAGTAGTTCTTGAATTTAAGCTTCTGCTACGTTAATCCTATTAAATATCTTTAATATACATTTAAATGAAGTTTGGCCTATATATAGTTCCATGGATTTGACCTGTACCACTCTGATTTTTATGATTACAAATTTTATAAAGATAAATAAAGTCTCTTACAGGTTTTTTTTGCTTCCTCATGTAAAAGTTGTCTAATTTGTCTAATCAGGGACTTCTTCACCATACTGTTTCCCAACATCCAGGTATCTCACGTGACTAGACATAAGACCTTTGGAGTTCAACCGTGACTAACTCTCTGGTATAATGGCTAGACATGAAAAAAGTGGCAGGAGCTTTTGTAAGTAACTTGGAAGCATCTGGTCACTGGGGTGGAATCCAAAACCCTGTACTAAGACACCAAAGGCTTCACAGAGCGCACAGGAAATTAGGTGTCTTAGAATAGCATCCCTAAATACAGACCTGCTGACTAGGAAGTTGTAAGATCTGTAAAATGACTCTCTCCTTCCTAGTATTAATAACACAGGTGCAAGGCAAACCGTAAGTGACCCTTATTATAATGCTACCACTGAAAGGATTAAATCTAGCAAGCAAATAATAGGGGATTATTCATAGTCCCTAACCATAACATTTATCCAGCTTGTTTTCCTAGAGCTTCCTCTATAGTTCTTCCTCTTCAGGCTGAACTCCCTACTATGTAATTTAAATGAATTATATGCTGAAAGGGGGGGGTGGTCTGAAGCTGTAGGAGAGATAAGGAGAGAAAGTTCTGATGAAACTGGGAACTCTGTTGCACACCATCACTTACTAGGTCAGTGGAGGAAGAAAACAACTCTCCCTTAGTGCTTCAGAGAAGGATGCTCCATTTCCTATGGTCTATCATAACAATTCTCTGGGTGGAAAAGACCATCAGTGCTAATGTACCCTGAGACATCAGCAGTGCACATTCATAGACTTTATTAAGAAAGATTTGGTCTAATGTTTTGAGCACAACTGTTCAACCTTCTCTGGAGGCTGCCTGTTATTTCTGGGATATGGCAAGAGGAAAAAACAAACCAAAGGGTATTTTTTAGAGTCCTTCTAAACTGCTCTAAGAATATTCAAACCCTTGCATGTACCTTCAAGCTTGACAAGTGGTTTTGAAGCAGCTCTAAAAAACCATTAGGGAAATTGTTCATGTAACTCTGAATAGGTTTTGATTCTTTGACAGCTTGCTGTTTCATGGAGGTATATTGTGATGCATTCCAAGGACTCAGCACTTCCTAGTCCTTTTTTCCATTATTGGAAGGCAGGTCCCTGAAGAATGTTTAGATGTATGTGAGGTATATGGAATAACAATGATAATACTGAAAGATTGTCTCCTTCAGGGTCAAGAGCAATACATCCCTACAAAATGGATTGTAGGGAAGAATACCAGGAGACCTGGAGCTCCTTAAAAAACTTACAGAGGGTGGAAGCAGGAATTCAGATAAATTGTCTAAACAGCTGGAGAGCTGCTTAGGAAAGCTAAAACACTGGCAGAAGTAAATCTGACCAAGGACACTGAGGGCAATAAAAGAAATTCTTCAGGTACATGATAGGTAAAAGGCCTGTTGAACAATTCCAGAAGAGGCCACTAAGTTAACCACAAAGAGGGGACGCCTTTCTCATGAAGACAGGCTGAGAGACATGGGGCTGTTCAGCCTTGGGAAGAGAAGGCTCTGGGAGGTCCTAGCCTTCCATTACATAATAGGACCTAGAAAAGAGCTGGAGTAGGACTTTTTTCAAGGGTATATAGTGACAGGACAAGGGGGAATGGCCTTAAGTTGAAAGAGAGTAAATTGAGATTAGGTAATAGGAAGAAATTCTTTGAGGGTGGTGAGACACTGCAACAGGTTGGCCAGAGCGGTTTTGGACTCCCCATTTCAGGGAGTTTTTAAGACCAGGCTGGATGGAGCTCTGAGTAACCTCAAGTCTAGTGAAAGGCTCCCTGCCATGTCAAGTGGGTTGGACTACAGGGTCTTTAAGGTCCCTTCCAACCCAGAATAAAGTAGATTCATTTCTTGCAGTAAACACACACAGAAGGTTGTGAATCTGAGCTCTCAATTCAAGAAGACAGCCTTAAATTCTATGCAAATGCCTATTTTGCATGAGAGCTCCTGCCATGGCTCTTGCTGATGCTAGGACTTGCAAAACAATACAAGGGTACAGAAACAAGGCAAAAAGAACCTTGCTACACAAGCTCTGTGAGAACTTGGTTGGAGCAAGGTCAGTTCAGTGTTTTTCTGTGTGACTCCAGAGGCCCAAGCACCAGGTGCTGGAACTGTCAAGCTGCCCCTTCCCAGCTGGCTGGTCTCACCACACTTTTGCTGGATTCCAGTTCACACTTGTTCTGCCTGAGAGGTTCTTGCACTTGTGACTGCAGAGTAACACAGGTTCCATGTGGGCAGGATGCTGAGGGGCCCCACCAAAAGCTGATGGCAGACTGGTGGCTAGGGCATTAATTCAAGGTGACAGAATTACAGATCCAAGCTGGGAAAAAGTAGTACCCCAAACTTCCTATTCTAACTTTTAGACTACTAAACAAGAGCCCATCACCTCCGAAGATATCTATGTCCTGAATAATTGTCACAAGCATTGAGTCACAAGTGTGACTCAATCTGAGTCTGTTAACATCTCAATCTGAGGTGTTAACATTTCCTACCAGTTGCCTTCAGACTTCCAGGCTAGCATGCAGATGAACTGAATCACTTTACAGAGCAAGATGACTTACAAAATAAATCTTGAGACTTTGGCTTTTGGTTTAAGCACTTCAGACTGCCCACCTGAAGATACATAGATATATGCAAATCCATGGTTCAAATTGAGAAATGGGACAATTTAAATAGAAGAGGGCACTGGATTATATCAAGAATAGAACAGCTGACCAATTAAAGGTATATGTAAGGAACCTTATGCAGGAAACCTCAAACTTCTGTCGATTCTAGATTACAGTGGCAACTCCACCTCAATCTTCAGCACATGGAGCAATCATGGAAAGGAAGAAACACAACAAACTGGCAGAGGATACCAGGGTTTACACTGTTCAAAAAAAGACCAGCTGTATTCCATAATAGAAACCAATGCTTATTTCGGACAGTGTATGCCTAAAACAACTCATAAGCTATTTGCTCTTGTTTTGTTTGATTTTTCCTGGTAGTGGGCCTGAACTTCCACCATGAATAAACCAGGCTAATGTGCTAGTGAAAAAATAAGTTATGAATTATCAGCAGAAATTTAATATTTCAGCTTTACTCATGCCCTTACTAGCTCAAAAACAGAGCGGATGATTTTGTGTATATATATATATATATATATATATATATATATATGGAATATACACTATGAAAGGCGTTGCTAAGATTTTTACACTAGAGGGCACCTTGCTTATTCTCTTGTATTTCATGGAATTAGTGCACTGGAACCTGTATGGAGTTTTCTGCAGTATTTGAATTCCAGAAGCTTTTAATGTGTTGGTTGGTTTTTGGTTTTGTTTTGTTGTTTGTTGTTTTGTTGGTTTTTTTTTTTCCAACAGGTACATCAATATCAATTTCAGGCAATAACCTTGAAGATCTTAAATTGTAGGGGGAAAAATTGGACAACATCCAGTTTAAAACCTTCTAATGACTTTCAGGGTACTGAAGCCATTGAAACTGAACCACAGCTTTAATTATTTTTGTGGTTATATAGCTACGCTAGTCTATACTGGCTAAAAAAATACACATGATATAAAATATTTTGTAATGGGAAATTTATATCATTATTTATAATGACCTAAAAGACCTTAGCTTATATTTTGAAGAGTAGAGTGGCCATTTGGCTCCTCTCACGCTGTTGAGAGAAGACCAATGTTGACACACATACACAAGATATTTTCCTATCTCCTGCAAAGATATATGTATGTTGCTGTTCGTAAATAAATGTTCAAACAATGAGCAATTGTTTAGCAATTCCATTACTACATTTTATATGCTACTTTTTTATGCACCAGATATAAAGAAGGCAAGTATTTGGGTCAGAGTAATTACAACTATGTACATATACTCTCACATTACATGAATGAGAATTATTTTAAGACTGCTCTCCATGTGGCACTTTGTATGGTAAGTGGCCTTCTTGAGAAATCTGAGGTCTGTGCACTTACCAGTGCTCCCTGGTTTTCAGCCTCAGGGAATATATGGAGTAGAAATAGACAGAGAAGCCTAATACAACAGAGACCACACCACATTCTCCCTTGGCCTGGTGGGTTCCACCCTTTAAAACACTAAAATTATACTGTTTTTCTCAGAGTTCCAAGAAGATAAAATTAAAGATTATTTATCACCTCATAGCCATCCTGTTAGTCCCTTCCCTCATTCCCCCCTGCTATTGTTTAGGTATCAGAGGATGAGTACAAATAGCCAAGGAGCTAATGATGGAATCCTACACCAAAGGAAGGACTAACTTCACTAAAAGTGAAGACTTTCAGGGTTATGCATTCTTCCACTGAAAGCCATTGTTGCCTGGCATACATGCCCTACGGCAAGGTTTTGACCTACTTGAGAACAGGCATTATGCCATCCAAACAGATGGGCAAAAGCAGAGACAGTCAGGAGACCATGTTTGTACATCAAGCATGGATGACGAGGGCATGATTCTCAGCTGAGAACATTTAAATAATTGTTCATTCAGAGCTTATGCTACTGTCACAGAAAGTAATGTGTCACCATTAATCAAGCTTGGAGTTTAGTGCCCTTTAGGAAAGGCATTGCAATGTAAGGTGGATATTATCACCTAGACAGAATTTGGAGACTGATAGGTCTGGAGCACAATTATGAAAACATTTGACTTCTAGTCCCAACTCTGCTACTAACTTCATAAGTGACCTTGAGCAAATTCAGCTACAATCTTTGTAGCAGCTTCTCTTGTTTTACCAACACCAACTTACATTCTGAAAGAGCAACATTATGTGAGCAAATCATTGTGTGCAAAGCAGCTAAAACAGAAATTAATAAACATCTCTATAGCTGCTCTATCATGTGACCCCCTTATGTGAAATTTTGGTACAACAGGTACAATTCTCCATTTGTTGACATGATGAATTTCTCATGGCTAGACTCATATTGTTGGCTTCAATTGTCATACAGACTTTATTTTTTTTGAGATTAAAACAGTTAATTTGTAAGCAGAAGTGGACAGAATTGCAAATGATTCCACTTCGTCGTTTGCAATTTCCCATGCTTCACTGATTTTCAACATGATCAGTATGTGAAATAAAGATGAGTGCGTATAACAAAGTATTCCAGACTAATGCCAACATTAATAACAGTCAGTATTAATGTACTAATTTGTGCTAAAACTGTTTCAGATGAACAAATAGAAAAGACATGTACATATTTTTGCAAACTAGACACATATTGAGGAGGATATTAAAAAAATTAAGTACTCTACAGAAACAGCTATATATATTAAAATTACTCATGGCAAATGTCAACTTTTAGAAGTAATGCCTGGGTTGTTATTAGGATATGAAGTCCAAATTTATTTAACATGCTTTCCATAACAAGCAATTCATAAGTCAAGGTTATCTACAAATTAAGACCTAAGCCTGAAACTCAAAAAAAAGTATCTAATGATACAGGACTGAGAACTTTTTCCTGTGTGACTTTCATGAGGTAGTTTGCTAGCGATGTCTGAATGTTAAATCTACACAGTTCATGAGTCTTAGTAGCTTGAGTGGGACTATTTACACTGTGTAATGTCTTGCAGACTTATTCAGGTATTTTAGCACTCTTACAAGCAATCCAGTTTTGAAGAACTACTATGATTTTTTTTCCCTGCCAATTAGATGCTGATTGAAAGGATATTATCCAAATCTACTGCAAGCTGTTCTGAAATACATTTAAACTGTACTGGGATGAGGTCAATTCCCAAAAGCATTTACCAGAAAAAACTACAATATCTTAAATGAATTATCATAGTAATTAATTACCTGTTCAAATAAACAGTCCTCTAGCAGATTTCTAGAAAATATACAGTCTTAGTTTTACTATAAGTGCTGTAGGGTATTTTAAAGGAAATGTCCCATACACTTTAAGACCATTTCTAAGAAATCAACTTATTTGCCAACGATAGCATTGTAGCATTTTCAACATTTAGTCAAGCTTAACTCATTTCAGGGAAAGGAGTCATCCTTCAAATATATGACATGTATTTATTATCCAATTCACAAAGGTTCCAGTGCAACAAAGCACCAATGAGCCTTTATGATGATTAAAATGTCAAAAGAAAATCTAATCAGTCATACTGTGAATTTGCCTCAAATAATAACCACCGCTGTTGTACTCTTATATTTCACTGTTGATGACAGAGCAGGTCCAATATGGAGGGCATGCCATGATCTTTCCTGTGTAATATACAGTCAGGATTAATTTTTAGGGCATCATTAAAAGCCAGGTACACAGGAAGAAGCAGAGCTGCAACAATCAGAGCTCTCACATCACTCAGTCTCAGCACAAATAGGAATGTAGCCTTGCAAACAATGCAATCCATTAAGGCAGTGAACTGTTCCTATCCCACATCACGTTCAGCAGTGGATGACATCTTTCTCAGAGTATTGCTGTAAGCACATTTCCTGTTGAATGACTTGTTCTTTTTGTCTCTCCCTCCCTGAGGCACAAAATGCCCCTCTGCATTTTTCTTGAGGTCTGTGCTTCTCGCTCTGTGGGTCTGTCTTACAGGCACAGCCTTGCTTCATCTTTATACCTATGTGCAATTAAGCAGTATGAATGCAAGTATAATGGAATTCTCCTGAGAGGATCAGTTATAAAAATATTATTTTGTATCTCAGAAGTAATATAGTAACAATATGAGTCCTTTGTAAGAGCCAGGAGCTTGTAAAGGATGTACTCAAAATTTTCTTGGGTTGGGAATATTTTATCTTTTCATCATTGTTTCGAATATTGAAACATTGCCTTATTACGTACTTAAGTATTGCAATTACTTTAATAATGACAGGCAGCTTCAAGCTGTTCCTAAACTTCATAAATAATTTTAAATTGTTTTTAATAAATGATGTGCCTCTGTGAGTACTGTGTAAATTTCCCTTATAAGTATGTATTTATAAACATATTCAGATTCAGGAATAGCATACATAAGTAGGAATATTTTTCATTTCTGTTCAAAGAGAAATACAGACTCAGCTCCCATTGGGAAGTGGGATAACTGGAAAAGTAGAAATTACTGAGACATAACTGGAAAACTGAGACTATTCTTCACGCACAACATATAAAGTATTTACATTCCTTTCTAAATATACATTCAAATGAATTTATTTTATTTTTATGAGAAATGTCAATCAAATCACTAACTTGAACTGAGCACGTCACTTTTATCAGGCATCATTAATACCTTCATCAGGAGCATGGCTTTGGCTCATCATGTTTGAGAAAAAAATCTCTCTCTAAGAAATGAAATAATACCATAACAATAAAGCCTTAATTATATTTTAACAATTCAGAATCATGGCTGAAGAACATTAAGTCAACCTTCCATGTTAACTGAAGAAGAGATGAAGCTCCAGTACACCCCAAAAAACTGCAAATGGCTCCTCCCCTACCATCTCACTCTCTGGACAATGTATTCCAGAGTCTCAGCACCCTCACCATAGAAGCATTCTTTCAAATATTCCATCAAATTCTACCCTCTTTCTGTTCAAAATCACTGTCCCTTGTCCTGTCACTACAGACTGGGTAATAAGTCTCCACCTTTCTTATAACCCCTATTTATATATTGAAAGGCTGCAATAGGATCTCCCTGGAGCCTTTTTCATCAGGACTCAACAGCCCCAGTTCTCTCAGTAATCTATGAGGCTATTCAGTTTTTCAGACCCTCTTCAGTTTTTAAACACATCATATGTCTCTCTCTTTGTCTTTTTGGATACTGCTACTGGAGAGAGGAACATAAAAATCCATGCTTCAGCTTGCTCTTTGTGCCTTACTCTCCTCAATAATTAGTACCAATTAATTGGTGTGGGTTTTTAAGATGTGTGTTGCCTACAGGTTGTTTGATTTTGTAATTCATATTGCTCACCTTTGACTGATAAGAGGAAATGAGAAATCATACATAAACCTAAAAAAGTTCAATGTGCTCCTTTCACAGGGACAGATCACTCACCCGTTAATTGCAGGTGACTTAATTCTTTCATGGAGTCCCCTGGGAGTGACGCAACCAGAGCAACTTTCCACATTCCTATCCTCTTGACATTTCATCCAGAAAATAATTTCTCCATTATATTCTCTCTATCACTCACCTCCTTTCATTTGTCTCCAACCTATTTAGCTTTCCCTTCTGCTGATGAGAAAGCATTCGGCTGTAAAGGGACCTCCTAAAATTGTAACGTGCATTTCTCTATTGAAGCCATACCCTGTCTCCATAAAAATAACAATATAAAAAAAACCACGAGGGGGGAATTAATCTGCAACAGAATGCCAGATGATTGAATCAGTGGTGCAAGGATAATCAGGAAAAATGGGGAAATTTGACAAGGCAGAAATTACTATTATCCCTTTGGACATGGGTTCACATAAGGGAATAGACTGATGAGCCCAGAGCAGTTCTTGTGTTAGTATCACAGTGGAAAATCCTTTGTTCCTCTTTGGCTGCAGACTGCTTTCTTTGAATATCCTCCTCTAGCTGACTACTCAGAGACACATCCTAATTCTTTTCCAGACTCCTTCTAGAGTAAACTTCATCCAGTAGTTAAACACTGTACATCCAGGCAGCAGTAACAGCAGCAACACCAATACATTTAAAACAATCTTTGTAGTCCCTTTAAATTGCAGCAGACTTAGCTGGCAACTCACGAACTTCATGTAGTTTCAGAGTGCTGTGATTATTTGGGAGAGATTCATATTGGGAGCTTAAAAGAGAGAGATACACCAATGTACCTCCACTAATCTTTCTCCTTCAGCACATGCCCACGTTAATTTTTATTTGTGTCTCAAAATACAGCTATGATTCCTAGGAAGTGTAAGTTATAGGTAACTCTAACACTGACAATGCACAGAATGGGCACAGATGGTTACAAGAGAGAGTCTTCTATCCCATCACAATACATATTAGCACAGAGAATATTTAGGGCCAAAGACGTAGGAAGTAATGGTGGTATTTGCAGATGAATAACACAAACTACAGCCTCACACTTCATAGCTGCAGAAATGTGTTTCAAATGTGCAGAGAACAGTGTTACACACACAAGCTGCAGAAACAAAGCACTGATTTACAAGAGAGGCTACTACGAAGCTGAGAACCCAGCGGTTGATCACTTAAATGCAAATAAATAATTTCAGTGGACAAAAATGCAAACAGCTTGTTTGAAGGAGGGAGTAAGGTAAATTGAAATGTATGTCACACACTATTCTACAGATACAAGAACAGAGACAGTACTGCTCCAAAAGATTAATTTTTTTTTTATTTATTCTTCATTGATTTTTTTAATTAAGAGTTTCTGAGGGATATTCTTTTGTTCAAAAATATTGGTTTGTCAAAACTGGCCAAACATAAATCCCTACTTCACCATCCCTGTAAATCTATCCTTAACTGGACTTTGTAGGAGTGAATCTAAATCACCTGAACTTCTCTTGAATCGGTGGTATGAATGCAAGACCTGAATTTTTGTGAACATCAATAAATAGCAGCTCATATCCATCAGCTTACCAGGCAGGGAGTACCTATTTTTCCTAGTAGGTATTTATGAATTTGGTGTGTGTGCATGTGTATATAATATTTGTATTATACAGATAATTATATATATATATAATATATGTATATAATATATATTTAATATAATACAATTTATATAATATATTACATATATAATATTTGTATTTATAGTTTATTTTAATGCTTCCCTTCTTTAAATGTTTTGAGTAAAATACTATCACTCACTTGCTTATTGGATCCTAATTTTGTTGTATTTTGGAAACACATGGCTTTCAAGCAGTGGATCATAAATTCAGTTTTAGAAGAAGCTGCTTAACAGCACTTTCATAAAAATTACTTTTAAAAACCCTATAAACATGAATTATCTCTAACTATGTCATTAACTATGTGGTATCTCTCTCTTCCCAAAAAAAACCCTGATTTTTTGATTTACCTGAATGATACATTTCAGAGTGTCAAATAAAATCTCAGCTGTGAAGAGACCATGGAATATTTAGATACCAAATCAAAGAATGAAACAACACGTCTCTTTTTCTAAAATATATTATGTCAGAAAGAACTAACATGGAGGTAAATTTCTGCTTTAAAACTATGCTTAAAAAAACCTTTCAGCACACAGAAGAGGTTGCCTATGGTTTAATTATGTATGAATTGGACTGATTGTGAAATTCTATTCTTCTGTATTGGTAGTTTCCTCTAAGGCTAGTCAGCAACTGCAGTTAAGTCTAGACTTACAGATTTTTTTCAAAACTAGGAAAGTTCATTGGATGAAAGCCCAGAACCTTGACTAAAGTTGGCAGAACTTGTAAGATGCTGTGTTTTACCTTCTTTACAGGGACTACTCAGTGCCATGGCTTCTGAATGGACAAAGATATTGTCCAAAAATTAGAGGTCCAATTTCTTCCTTAAAAATTGTCTGCAAAATTATGTTTACCACCCTGAGGATCAGGAAAATGCTATCATCATAGCTTCATCATTTTTAAGATTCCACCATGGTAGGTTTTATGCAGAGGCTTATTTGTTTACAACAAAATAAACTCTTTGCCCTTTGACAAATTCAGTGAAATGAATTTTTCAAATAGTTGCCAGATAGTTCAGATGGAAGAATAAGTGATTGTTTGCATCTGCAAAGTCTATATTTTTGCCATAATCTCCAGGATATCACACTTTTAAGGAATTAAGCACTATGTTTGGAAAAATAAAAGTTTCTATTTTCAGAATTTAAACTGCAGCATATTATTTGTTTCTTCATAATCTAAAGTATACACTGGGAAAAGTGAGAGAGAAATATTGCTCCCCATTATCATCTTCTAAACTGGAGGAAATCTGCAGTAACAAACTGAAAAAGCATTGCTTTCAAGTTTAAGCAGAAAAATATTAACATCTTCAGTAATTTACTCTGTATTCACGTTAACTGTGATTTTTAAAGAAAAAGGGCATTTACACATTAGAAGTAATTTTGACAGAGCTTACAGAATTCATGCTCAGGTGCAGAGATAAGTGATTATGATTAAAGAAAATCTGAGGCACAGCAAAAGAGCTGTTCTATCAACAGTATAAAAGGAGTAAAAAACCACAGCCTTCAGCTGCACTAGGTTCTCAAAGAGGATGGCAAAGTTAGAAATATTCTTTCTGGTTTCCCTTAGAAAGTAGAAACAGACTTAAAAATCAACTTATTATTAAATAGCTGAAATTCATAATCTTTATATGAGCTCCAAGGCTATTTCATACATAGTATTTAGTTGCTTTCTGAATCTTAAAAAAAATGATTTTATTTATTATCTAGAAAATGGGGCCTGCATAGAGCAAAGAGCAGTTTCAGAAGTTTGTCCTATTTCTTATATAACAATGTGTTTGAGAGGACACAAGTTTCATGTGATTGTTGCATTCCTAATGCTAACAAGAATGATTTCTGATGTGCTAATAACTGCAATGCTTCTATAAAAGAGAAAAATACATGCAAATAAGTCACAGTTAACATGTAAACATCAACTGATACACAAGGCACAGGTATTTTCTCTAAAAGGTTTTTTCTGTATAATTCATGTAACTCTTACATCTGATTCAAATTATTTCAAACCAGTTGTGACTTTGCAAGATAGGCTGTATTTACTTAGAGAGGGCACATTTCAAACCCTAGTATGTTTTTAGAGAGCTTCACAGAGATTATGGGTGGCAGTGAAAATGGGTATGGTTCTGATGGAAATATTAATTTATGACATTCAGATGTCAAATGCGTAAATATTTCTCTCATTTGCCTGAACAGACAAACAAAAACCCACCAAATCCCTTACTACCTTTGGGGCAAAAGACTTTGTGCTTTGCAAGAAGGTGCCAATATACAGTTCTCACATACCTTCTTCCCTGGAAAAGTTATACCAGTTGGAAGTAATAAGTTTCTCAATTTCCCATATAGCACAGTAAAATTTATAAACCTTTCAAATTAAAAGCCCTAAAGAGATTAACAGTAGCTTTGTGAAATAACCTCTAAATAATGGTTACACTACCATAATGCAGATTTCTGTACGAAAGCCTAATGTAGCCATTTTTGGGGTGTAACCACAACCATTGAACTTCTTTTTGCACACCTCTGATAAAGCCAAAACTTTGGAATAAAATGGCAGTAGTAATTTCAATGAAAGCACAGCACAACCAGAATTATAACTGCTTTTTTTTTTTTTTTCTTGTATAATCACAGTCACTTCCTTTTGTCCTTAGATGCAGTACTTTAATTCTCCTTTGTCTCCTCTGTTTCTTTGATATTTGGGCTTCAGATTTTCAACAGAAAAAAGAGGCAGTATAACACTGAGACAAAATATTTTACTTTCTGTTTTGATTGCTTTTTAACACTGTTTCAACAGTGCAACATGCTCACTGCAACATCCACAGAATTGAATGTTCTGTCACTTTTATTATCTGGAATGTTGTTACTTTCATTCCACCTCCTTGTGCCAGTAAAGACAAATGCTGACCAAGCTCTGTGCAGCTTTTTTCCCCCTTCTCTCACTACACTCTTAATCCTCTCAGAATTACTAGGAGGTGAAAGAGACCTTATTTAATGAATTACACTTTTTAACTGCTAAAAATAGCTGTTAATTCATTTGATGTTTTGCAATACCAGACTTTCCACATTCAGGGAGGGATGGAGGGGTTAGACAAACTTAAAGAAAAAAAAATCATTCTTACTCCATTGTCCAACATACCATCACACTGCACCAACCCAATTTGTATCATATGCTATGGTACTATGGTCTATTAAAACCTTGCTTTTCCCATTTCTTATTCAAATTGAAGCATGCATATGTTTTCTTGCCTTAGCTGGAGACAGTGTGTTGAGAGACTTAGTACTTGCCCTGTTTAATCTCTTTAAGTACCTCCAACTCTTGACAAAAGTAAAAAACACAGGTTTAAAAGGCAACAAATTTGGTAATTTTCTACCACAGTAAAACTGTGTAGAAAATACAGACATAGAAAATGAAGAGGAAAACATAAATTCTGACATTGTCTTAATTTTGCCCTTTTAAGAAGTTACTTTCTAAGACTTAGTTGTATATGCGACTAAAAAACTTTATCAAGCAATTCCCTTGAATATGCAGTGGGAAAACTGATAAGCTGTGTCTCAGTGCCGTGCACTATGCTGACACCATGGATCACATAAAGAATTGCAGTATTTTGCAGGCTTTATGTCAATATAATACTCTATCCTCTTTAAAAGAAACAGAGGAGCCTAAACCATGCTGTGAAATAAATTGAATTCTCAATAACATAAACAGCACTTGGAGAGTTTGAGAGCACAACAGGATGAGAAAATGCCTTATAGCCATCTTGTTTTATTTGACTGCCTTGAAAGCCTGTAATGGAAAATTATCCTCCCATTAGAATTAACTTACTGGTTCACATGCCCCTTAGCACTTCTCCCCTCAGCTTGTGGCTGTACTAGCTCCTTCCCCTGCTCCTTGACTTAATTTTAAACAATGAGCCAACAATCCATATGAACACAGCCATGGGAAGGCCAGTCAGTTTGAAGAAAGAGGTGGCATTCATCACGACGGGGAGATCTGGGGCTGAACACTGTTCATCTCACTGGCTGTTACGCGGACTGGAACAGAAACATCTCTGCCTGAAAGCTGTCCCCTCCCCTAGTGGCTCATAGAAGTAGGATTCAAGAAGGGAGAAAGGACTGCTCCACCTCAAGCAATGTGCCTATTCTGAGATTCACCAAGCCAGACACTGGATTTCCAAACCATCCTCTGAGGATGCCTCCTACCCCCAGGACAGGGCTCTTGCTTGTGCTCACTGGCTGCTGGGATTTGGTACCTTGATGCAGGCACTGGAATAATCCTTTCTCCAAGGGACAATGACATAAAGGGCAGCAGCTTCCAGTTCAGTTCCTTTGCCTGGAATCACAGTGCATGAACTCTCTACCAGCTGGGATTGTTCCAGCTCACACAGGGTGAGCAAGCTCAGATCTGCTCTCAGAAGGTCTCAGCTCCTGAAGCCGTAACTGCTTTTGCTTCACCTTCACACAGAAAAACTGACCATGATGAAAACCCGTGATCTTAATGTCAGTTAATTAGGCAAATGTAAAACAAGAAGTAGCAATATGAACAGCACTGCAACTTTCTCCAGTCCTCAACTTCAGCATAATTTTTGGGGTTTTTTTGTGAGACGTGTCAGATTTTTTTTACTGTACACTAGTTAAGACCAATACATCCTGCCATCTCACCTGAAAGCATTTGTAAGATGAGAGGAAATATTTGCGACCATTTTTGTGATCATGTTTGCTTTTACCTTGAGAGGTATATTAAGAGTCTTACTTTCACAATTAATTTTTGACAATTTTTCACAATTAATCTAAAAATGTAACTTATGTGCCATAAAGCTGCTACTGGTTTTCCTTCGAATTTAATATATGGAAATTGTTCCTTGGGTTCCATTGTCTCCTTTCAGAAATCAAGCTATAATCAAGAATAACTCAGCTATTCCCCTATTCTTTATGTGGATTAACAGAATGGTAACGAAGATACTGATGAAAAGAAAGAATAATCCTTTAAATGCAACAGATCTCATGTCCCTGAAACAATGCAGAATATTGCATTCTAGACTTCAGACTTCGTAAAACCACACAAAATATTATCCAGATATTCAAGGATGGACTTCCTTATAGCTCTTCTAAACTAACAAAAATATTTTTTAGTGGAAAACACCTGTGTGCACAGCTTCAGTTCTGCCTCTCAGTGCTGACGTCACCTTTCTAACAGAGCACCATGAAAAATGCAGTGTAGCCGGAGTTACTACTGCCAAAAAGTACTTTTGTCCTCCAGTGTAAATAAAGGTTTACGTACTCTGTGCAGGTCAACATTCCACAGACATTCAGATACAACCTGCATTCAAAGCATTATACATGGCACATGGAATTCTTGAAAAGAGCTTCTACAGGGAGGAATGTACTTCTTAGAGCAGTCTGTAAAACTTCTGATTAAAACAAATTGCTCCTAATTAAGATTAATTAGCAGCCTAGGACTCATCTTGTGCTTTCTTTCTTGGTAAAACAATCCTCACTTTCCCTCACTGAAACAGCTTTATCTCAGGGTGTGAGGGGAGCTCCAGGTGTACTTGTCCACAGTAACGAGCACCAATCAGAGAGGACAAGCCAGTCCAGTTGGTTTCATTAAGACCACATGAGAAGCTTTAAAATGAACTCCTCTAAAATAACAACTATAGTTAGCTACCCGATTTCATATCTTAACTCCAGAAGCAGTAATTAATTATCACACATTTGCATTCTAATGAGGTATGGTGAGTACACGTTTTTTCAAAATGGCAATGTAACAAAATTGAAGTCAGAATCACAGATAACATTTTTTCTTGTAAGTATGCTCATTAAATAAGGGACAGAAATAGTAATTCTTAAAAAAATCTGCCAATTTCTAATCAGCATTAGCTACAAATAGTCTTAAATCGGAGAAAAAAAAATCTGAAATATGCTTCTTTTTTGGACCAAGTATCAAAATTTGAAATTTTTGGATAAAAATTCTTCCAGATTAGTTTCAGAATAGTCTGAATCAAACATCCTCTCATCCACAATTTCACTGTGTAGAAACAAAATAGAAATTCAACATTTAATGAGCTCTAGTGGATGATGCCTTGTAGTATTCGTATCAATGTATTAGGCACATGAAGTTCGGGAGCATCATATACTTTCTAGCTTTCACATAAAACCAGTTTGAACAAGAATAACCTGATGGAGTCCACATTTTCTTTTTTTTTTAATGGTACTAGCCAGCAATTTTTTTATAGAATTTATACAAATTAAGACATTCAGGGTCACAAATGCTGAAGTTTAATGAAAATGAAAGACTGGCAAATGAGAATTATAATCCTTAATTATTATGTTTTATTATACAGTTTCTTACAAAAAGAACAAAGCCTTACTGAAAAATATTTATCAGTACTGCCCAGAAATTTCTCTCACTTATGTATAGTTGTATGAAACAAAATAAAAGCAGACCCCTGATGAAAATGGTCTTGCATTAGATTTTTATGTTATTAGTATGCACTCTGGTTTTCATTTTAGTCATTTCCACATGCATTTTTAATACTAAACATGCATTTTGGGACAACTAGTTTCTTATTACAATGTTCATATTTGAATATTGATCTCTCAAAATTACAAGGTAAGATTTCATATACCACAGGGATGGATGACTGAGAAGAGTTGTAGAGATGCTAATATTTTTTAGGGGAGAGGAAAAAGGAAAAAAGAATTTTCAAAGCACAAGGCAAAAAACCCCTTGTCTGAATAGCAAAACTCCCAAAGCTATTTCAATGGTTTTACACCTGACAAACAAGCAATGCTGCTAAAAAATAAAAACACAAGGGAAGGCCATTTGCAATTCTGATTTGATATGACACATACATATACACAGGAAATCACAAAAGAAACTACAGAAAAAAAACCCAGGGTTCATTACTATTTTAATAATCCTTGAAGTTTAGCCCTTATGGTGCATTATGCTGTACAATCTTATTTAAAGGACAGAAGAAACATGGTTACAGATATAGCTCATGTAAATATGCATGATTTAGTAAGGTCCTAAATATTAATGGTTTTCAGGGTAACCTAAATATTACAACCTAAACAAACACCAGTGCAGCAGGACTTTAAATAGGAATTCATCTCAGTCTGGAAATAAAACCAAAACATTACCTGCAATGAAACCCCACCCTTGAGCATACTGCCTTGGCAAGCCCTTGATTAAGAGAAAGCAATCCTCTTTTGGCACAGCTACACATTTCAACTAGCCTGTTAAGAAGGAAAATTGGCCTTTAGAAGGAACCTCTCCACCTACACTACAAGAATTGTATCCTTCCACTCCGTGGTGGTAGATGTGAAAGAAAGCTGCAGCTCACTACCAGCAGCTCCCTAATCATTTGTGATGGAAACCCAGCAATCCCACTCTGGGTATCCCTAGGCAGTGACTCACAGCATTGCAGCAACAGCTGCTGACAACAAAGAGTTGAAAAGAGATGTATTTAAATCACAGTACATGGGTACCCTACAACTGAATTGTGCCATAATGGCACAGTCACTCATTCGGGGTGTTTCACACAACCGACAGAAACGTTTGATAGTGCATTTGTTTGACTTAACGTACCCATGGCAAGCTCCAAAACCCTGGCTTCAGGAGCTGTCAGTTCCCCCGACATCTGAACTGTTGAAGATGTTCATCTTTCAGTGAAGGAACTTCCCAACTATGACCATGGCAGGTTGGGGAAGAAAAACAAAAGTTCCTTATAACTGCCACAGAAGGACCCAGTATCTTTCCCAAAAAATCACCTTAGCAGCACTTTTGCAGCAAGTAATTAGACAGGTTCTCCTGCCTGCAGCTCCTGGCACAGCCTAACTACACATGAACAAGAGATGTTGGATGGAAATATGCCTGGAAAATGATGAAACCAGGCTTTACCAGTAAGGGACTGTCCATTCAACCGGGAGAACTTTCCATCAAGTGCCGAAAGTTACTTACCTCAAAAGAAATAATAAATAATGAACAAATCATCCAACAGAGGATGAACCCTGCACAGGAGCAGACTGGTGAGGTCACAGTCACAAGGCAACTTGAAAAGACAGATGGAGAATGAGCTGTAATACAGAAGTCTTGGTAAAGTCTTCATTTACAGGAACAATCATTTTAAGTGACTCAGTGTTTCATATGCATCCATCCCCTTCTAGCCAACTACATTTCATCCATATTATAAGAAAGTAGTTGTGAATAACCTAATATTTGTTTATGTTGTACAACATTCGAAATCAGAGGTATTAACACAGTGCTTACCTTAGGCAGAAATTTCCAAGTAAAAGTTGTATTTGATAAAACTGCCTTTCATTATGAAGATCTCTTTTTAAAGCAAAAATCAGTGCATGGATGTAGGTTTTCAGTTATCCTATGTGTCTTTCGAAAAAAACCTCTCCATTTCTTCTGTTTTAATAACTAAATGTTTACCACTGCTAAATCAGTCTTTATTAGTCTTCACTCACAACATGGTTTGGCGATATAAAGCATTTTCAGTTCTATGTCTTTCAAATAAGCTCCTGCAGCACCTGATACACAGGAATATAAAGCTTTTTCCTGTTTTTTGATGTTTTTCAAACTATTCAGTAACAATTGTTGAGTAACAATCAAATCAACAATCAACAATCAAATATTGTTCAGTAACAATCATGTATTCGAAAAACAATATTCAGCCATCTCTAAGTATTAATAATTTGTATTTTCTTCTAGTCATGAATACGTTTTATATTGAGGGGGCATAATGAATTAAAAATAGGCATTTCAAAGTTGTTTATATTTTTCTTAAAAAGGAAAAAAAAAAAAGAAAAAAGCAAACAAAAAACCCCTAGGTTTTGCCCAGGCACTCACCAGTATTTCAGTCATGCAATTTTAGATACTGAAGGAAAGGATACTCAACACAACAGACTGTGTATAGTCTGTATTCTCCTTAGCCAAGCAGGACTCCGGGGAAATTTTGTTATGTCAAACTGACCCCTCTTGACCACTGGTTCAGTGAGTTACACCCTCCAAATCATAAATTTAATAAATACTTCAACCATACAGGCATGGCAGAACATGACAGAAGTTACACTGAGTAAGCCTCTTGTTTAAGTAGCATCTTTAATAATATTTTATGTATCTACTAAAAGACAATGAGGGACAGGAAGTGAGAGGATTTATCTTATTAGTTGTTTAATGATAAATATTACAGCCTTCAGATACTTCACAGAATATATGTTACTTAATGATCCTTCAGTTCAATGATCAATTGACTCTATTCAACACCACTTACAAAAATAAGCTCACAAACATTTAGAAATAAAACAAAATCATAGTCATACTATTTTGGTGGTTTGCTTCAAGGAAGAACTATAACTAAAGTTGAATAGGTTAAGGAAACTATGACTAGGGTTATATCACTAAGCTGTGAGAAAAATTATTTCTGCCCTACACCATCTTGCTTCAGATGGGTACAGAATTATGTTTATTCTAGGTTTTCCTTTTAAACAAAATATCAACAAGATTTTGTATGTAACTGTCACTATGTGGCTTTTAGTAAGTGTTGATTGTTATTAACAGATACAACTCTACTGAAGAGCTGTAAAGAATTTACTACCTTGCTGTCATATCTACATGAATTGTTTTTATTACAAAGGACAGTATCAATTTAAATATACCAATAAGAGAAGAAAGCTGTATATCTCATGAGACACATAAAGAATAAACATGTGTTTCTGCCAGCTGTTCTTTTGCTAATGATTCTTTTTTTCCTCCACCTCCTATGCTTAAGTCCAAATATACACAGACAGTTTTGCTTGATTATTCATGGTTGTTTGCCTTTCTTATAGGAAGTCCTTTCTTTTTCAGTGGGTATGAACATTTGAACACACTATGCCTATCCAATTTTAATTACTCACATGTTTGGACAAGTAAAACTGGAGGCAATCTATTCTGTTTTGATGTAAAAAACCGAAAGAAATCTGAAAAAAATTACAAAATGCAGATGAGTGATAATTCACATACTGTTTTTATTTACACTCTAATTATTTACACTCTAATTAAACTTGAAGATAGAGATTTTTTCCTTGTTCTCTTTTTTTTTTTTTTTTTAATTTGTTTGCAAGCAAAACAGGCAAGTGTAATAATTGCCTTTTTTAAGACACCATTTCATAACTGCTCCTTAGAATGTATCTGAACCTTCTTTTCTCTGGACAATGGAACATTGATGAGGAAGTTCCCAGAATATTCCCACAGTCACAGAATAAGCTGAGCTGGAAGGTACCCACAAGGATCATCAAGTCCAACTCCTGCCCCTGCTCAGGACCTTAAGAATCACACCATGTGCCTGAGAGCATTGTCCAAACACTTCTGGAACCCTGTCAGGCTGTTGCTGTGACCACTGCCCTGGGGAGGCTCTTCCAGTGCCCAACCCCCCCTCTAGGTGAGGAACCTTTTCCTGATGTCCAACCTAAACCTCCCCTGACACAACTTCAGGCCATTCCCTCAGGTCCTGTCACTGGTCACCACAGAGAAGAGATCAGTGCCCCTCCTCTTCCATTCATGAGGAAGTTGTAACTGCAATGAGGTCTCCCCTCAGTCTCCTTTTCTCCAGGCTGAACCAACCAAGTGATCTCTGCTGTTCCTCATAAGGCCTGCCCTCTTTGAGGATCCTTGGATGAACCCCATCAGACCTGATACATTTGTGGAAATCCAGCTTAAGCGGTTGATCCCACACAATTTCAGGGTCAACTGGGAGTTTATCATTACCATAGCTCATGGTCCTCCAGCTCAGGGCACTGAAACCCCCTTGGCTGATCATCTGTCGTGAAGACAGAGGCAAAGAATGCATTAAACACCTCTACATTGTCCCTGTCCCTGTTTATGAAGTGACCATCCTCATCCTATAACAGTATGGTGTTATTTTCACACTATTATTGCCATTAATATATTTGAAAAATACTCTTTTTGTTGTCCCCCACAGTTCTGGCCAGTTTCAACTCCAGTTGAGCTTTGACCATAATAATTTTCTCTTTACAGTGGCAAGCAGCATCTCTGTATTCTTACTATGTCACTTCACTTTTTTTGTATGTGTGTGTGTTTGGCCCCTTTTCCTTTATTCAAATGAACAGCAGCAGAACTAAGAAGTTTGGTGAATTTTTATGTTTGACAGGATTTGAACAGGTTAAGGTATTGTGCAATGAGAATGGAAAGAAGACAAGTCTAGAGCATTTACTTCCTGGCCTCAGATCTGCATCGTGAGCAACACTGGCCCTCACTGGGGTCAGCTGGTACCTGTAGGGGCTTAAGCAATACAAGGCAATTTCACTGCACGGTACTACTACTGTTTCTGAGAGGCCTGAGGGAGGTGAGAGCCAAGGTCATTGCGTGTTCCTAAGTTTGTGCTGCTCCAGTGTTCATAATGGCTTTTGGCACATCTAGGTACAGCACGAAATACTGGGATCCCCTCGGTAGCAGGGCTGTCCAGAGTTGACGTGCAAGAGTTTGCAACTCCATTTTTCCTGCTCCTGATGCACTTCCTTACCAAAGCTGCTAAGGCAAAAGAATATTCCACTCAGCCCTCTCTGGGGTTAAAAGCTTATTTTACAAGTCTAAAGGACAGAGTAAGATAAGTGTGGAACTAAAAATAACAGAAAGATAATGAGGTCTTAATTCATATCTTTGGTCAAATGGTAAAATGCTAACTACAAAGTTCTCCAATAGACTGTAATCTGTGCTCATTCAATCTGACTGTTCTTGCCAGGACATCTCAGAAATGTGACAGGTGGCTCAAAAGTGATCTCGGATCAAACCCCAAAGCAGATCATTAAACATGCAATACAACGGAATTTTGTTTCAAATATGACATCTAAATCTCAGTAAATTTCAACACTACCTGGACCAGAAGTTGGAATGGTTTGACTTTCAAAAGCTGCCTGCTATTTAATTCAGAATACATAAGTGTTTACAGAATCAGAGAAATAAACATTATTGGCTGTTGGGTGTTCTTTCTTGCTCTGCTTAATAATTTATTTCTCACAACCATACAGTAGCACTAAAAACTGGTTTGTGAATAGAAATTCTCCCTCCTGCAGTAGAAAGGAACATTGATATCTGTAACTAAAAAAACAACCAAACACCCCAACTAATGAATTGTACTCACACTGTATTTTTGCTTCACTTTAAGGATAATTTAAGGTTATATCAGATACAACCATACATTTCCATCAGGGTGGAGTACTAGGAACTTACTTCCATGTTTGCTTTGAGTTCTTTGTCTAGAAAGAAACGATTATGTTCAAATTTCCCTTCCTGTTCTGAGTGTCCATGAGAATGCATCAAGAAACAGTGATGGATATGAACCTTCAGCATTTGGTTGAAAATGATTCTGCTATCAAATATGAAAAAAAAAAATAAATTCCTAGACTCAGAAGAAACACTCTTCCTGAAACTCTCTAAGCATTTCTTGTACACACGGCAACAGGTTTTAGTTAAGCCTTCCTACCCACGTGCACTCTTGAAATTATTAGTGAGAAGTGTCTTAAACACATAGTGAAATTGCCCACCAGTAAATCAAGTTGCAGTCTGATAATACCAGATACTGATATGCAGATTGAGGAAGAGAAAACAAACCCTTAACTGAGATACAGCAACATAGCAGAGACTACTTAACCAGAAGGGAAAAAAAACAAAAACAACCAACCTCCCCCATAATTTCTCTTGTGCCTCTAACTGAAAGTAGTTGCTTGATTCATAATGCATTTATTTTCCATAAGGAATGATGTTTCTTGACCTCTTTCTCTCTCAAACTACAGTATTAGAAAGATAGCTATCCAAATTACTAAATAGAATTCTATGTGGGAGTCAGTAGGAATTGACATTTAAGCATATCATGATACAAAACACCCCTTGTGACATTCTACATCTTTTGAATTTCATCTGAAACTACTTCTCAGTTTTGAAAGGAATTCTCCACAAATTTATTTGATTTTACTACTTCCCTTCAAGTCTGCTAATTAAATTATGTTTTGTTGCTGTAAGAATAAAAATTTAAACAAGGGTTGATGCAGGAACATGTATATACTGTTGTTATCAATATTATCTTCTGCCAAACAACACTGGCAAGTTAAATTCGTCTTGCTATCTTGACCCACTCTCCCACCTTAATTGCACTTCTTTGTTGAAGGAATCATCTCCATGTTCACTGCAAAGCATTAGTAGATGCCAGTAGCATCCCTAAGTTTGACACCAAACACTCAAGTATTTTTTAAAAAACTTCACAGTGCACAATCAACTAACATTACTAAGGATGAGTTTTAAAATACTTTTAAAATGTTTTCTTTTTTTATTTTTTATTAAAAATTTGCAATTTTGCTGTATTATGGGCTGGATTCCCTACTACAAGTCTCTTTGTGAACAAACCACAAGATCTGTGCAAAATCAGCCACAAGGTAAAGGCATGATGCCAAACAGAAATCTACCACATAGGTGAAAACATCCTGTCTTCACTGAAATTGTTACTCACCAGCGAATTCTAAGTACACATATGAACAGAACCATCTCAGTTGTTTAGAGTTCAAAGTGACTGTTTAGACTTGGGAAGGCTCTGGGGAGCTCTTACCAATATGTACAAATACTGAAGGAGAATGTGAAAAGAACATGGAACTAGACTGCTCTCCATAATGCACAGCCAGTGGACAAGGGGACAAGGTGGAATACAAAAACTTCTGATTAAACAAAGCATAAAAATAGCTTTTTTATTGCAAACATGATCAAACACTGGAACAATTTGCTGAGAGCAGTTAAGGAATATCTGACCGTGATATTCAAAACTCAAGTGGACATGGCCCTGAGCAACCCAGAGTGACTGGAGTACATTGTGACCAGAGGTCCCTTTGTCCTCAAACCATTCCACACTTTTTTGTTATAAAGTAAAAATTGATTCTTTTTTACCTTAATCAGTCCTTAATTTATGAAAAAAAATTTCTTGGAATCAAGCACTGGTAATAATAAAATGCTGGAGTTCAAAAACCTCAGTCTTCAAAAATCAACTACCAAGTTTCACAGAAAAGCGAAACTCATTGCTTTTATAGATGCTGTGGTTTTCTGAAGGCATTTTTGTAGTGAAACAGATGCGCGATAAGGAAATAAAGACAATTTTATACTGAAGTTAATAAAACTCACCTTCAAATGTTATGATCTACTTTAAGTATGAAAGAATTACTGCAGCAAACCCATTTCATTTATCAGTGGGAGGAATACACCAATACACACAAAATACTCAAGCCATAGTGAAGCCAACTGATAAAATTACCATTCTATTCTCTCATAAAGGGAAACCATTTACAATGCTGAACAGCTCATCACAGGAAAGGATGTATCTATAAACCCACTTCTAGGTCTGCTACTGGTGAACAAAATCAGCACAGGCTAAGAAAAATTCTAGAGTAGTGTTTCAGTGTTGCAGCTGTGACTATCTTAAAAATTGGGACCTTCCTGACCAGTCTCTCACAGTAACAGGCTGCTTGCTGGTTTTTTTTTTTCTTTCTTTTTAAATTAGATGGGCACAAGTAAGACATCAGAATGGTGCAGCCATTCCAAATGCTTCCCCCCTTACAAGCTGCTTGCATGAACTGATGGTCTTAAAAGAAATTCTCACGATTTTTGCCTGCCTAGTCTGTAGTCTATTCCACATGAAAACTTTTACATCGAATACATTAAGAAGAAAAGAATTACATCAGTCTGTTCAAATCCAAACATATGGTCAGGCAAAACTGACAATAACATCAATACGTTCTTAGAAAGTGGTAAATATGCATTTCCCTGACTAAGTGCAAGAGGCTGATTTATCTGCAAAACTGATGTACCAGGAAATGTCAGTAAACACCCAAGAAATAAAAAACTCATTCACCTCACATGTTTTTTAAAATTGGCATTGTGAAACATTTTCCAAGGAAGAAACTTGGTTAGATTTACACACAATAATAATGAGCAAGGCCAGATACAGTCTGAGTCTCCCTCTTCTTCCCCTGCCCAAACTCAAATTTTCTATATTTCAGCATTCATCAGTAATGAACACTGTCACATACACTCCTCATACCACAAAAGTGAACTGACAGGACTAGCACTATCTACTGACATGCTTCCATTTTGTGTGGCATTTGACATGGCTTGCCTTGGCTTTAGTGCCTTCCTGTTCCTAATGGGATGAGAGGGGCCTAAGGGACTTTTTAAAAATCACATCATAAATAGAAGTGGAGAAAAAAGATTTAAGTAACTTTTGGAGCAGTAGAGTGCTACTCAAATTCCCTATCTTAAATGAAGCAGTTCCCAAACTCCCGTTTACTTCATCTCACAGAAGAAATAGCTAACATAATGACATAGAAATTATTAACTCTATACAACAAGAAATAATGTTTTAATGCCGTTTCCAGAAAACTACAACTGTAGAAAAACTATGCAAATCAGGCAAGTTAATTTCAAATAAGGAGCTGAAAACTTCTTAAGCTAATTTCAAATGAAGAGTAGATTCCTAATGAGAATTCTTAAATGAGGCACAGAAGAACTGAAGGACATACACTCTTCCCAATTCCCAACTTGTACCTTATTTCCCAACCACTATATTAGGGGATAAATGTTGGACCAGATCTACCGGAAAGAAATCAACTTGGAGAATAAAAGAGAGTTTCCACAAAGCTCTTATCTCAACATGTTATCATTCACTCACTGGAAAAGACGAGAAAGAAGGGTAACAGCAGAGACTGAAGCATTTAAAGCTACATTAGTTGATTCAGAAAATTTTAATTGACAGGTATGATTTAGGATTATAAAAGGAAGGCATAAGGTAAGTTTAATTTCTATGAAAAACAAACCCCAAAACATCAAAACTTTCATAATCAGAAAAAAGTCTTAAGTGTATCCCATTGTTTAGCAAACCTCTAGTGTATACACAAAGGTTCAGGCTTGCTTACCATTGGTTTATGAAATCTTGTTTTATACTATAAACAGTATCTCTTTCTAAAATAAGATACAGAACAATTCAAATAGGGCGGAGGGAAAAAAAAAAAGGAGAGAAAGTCCCATCTGATAAAAGTATGGATCTAGTGAACATTGATAGGATAAGAGGGATCAATACAGTTCCCGTTTCTTAATTAAACACCCTCCTTGAAGAACAGGATATAGATCAGGAATTTCTGCACAACTGTAGTGTGTGACTGCAGAGGGGGACAGTTATTTCTTTCAAAATTCACACTGGCAGCATCGAAATCCGCCCAAGCCAGTGGAGCAGCACACGATGCTCTCATATGGATATGATCATCCCTCACATCCCAATTAGAAGCCAGAACGCTGGATCAAACCGAATTCCTACCTGTAAGCCAGGAAGCCTATAGGTGACTTGGCTGTCCACTTCTGAGTCTGTCAGTGCAATTTATAGTCAGGGAGGGGTAAGGGGAATGCAAAGCCATGACATAGCTGCATTAATTACTTCATCTGCAGTGCACTTTGCACTTTTTTCATCTTACAGTAGCTAGGAGGCTCCCCAGCTCATTCTGCACTTTCACTGCTAATCTAAACTCTTAAGACTGAAAGGATCCACACATTAGTTCAGAGTTAGCCTGACTAGACTGGAATGGACTACTGGGTCAGAGCTTCTCTCAATGGCATTAGAAACACGAACAGCTTCTCACAGTCCAAACTGGTTTCTAATTCACCAGGACAGAAGTATAATAATGAAGCATGAAAAAGTTCTTGATTAAATGAAATAAAATCTGAACAGTAAAGAGTAGGAGGCATTGTACTAGATAGCTTTTTCTGATCACCACCAGGACCTCCTGCCTCCAGAAGACTGAATTTCTATGGTCTGTCTGGTTCTACTTGCACCATACTAATACTGTTCCTACGGTTAAAAAACAGTGTCTTCTTTCAGATGAAAGAGACAAACTCACAATAATTTATTATTTGTTTAGTAGCTCTGATCTAAATAGATCGGTATCATTGTTCCCAATTGTGGTTAACTATGATTTGACTTCCACATGCACAACCTTCTCTACTAAGTCACCAAACTGGGCATGGCTGGCATGTAAATATGTGAGGGGGGAGGTATGCTATGTGTGGAATACATAAGCTGTATCCCTCTTACAGGGTTTGGTAAGTAAGGTAACAAGTGTCCTTAGTCTCTGAGGCCTTCATGATCTGCTTTTCTGCATGTCAGCATATACTTTTCAAAATTTTTACACAGAAAATTAGATTGCAAGGGTCATTGCACCTTCAAGATAAAATCTGTTAGTGATAGGAAGAAATGCTAAACAGAGCAACAACATGAATGATAATCTGTGATACAGTTGGAATGCGTTAAAGAACGTGGTAGGAAGTGAGGAAACTCATGCATCTGCCAGAAACTGCTCAGCACTGAGTACCACAAACTTGCATATTGCAGAGCATCTCTCCCATGTAGCTTTTTGCTTCCAGCCAGCATAGTATAATTTGAACATGATTAAATATTTAGTATTTTTGCTATATAAGGCATCAGAATCTATGCAAATATTATGTCAAAATATATTAATTTCAGAAGGTAACAAAAGAACCATGTTGTAATTTCTGTCATTTCAGTGTTGCAAGGAAGCTGGAATTCTTCTCCTGTGCAATAACCCCAGTTGCTTCAACAAACAAAACTGCACTTCTGTGTCATCTGTTTAGACAAGTTCTGGCCATAACAATCTATGTTTCACTGCTGACAGACAGACTTAGTGTTCTAAACTACAGTGAAAACCAAGCCATATTTAAATGAGCAGGAAGAAGGGAAATAGAGCACTCTATATCTCATGCCAAATAGAATGATAATCAGCACTATTTCAGTATTAGATAAAGAAAATTAAGCTGCACTCCACTGTCTAAAACCTTATCAAAACTAGAATGCCTGAGGGAGTCAGGCAATCTCAACAACCTACATTGCCACCCACTCCATCTTGAATATGGTGGGGCTGCACCTCAAATCCTGTGTTCAGTTCTGGGCCCCTCAATAGAGAAGAGACATTGACCTGCTAGAATGTGCGCAGAGAAGGGTAATGGAGCTGGTGAAGGGTGTGGAACACAAGTTATATGAGAAGCTGCTGAAAGAGCTGGGGATGTTTAGCCTGGAGAAAAGGGGGCTCAGCAGAGACCCTGTCACACTCTACATCTCCCTGAAAGGAGGCTGTGGCCAGGTGGGGGTCAGCCTCTTCTCCCAGGCAACCAGCAAAGGAAAAAATGGAAATGGCCTCAAGTTATGCCCTTGGGAGCTTTAGGTTGGATATTAAAAAACCTTTTTCACCGAAAGGGTTGACAAGCACTGGAAGAAGCTGTCCAGGGAAGTGGTCACATCACCATCCCTGGAGGTATTTAGAAGTCACACAGACATAGCACTTCGGGACATGGCTAGTGGTGGAATTGGCAGTGCTGGGTTAGCAGTCAGACTCCATAACCTAAACAGTCTTTTTCAACCTAAATGATTCTGTAACTTTATTATTCAATATTCTATCTTTATCCACTGGGTTTAATAATTTAATTAAACACTTTTTTTCAGTTGTTGAGAATGCATTATCAATCTCTCAAAATAAAAAAAAATTAGGTCTTTTAAGTTCAAACCAAAAGTATCAGACTAACAATGGTCAATCTGATCTGCTTTTATTAAACTGAGATATTGATTTGATGTTGACAGCCACGGCATACACAGCACAGTCTGCTGACCATTTTTCTTTCCTTCAGCCAAAGATTCTCCTATGGAAAAGTGAAAATGAGCAGATGACTAAAATACTACTGTATTCGAGGAAGAACAGAGTGTACATTTCCTGATCCAAGTGAAAAAAAACCAGACAAAATCAGACTGTAATTAAATATGTTCGCAGCTAAGCAGCTGCGACCACAGTAATTCTCATCAGGGACATATTTTAAGACATTGCTGTGCATACAGATAACATATATAAAAATACAAGGTCCTTGAAAAAATCCTCCCATAGTTAAAGAACAAACAACAGAAAACAAGAGAATCCAGACAAGTAAAGAGCCTCAGATAAAACACTACTTGTTTTGATTTTGAACACTATTGA
Organism: Petroica traversi; assembly: GCA_025920805.1. Classification (NCBI taxonomy): domain Eukaryota; kingdom Metazoa; phylum Chordata; class Aves; order Passeriformes; family Petroicidae; genus Petroica; species Petroica traversi. Next base: position 7,427,849 of record JAHLSL010000009.1, on the reverse strand, counting down.
GTGTTCTCAGATCACTGATTTATAAAAACTAGCCATGCAGAAAAGCTGCCTCACAGGATCTGAGGGACAAATTACCATACCTGTAAGTCCAGTGTGGATTTTTTGTCATTTCTTTTTATATTATCTTGTTAAAGTAAGAAAGGCAGACAGTTGGAGACAAAACAGTTCGCTTTCTTCCTCTTAGAATTTTGTGGATAGTACATCACTAAAACAAGAATCGTTCAGAAAAAGTAGACATCCAACTGCTTTAATTTAATACACAAAAGGAAAGAATGAAGGAGGTTGTCACTGAAATAGACAATTTGCATTCTCCTGATCATGGAGATCTGACACTTTCTACAGTTGTGCAAATGCATCTAATCTGTGCATTAAGAATAAGGGGGGGGGGGGGAATTCATTCAATAAAATTAATTCTTTCAAAGAAAGAGAGGGGAGAGGGAAGAGAAGCAGCTAGCAGAGAGGAAAGAAAACACCACCTGTGGGTCCAGGGATGAGACTTGATTGTTGCACTTAAAATGTCCATTGGTCAAAGTGATGGTCACAGTTTTGATCTGTCAGGGGCAGGGGAAGCCCACAAAACAAAGACGTCAATGGCTTACTACACACTCAGGTTCAGGTGAGAATGCCCAGGTACCTCCCCTGGGGGGGGAATCACAGTGTTGCAACACTGTGGATCATGTACAGGCCTGTGTTGGAAATGAGATGCCCCGGAGCACTTAGGGGAGCTTCAGTGGTTTATGATCCTTTCTAAGGCGTAGCTCTTGTTTCTCATGCCAACATAGTTGAACCAGTTATGCCCCGTCAGATGCAATGAAAACAACAGGCTTACACGTGAATGTCCTGATACCTCCTCCAGAGGAGAGTGTTTCACCTGAGCCAGCTGAGTAGAAGAGGACATTAGCAGGACATAAAGCATTATCTTTCCTCACTGGATCTGCTTCCTTTAAGCCTCCTCCATTATCTACCTCAAAACCTAGCTTAACAAAGAAAAAGGTTCTTCACCCAGAGGATGGTTGGGCACTGGGACAAGCCCCCCAGCAAAGTGGAGACAGCCCCAAGACTGACAGAATTCAAGAAACACTTGGATTTACTCTCAGGCACATGATGTGACTCTTGGCGATGGTTCTGTGCTGGGCCAGGAGCTGGACTTCATGATCCTTGTGGATCCTTTCCAACTCAGCTTATTCTATGATTCCGTGATTCTGCGAAAGGTTGGTTTGTTGTGATCATTCTCTAGTGGTGGGTGCAAATCTCCTCTGTCTTATGGTTTCATCACCACAAACAAAGAACTCCTCCTCCCCTTTGGCTGGGGGTGCACACCTGGCCTCAACACCCACTGCTTTTGCAGATGGATAATTGTTTGAGTCATTAACATTTATCATTTCACTCTTACAGCATCGCACATTTCCATTATGAACTAAAGGAAAAATAATAGGGATTTACTTTTTCAGTAGAAATACCATCCTAACTTCACCACTTAAAGTTTTGTATAGCTATAGCTTTATCAGTAAGAAAAACGCTTTTCACAAAACAATGACAAAAAGTTGTTCTGGTCGTACATTCAAGTGAATAGAAATTTCTACAACAAACAGATAAAATAAAATGTAACAAAATAACCAGAATTAAAGTTTATAGCCCTTGGTCAGCACAGCAGATTTTTAATGTTTCTTACATTATTTGATTTATTAATATCAGATTCTTTTAAGTTCAAAAAATACTCTATAGTGATCTCAAATATAAAGAGCAGCTTAAAACAAAATTTCTTTCTCTTCCATTTGTATTCTGCATTTACTGTATCATCATACAAAGCAGTTATTTCACATAAAACTCTCATCAAAATTAAGTTAATTAATGGGATTATAGAACTTAATGATGATACAGAATACAATTAACAACTTCAAAAGGCATAGCAAATATTTAAAGAGAATACATTACGAAACTGTAGAATCTGCATCAGCTCACCAAGGACATTTGAATGCTCACTGAATTATTTTCTGCAAACTAGATTCTGAGTATAGAGCAAATGTTTTTTTCTAAAAACGCACTTGAAACTATGCATCAGCATGCAAAACCCGCAGTATTTTATTCCTTGCAGAAATTTAATTTTATCAAAAACATGTAACTAAAAGGCTTTAACTTTTTCATTTTATATTAAACATTTCTTTGAAATAGTAAAAGAGGTGACACTAGAAAAAAAATACATGTACTTCTACAGGTTATTGGTAGCAGACAGCTGTCACTGCTTGCTAAAACAAGGCACAACCCGAATATATTGTGTCCAGACATAAAAAAACTAAAAAAACAAATATGACCTTTTTGAAGAAATGAAAAATTAAAGGAGAAACTAACAGGTTTTGAAAGTAATATAAATACAAGAGTCTGCAAGTATCCTGAGTGTTATTATCAGAGGCAAGGCTAACAAAATTTCTACAACAGAACAGGACAAGAAAGATAGGCCCATCTTGATACCTCTTTTCTTTTTCTAATGAGATTTTTTTAATGTGTATGAGAAAGTAACATACTTCTTATTTTACTGCCACCACTAGATAGCATGGTATTAGAATTATACATGTTTTTGACCAACACAATAGCCCTACAGAAATTATTCTGGCTAGTGGTTCTGAACAGAAACAACACTTCATCAAGATTTTAAACCACAAGCTTAACAGAAACCACAGTAAAATATTGGTATGATGCAAAAAGGGAGGTGAAATTTATTTATATTTAATTTGCCCTCCCTGTGAAAGGCGATAAGAAGTTCTTTAAGTTAGAAAGTCACTTACAAAAGCATAACAGAACACTGATAAAGATTCCTCTTGGCTTTACAGTTAGTAAGATCAGAATAAAAATATCAACTTTTAAAACATAGTGTTGTGAATTTGTACCTGAAAATCATGCCTAAGAGCTTTTATTAAAAAAATAGAGCAACTGTAGTTAGATAAGCATGGAGCACTGTTAAATTAGTCTGAGCTAATGAAAACATCAGCACTGCCACAAGAAAGCAAATTAGAGATGAAGCAGAGAGCATTAATGCAGGGAAGTACTGAGAGAAAAAGTCTGTGTTATTCACTGTTGAGGCAAAAATGTGACAATGCTGCAACAGCACCCAGCAGATCACAAGAAACACACAGCCACCACTCCTGATGTATTACGCAGTGCCATAGGAGTCAGCAGGTGGTTACAACAGCTATTACCACTTTTCTACCATTCCCTCTTATTCCTCCTGCTACTTTCATGTGACTTCTTCAAGAAAAATTAACTTCAGGTGCTGCAGATTCCCACTTTGAATCATCTTTACCTGCAAGCAGACTGAAGGCAAAACCATCCTGCTGACAGTGAAAACTATCTGGTAAGAGGCTCTCTCCCAAGCAGTAACTCCATGGGGTCAACTCCCTCCCTGCCACGAGGATCCACCAAGCCTCTGCCTGCACTCAGCTGTGTGCCTGGCTTTCCCCTTGCCAACTGCTTGCTGCCTCTGGCAACCACCTTGGCATTGTCCTCTGTCTGATGTCTCAGACACATCAAACTCACTCAGGTGTAGCCAGCCCTGCACTTCTTCACCTTTCCAGAACGTGCAAAACAACTGTTTGTCAGAAGCAAGAAGACTTTTTTCTCAAACTTTAAAAAAAGAATAAATTGGGAAAGCACTTGTGATTTTATTCCAACCCAGTTCTAGCATTGGTTCTTCATTCCATCACCAGCCATGTTTTAATTTATTCAATTAGTCCTCCATGACATTTTTAGATATTACTTTTCTTATGCAAAAGAACTTTCAAAGCAAAACATATGAAAATTTTCATCTACACTGGAGAATATATTGTATCATGTGCCAGAAGCAGTTTCACTAAGAAAAATAGAACATTTAGAAATGCGTAATACAAGGGAACCTGCAGATAAGCATGTCACACAGCCGCTGATATGGCTTAAAACAATAAATCAACAATTTGAGGAAGAAAAGTGCCCAGTGAGATTGAGATACAAACCAGTAATGTCAAAAATACCCACGCTCACTTTTCATTGTCAGCTACTTCTGTACTCAGTTTTCAAATGAGTAAAATGTATCAAATAAAAACAATTTTTACTTCTCAAAAGATCCAAGATAACAATATAAAATTAATAAAATTACCAAACTATCAAAGATTACTTAATTGCCACATTTCTTCCTTTTAAACTAGGCAATTTTGTGTCTCTGGAAGAGGTCATGTTCTCATTTCACAAACAAACAACGTGAGGCTGAACACTTAGTGAAGCTGCTGTTTCTATTTATACCAAGGCCCACGGGATTTGCTTGAAGCGTCCATGAGCTACAAGGGGATGGCACGAGCAAGGTTTATGTGCAAGGCATATTCTACTGCTTCCCTGTCCCCACAGTGTTCAAAACCTGCTCTTGAGAGAAAAGCCTTATTTTTATTAATACTGATACATAATTTATAATAGAGAAACAAAAGCAGGAGAAAAAGGAAACTTGCATGCAGATTACTGTTATAACACATTAATAAATTCAGAGCCCTGGAACCAAATAGGTTACAAAGCAACAGCAGAAAGAACCACTGATCCACAAAGGAACAATTTTGCTCATTAGGGATTTTTTTATTGTTTTGGCTTTGTAATGCTCTAAGTTGTGCCTTAAAGTATCAGTGTGACTTTATTTCAGTTTGCTTGATACTTTTACTGTCCTTCCCCTGTGGGCCTTTGTCACAGCCCTTCCGCTTCACAGTGTGCCAACCCAATGTTTGATTTTGTGTCAAGAAAAGTTTGGCAGACCAAACTTTTGTAAAATCTCCCCTTTTACAGAATCTTTACCGAGCCCTTTAGAACAAGACACCATCTTTACTCAGAACTTTAGGGTTTGCAATTTTATGACTTTAAGCAGATGAGGAAATGTAACACAACCTTTTGGAAAGTTCAGGTTTATTTTCCTACCCTCAATGTACCATCATAAACAAAGAAACAGTTGCACGCCTATCCTGATTTTCACTCATATAGTTGCTAAGATACTAACTGCATTTTATTATTATGCATTATTTTCTATGGAATTCTTTTCACCAGAATATTGGTTTTACACCAGTTTTTTCTATTACTTTCAAGACTGAATAAATCGCTTTTATTCACATGCAGACTAACTACACACAAAAATAATTTTCTTTTCCATGACCACACAGTGTTCACAGGCATTCTACATTTTATGGTTAACACACTTCTAGTTTACTTTTTCCGGTGTTATCAGCACTACCATAATACAGGATCCCTCCTAGCTTTAGAGTTTACAAAGGAAAAAAATAACGTTTAATCATGGTATTTCATCATCAACTGCAAATTTCATTTGTTAATTCAAGCAGTCCCTTTTCAGTTGTAGTCTTTTACATTTTTATTTTCATTGCCTGAGAATGCATGTTATTATTTTCCACCCTTTCATTGTTAAGTAAACTGTCTTCATTAAGGCTTTCTTACCTATACGTCCAGTTTACAACTTCATTTGACATGACTTTGACATAACTGCATCTTCATCCTACCTTCCCAATATTTTGAAGCAATATGCTTTCAGCTGCAATGTAAACTTTTACTGAGAAACCACTGAAAAAGGCTGAAGTCTTCTGTTGTAACAAGGAGCAGCTTAATTATAAAAACAACAAAAAAATAATCTACCAAATTCCTTGGAAAGTCTTCTTCGTATCTTATATCACCTTACAGGTCTTGCTAGGAGATTAATGAGTCCATTAGAAATTAGAAATATCCCTGTATATGTTTTGTTTCAGACTACTGTTAATCTCAGTTTATCAAATAAATTATTTGTTTAGTTTTAAAGTATCCTTTTAGCTCCTAAAATACAGATAATTTCAATAGGTTTGAAACTGAGAGGTTATTAACAGACTATTAATTTTGGAATAATTTCTTTTTTTTTAATTCTAAAAATATTTTTTGACACATTTTGCATCAGCCTGGTACTACAGTTGACTTAGTGACCTCAGTTCCTCATCCTAGCCTAGAAAAAAAAGATTTACTAGAGGTGAAATTTTAAGATTTTGTTTTCCTGTTTTCTGTTTGATTTTGGTGACCATATCCAGCCTTTAAGAAGCTGCTCAGGTGTTTTATAAAGTACATTATCTGTTCTGTACTACAACACGTAACTCACAGTTACTGTAAGCCTAAGTCTATATTTCAAATGCTTTTTGGAGAAACATACTACTTCACTAGAGCTCTGTAATGGTAACAGTCCAGTTAGAGTGTTTCTGTGACAACTATACACATATTTATGATAGGTGTACATACATCTTCCTGACACAGACTTCTCCCTCCAGGAAGAAGGAAGACTTTCTGAAGACTTGTTCATTAGTTATGAGGTAGATTAAGTTTTTGGTGCGTTTTCTCTTTTTAGTTGGTTCTGTATCATGTGTCTCTTATTACAAGACAAAAAAAATCAGGAAAAAAATTCAGATGAAACCAAGCCCCATAATTAGATTTACGTTACAGGAAACTGCACTCCCTCAGTAAGTGCGGTCATAGGATAAGTGACCTAAACTACAAGCAATTATTAAAGAACAGAAAAGACCAACTTTCTTTTGAAATAAATCCACTCAGAAGAAAGATGACAGAGTGCAAAGTTACATTTATTTGCATAGTACTGCCTAGAGGAGATGAACAGTGTAATATACTGTGCTCTTTCTATGACCTCTCATACACAATTCAGCATTCAGTTTTGAGTAGCCTGAGAAGCCAAAAAAATAAATATATTCTCAGCCAATTATACTCAGTTGGCCAGCCTGTAGGCAATAAAAAAATAACATCTGGTACTCTAGAAACCTACATTTTATACCAGGTTTGTATTTTGCAGCATTAAAGCAATGAAGCAAAATTATAGGTTTTAAATTTCTCACAAAATAGATGATGAAAATCAAGGTTCCTTTACCAAGAACTTGCAGAAGTGCAAGCTGCTGGCTGCAGAGATTGCAGCTGCTGGACATTCTGAGCTAATTACTGGCACAGTGAGGAGCCTAAAGCCAGTGAGGGGAAATTTGAGGGACATGGCTCACAGAGGAAGACTGGAGGTTTGGGTAACAACTTGGATTATGCTTAATAATAATTTGAAGCTTAGTGTCTTTGAGGAATCAAAGGCAGGTAAGCAAAAGATACTTTTAAGGATCTGAGCCATTTTTCTTTAAGTCAGGGAAAGTAACAGGAATGCTCCAGATGCCCCAAAGAAAAAGGGCAATCTGTCCCACTGGGGCACAAAGTCGCCCTACTGATGTGTGCCCATCTGACTGCTGTTATGTGGAGCAGCAACGACTGTGTGAGCCTGCTAACTAGGTTAATCACCCAGCCTCTCAAGTGATTTAACCTATACCTGCTTTCCCATTTATATTTGGAAGCTGACAATGAATGAGCTATGAACAATCTACTGTACTAAGCGCATCTTTAGCAGTATCACAGAATCTGTTTTAACAACCTCCTAGAATTTATTCAGAATTACACAACTATTAAAGTGCATGAGACTGCTACTTAATAGCATCCTGTACCTTTGCAACTTTAAATGCACTAGATAGTCCTCACAAACATAATCACTGAACTCAAAAAGGAATCTTTTATTCATTTCCAAAAGGGACATTCTAATTATGGCTGTCACATTAGGACAGTATCCCACCCATCTAAAATCCTTTGAAAGGAAGGGCAGTCATTCTAAAAGACTGAAGTACACATCAAATATCATTTGTAGGGATAATAAGACTGTGTTTTGCCTAATGAGGATTTCATTTTTTTGTTATGAAATGAAGTGCCCTTTTTTTCTGCGCATTGGGCAGCCACTAAAACCCTGATGTAACAACTGGAAAAATTATAGACGGTTTATAATTGACTGTATCTCTTCAGTCAATTACATGAAGTATCTCAGTTATAATGAAAGAACATGTCCAGATCGTTAAGCTCTAAAACTACTAGGTAAGATCATCTGTGATAAAGTTCAGTAGTATATTAATGACTAATTTATCTCCCATATGAGGGAGTTCCAAGAAATTTTAGTTGAGAAGTAATATTGTTGTAAAATCTCAGTGACAACTGTCATCCTGAAAAAACCTCAGCTGTAACCTAATTAGGTATTGATGACAAAACGCACTAATTTATACTGTTTGGCCATTCTGACATACATAATTAGGCTCATCACATTTGTGCTAGCAGAGGTGAAAAGGACAGCCAAATGACCATTAAATCTCTGTGGAACAGAATTCAAGTTTTCGTAAACTTCAATGGATGTTACTTGTCTGAGATCTTCAAGACCCCCTGCTTTTTCAAAAGATCTCTGCCCTAGCAGATATTTGAATCCTGCTGAAGACAAATGGGCTGAAAAGAAGACCTAAACACTTTCTGCAACCTCCAAGATCATAGTTTTTGGAATGTAACTGTCAGTGTAAAAACCAGATTGGGAAATTCCTTCTGAATTACTCATTTCAAATGATAAATGCAAAAAATAAAACAAAAATCACAAAGCATGAACAATTAACATATGCAAAAAAAACAGACCCTTTTCACAGCTCACAGTATAGGTGTAATTTTTCATAGACCCGTCAATCCTATTTCATAAACCCACCAGATCACAGCGCTATGTAACTCCACTCTGGAAAAATACTATTAAGCTTTATTTCTGTGAATGACAGAGTGTACGCTAAATAAAGTTTTTGTTACAGGTTAAAATGGTAGCATATGTAGGGTTTTCTATTTCCCTTGGGAGGGAACTCAGTAAATCAGGCACCCTGGGTCATGCCCTGACTATCCCTGACCCTTCCTGGGGCTCCCCTCTCCAACCTGCAGCCCAGGATGTTCCCCCAGGGATGCCACAGCACCAGTGGTCCCCAGCTCCCCACAGCTCATGTCCCAGCCTGGCCTCAGTCACTCCAGGACTCCAGGGAGGAGCCTGGTACCAAGCCCTGTCCCAACAGATCGCTGAATCCCCAGGAGCCCCCAGATCTTGTTGCACCTTGGCACTATGTACCCATCTACTGCATTTTTATTTATAATTTTAAAAAATCATAAAGTAGTAAATGCCTACAGTACACAGCCACACTAAATACTGACTGCTAATATTTAAAATACGAAATATGCAGTATAAATGCCAAAAGTATATAACCCAAAGCTCATTTTTATTTTTCTGCATTGCTCTTGCATACTAAGTGAAAGACCACAAAAATTTGGCAAGATCGTGCATCAGTGCAATTAATTTCTATATTAAATACACCCATTTAATAGCAATGCAAATCACTTTCCCATACAGAGTGATATTAACCAATGCTGCTAAAGCACTATAGCTATTCAGCTGTTTCAGTGTACCATATATGTGGTTCTCTTTATTGCTTTAAGACAGCTAGAAAATTTTCACACCTAAACCTAAAAGTGATGTTCAAAAAAGACAGCAAGCAGTTCCCTTTTTTAAAGACTGGTCCAATATTAAGCAAAAAATTTAGAAACACCTAAATGGAACAGATACAAGATGGAAAAAGAAAATACCCTTGTAAAACAACTACAATACAAACATTTTTTATGAGAAAGCTTGGTGAAAGGAAGAAAACTTGCAAAGTATCCTGCTTCCTTAGCTATCTCATAAATAGTTTCCACACCATAAAACGTACAGTGCAAATTTACCTGTAGCACAAATCAGAAGCTTCAGCTTCCCTTCATGTCACACAGACTTGGCGTTAAACCTGGCTGGTTGGTGCACAGGTTATCCTTCTCTTATCTGTTAGCACTAATTTGCTCCCACCTTCCCCTTTCCAAAAGCTTATTAAAACAGGCTTCTTGGTGAATCTGTGATCCTAAATTTCAACAAGAAAGATCCTGAAATCTCCAAAAGCCATCTCAAAGTTTTAATTAAAACACTTTTTCAGCCTAGTATCAAACAGTAATGTGGATATCACTCTGCTGTTCTCTTTTGAAGATTAATGTACACCTGAACAGATTTCAATATCAAGAAATTATAATAATGTGCACCATGGTGTATGGACAGCTTGTGTTTTCTTTAGTGACAGTGGAAATGAATGAATGCCCAACAGATTAAAGCATGGGCTACATCTGAATAATATTAAAAGGTAAAGAAACTGAAAGGTAATTATTTCATAGATTTGTCAAACAGCAAATTTAAGTGACTGACCTATGGCTTCATGGGGCATCATACGCAGACACAAATACTTCTGAGCTTTTCTAAATCACAGATCAGTGTATTTTTTTACAAAACTCATTTCCTCACTGAGCACTTACATCCCATTTACAGATTCCAATGCATACAGTCTCAAATTTTTCATTTCATATTCAAACTACTTCAGCAGACTGAATTAGTGGAAACAAATGCAAATATTATTCCTCACTGCTCCATTTAAATTCCTAAGTAGGTAGTTTGAAGTACAAGATTGCATTATCTGTAACTTAATAAAACCGTACATGCACTTTTATACTGTAAGCACAAGGTATACCTCTGAAAAAAGGCTGTTCTTTCAAAAATGTCCACTCTTACTTCTAATTTAAAAAAACCCTAAGTTTTCTACTTAGGTACCCGTCTTACTACAATCAATTTCAAAATTATTATAATTTAAAAACTAAATAAAAATGACACAACAATGGCCGATGTTGGGGGATGGGGTGTTTGTGCATTTAATACATGTGAGATGTAGGTTTTAGACTATTTAAGGCTTTTTTCCTTAAAAAGAATGAAGTGCCTCACTGTCTTCAGCTTCACTTGGCAGAAGACAGGGGACAGCTTAGAACAAGAAAAGCGTAAGTGCAATCTACAAAGGCAATTTTTTCATCATTGACTGAATGCAGTTGTAAAATGACTCTCAATTTCCCTGCAATGTTCCCACCAGCTGAGTGACCCTGAACAAAGAAAGTAAATTATCTGCAGCAGGTTGTCTCCTCACTCCTTGATGCAATTGCTCCTCGGTCCTAAGAAATGAAGTAACTTTTGCAAAACATTTTTCAGTTTTTTATTGAAAGAAAGAATGAAAGCAACACCTATCTATCTGTTCAAGATAGGAAAAAAACCCACATTTCTCAGTTTTTCAGAGGAGACAATAAATTATGAATGAAAAGAGCCATATTCTGTAGGGGACAGATAGACAAATTAAGAATTTCATCATTTCAGGAGCTTTCGTACCACCACCACCACCACCACCACCAACAAAAGTAAACTGCTCTGTAGAAATACCACATTAATTTCCATAAGTTTTTTACCCTGGTATATAACACTGAAGAAGAACGTAGCCTTGCTAAACTAAACTTCATGTTACATTTTGAGATGCAAACTGACAGCTTGCTTCAATTAGTTGAAACTAAACTCTACCAAAATGCCATAAGGCAAGAATTCAGAGACCATCCTCTGTTATTCTCAGTGTGCTCCAATCAGTTTGCTGAAGCTGCAAACCTTTCAGCTACAGTGAACCTTTCTGTTCACTTTCTTTTGCCTCCATGTGCTCAGTAACACTGAACACCTCATAGCTACTAAATGACAAATAAAGTTGTCAGTTCCTACTATGCCCAAAATGTGGAAGGAACTATAAGGTAATACTTTAGTTCACTGAACTACAGATTAACAGAATGTGATAGAATAAAATTCCAAAGACCTCTAAACAAAGATTAGAAGGCCTTTAAGAAATGAGCTTACTCAGTTCCTGGAGGTCCTGAAGGCCAATTATCTCTGAAATCCCAAACAGAATATTAATTACATTTCCCAGCCAAAAAGTTTGCATATGTTATGGTAGTAGTAGAAAAGACATTAGGCTTTGACTCAAAAATAAAGCCACTAATGCCAAATGCAGTGTATTAATCACTTTTAGAGACAAGGGGTTAGGGCCCAGACTGGTTAGATGAGAGTGAGCAGAGAAAGCTCCTTAAATAATTTGCTGGAAGTTTCTTACATAAATCAAGTGCAAGATATCCAACTATTGGCAATTTATATGGGCATATAGGCTCAGTTAATTTTTTTTAAAAAGAGGAAACATTTGATTTTAAAGTACAGCATATGAACTAATTAAATAGAAACATGCCCTCATTTTTTCTAAATACTTTGCCTTTAAAAAAACAATTTAAAAGATCAAACCACACCGTAGTATTTGCTCATCTTTTTTTCTCATGAGCTATGAACTGAGGCAATGATAAATAAAGTGGACGGCAAAATAATTGCCATATGTTCTTTTACTAAAACCGAAGAGAAATGGGCAGATAAAAATGTTTATGTCTACATGAATACTGATGAAATACTGATCAATTTTATATCTAATAAAAAAAGATAAAAAACCACATACGTAAACATTGTCCCAAAGTAATCATTATCAAAACTGGAGTGTAAATGGCTAGCCAGAGTCCTAACTGCTCTTCTTCCTAAATCATCATGTTTACATAAGGAAGAAGAGTTCAGTGAAATAGACAATGGTAACAGACTATATTCATGCTGATTTCACTATTTTTAGTGTTTAGCAATTAGCAGTTTTAATTTCCAATATTTTTTTTTTTACCTTCTACAATACAGAATGGATTTTTTCTGATTTCTTTGACAAAAAAACCCCAGGAGAAACCCCAAAGCTTTTTTTTTTCATTTCAGCTGCAATGTTTATTCTAGCTGAAGCCAATTTTTTTTTCTTTTTAAACAGGCCAATTCAAGGCGCGAGACTATTTATAAATCAAAACTACAAACATTTCATTAAGATGTTAAAAAATGTTTCAGTGTCTATAAAGAAATGTCTTTAGCTTTTCTAATTTTTTTTTCTTAACAAAAACAATAACCTAGTCCTGACAAGCTCTGAAAAATAGGTCTGGCTGTCAAAACAGTAATTTTTAGATAACAATTCTCTTCTTCACAAAATGAAGCCTCTGCTTCCAATACTGAATTCTATGTTTTTAAAAAATTTCTTTTTTAAAGATGCACTTGTATTAAATGTTTCCAAAATATTCCTCTAAAACTGTGGCATTAAAGACTTAAAATATTTTAATGAGTTTCTCTTCCATGGAAAATCCAATGCATTATTTAAAAAATAATGGTTTAGATAAGTAATATTTGAATATGCAATGACTTTAATTTTGTATTTTTTTAAATAACAATCAACAGAAATGTTTCTGCAGAAGCACTTGAATTTTAATAGAAATTCTTGGTTATCAGAACATGTGTTATTACTATAAGAACTCCTCCAGTAATGGCAGTTCATCCAAGACTGGCCATGCTCAGCCATCAGTACTTTATCCATATTCCTTGTAAACCTATTCTTAAGAGAGATAGAAACTGCTCCCAACAAGCATGTATGTTATGACAAAAAATTATTTTCAGAAGGCACAAGCTACAGAAGTTTTTTGGAAAAAAAGTCAGACATGGGAAAAGAACCTCAAGTCTCCAACAGATACAAATATGGATTTTACTAACAGAAAGAAGGATCCTGGGGGATACTGTGGCTAGAACAAATTACATAGCTTGTATTACTATATTACAAAATTATGACCCTGTCAGAAAAAGAAATATATTACTTATATTCAGCATGTAGAGCATCATTCTTTTCAAAACAGAAGATGTCACAAACCATTTAAAATTCCGCTGATGTATAACCTTCCATGTAAATATTCTAATAATATCTACTGTGACTTTGACTTATGTCACAGTTGTTCATACATAGCACACTTTATACTCACAAAATAACACTTCTGGAGGACAATGTACAACAATCATGAGTCACAACTGACTCATGGAAAAAGACAAGGTAGGCAGGTTACTTTCTTACTCAAGGATATGTTCTGTGCAAAAGTGACATCAGAAAAATTTTGCAAGGGCAATCTACAATGTGCTGTCACTCCTCTCAGAAGCAGAGCTGTTAAGAGAACCCCAGAAGTATTTTTCATTCATTAATAACAATGTCTTTTAATTCTTCCTCCTTACTTGGGGAAAACACTTGCATTGATGAGTCCACTAAATGTAACTTAATACTGGATGTGGTCACATCTGTTTTCAGATTTTTAAGTGCATCTGAATCAGTAGCTTGTAATTAATTAGTATCACGTTTTCTTATATTTATTTCATTGCTTGTATTCAGACAAGGCATATATGTACAAGACTGGTATGTTTACAAATATCTAAATCCTTTTTTTTGCTGTGGCTGATTTTTAATATGTGTTAGGTCTTCGTGGAGGTGAGGATATCAGCTGTGCTATACTAAGTGATAAATTTTTTTAAAACCCAAAAAAACAAAGTAAGTGGAAGAGGCTCAAAAGTGACTAAGTAAATTTGGGAGCACAAACATTTCTATTTTAGGATTAGCATACAAACATGAAGTTAAAAAGCTGCCCTCAGCTGCTAATGACAGAAGTCTGAGAAAGCATTCTGGAGATCAGTTTAGGGCTTGTCCTCTTCTACCTCCTTTCGTTAAGCTGTCCCTTTAACAATTGTTTGTGAGCAGCTGGTATGTGTACACTCCAGAAATAAATCTATGGGGTTATGAACTTGGAAACACTTGTCTGTATGTTATGCCTGAGGTCATTCTCCCCTCTGTGGAAATTCAGATGAAGAATTTTAAAGCTGTACCAGTTCTTAACGTATAGGCCTAGAAAATTTCTTTACATTCCTTTCAGAGCCACATGAATACTTTTTGTTTGTTTAAACAACCAGTGAGAAAGAAGAATTTCATTCTCATCTGGATGTCAACTTTAAAATAGATCTAAAAACATCTTTTAAGTGTAAAATCTTTCTTTTTTTAAACTATGAGTAGTAGAAACACTTTTTTTGTCTACTTTAAAGGGAGTCCTAGCACATCATTAACACCATGCCAATTAGGTAGCAAGGTTATTTTTAAAAACAAAGAGACATCATGGTGTAGGACTTAAAAATGCAGCACTGGATTAAGACAAGCAACATTTCATATCATATCTGCTAGTATTCTTCTAGAAGATATGTACTTTCTGGTTGATTCTGGTTATTTCCAGGGCAAAAGAGGTTCTATTTCTATGATGTCTGAGAATACAAATAATGACCAGCAATAAAGAATTCCTTCTGTATCTTCAAACATAGATCAGAACATTGACTTTTTTTATTACCTTCAATAGCTACTGATCTTCTTGTAATGCTTGCTACACAGCACTATAATATACTAGAAGCAAAATTATTACAGATATATAAAAACAGAAAATAACTATCAGTGTATGGTTCAGATTCAAGCATGACTAAATTAAGAAGAATTGCACCCAGCTGAAATACTGCAATCAGAAATTTTAAGACAAATGGACACATTTTTGCAAGTCTGATTTAGGTTGAGGTCTTGCGTAACCATTTGGTTTGGAAGTCCAGTTATCAACTTCCAGACTTAAATGCAGGTTCCCAAGTAATCTTTCCTGATATTCAGAAAGTATGTGGTTTCTGTTTTGCCTGAAAATACTGCCCATGCACAGTATTATTTCAGAAGAATTAATCTGAGAATTTATAAAGGCACAGACGTTCAATTTCTGAAAAACTGTATTGCTTCTTGAAAGCATTTTTTGAAATTACAATTTTCAGTAAACAGATCTGTCCATACCATCCAAATATTGAGCCTCTGTAGGGAATATATACAATATATGTGAGTTACTATTAGATTGTTGACTGTAGGCTCATAACAGCATACTAGGTTGTGACACAAAGTAGTAGTAGATCATCCTGAAAATCATCAGGACTACAGAAAAATAAATACAGATTTCTTTCTTTATACAGTAGACTTTTAAATTTGTGTTACAGTTAAGAGCCTAAGTAGAGGTACATGGAAAGGAAAATGAGCTACTGAAGATAGTTGAATATTCAATAAAAAGGATAAAGAAATGGGAAAAGTCAATTGATTTACTCTCCACATATACAGGGTAAGAATTTTAAATGTGTTTTGGCTGACAAAGTTTATGTTAGTTTATAGCAGATACAAAGAGCAAACCAAATTACAGCAGTGTATCTGGATCTGATATCCATGTGTATCAATTACTGAACAAGAAGAAATTCTCTATCTTAAAATACCCCACTTTTTCTAATTAGAACATTTCTAATAAAAAGATTTTATGGCTAATAGAAAATTAATTTAGTGGGGGCAATTATTCATGGACCTAGTGTTCACCAATTCAGAAGTATTGTTTTCTACATGTTTTGACCAAAGATATACAACAATGTGCTTATGCACCAATTATATGAGATAGTATTCATCCTTGACCTTTGAGAAAAGAAAACATTGCAAATGTGTTCAGCATATTTTAATGTCTTGGATATTCATTATTTTCAATGTCAGTCTGATATTTTTTAGCAGAGGAAATAGAAAAACACAAATTTAGTGTATAATCTCCAAATTCACCTCCAAAACACACTTCCCCAAATAGCACTTGTATTCACAGTGCTAAAGAAAGCCCTTTTGGTTTTTTTCCAGGAGATGAAAAAACTTTTTTTTGAATGCGGTATTTGTCTCAGAGCTCAATACCTATAAGGTATTGAAATTATGACAGGAAAAAAAATACAAAAATCAGAATTTTGCACTTCATACTCATATACTCTCATGAGTGTTATTTTGATAGTGAGAATGTCCAGGAGCACTGTTGATCACAGAATCAATTAGGTTTCAAAAGACCTCTGAGATCATCAAATCTAACTTATGACAAAACACCACCTTGTCAACTAGACCATGGCACAAAGTGTCAGGTCCAGCCTTTTCTTAAATATCTCCAGGGACAGTGACTCCACAACCTTCCTGGGCAGCCCATCCCAATGTCTGATCACCCTTTCAGCGAGGAAATTCCTCCTGATGTCTAACCTGAACTTCCCCCAGCTCCGCTTGAGGCCATTTCCTCTTGTCCTGTCACTTGTTGCTTGGGAAAAGAGACCAAACCTCACGCAGACACAGCCTCCCTTCAGGGAGTTATACAGAACAATGAGGTCTCCCCTAAAGTTCCTCTCCTCAAGGCTGAACAACTCCAGCTCCCTCAGCCACTCCTCATAGGACTTGTGCTCCAGACCCTTCCCCAGCCTTGCTGCCCTTCTCTGAGCATTCTCCAGCCCCTCAATGTCCTTCTTGCGGTGATGGGCCCAGAACCAGACACGAACTCGAGGTGTGGCCAAGTACAGGGACAATCCCTGCCCTGCTCCTGCTGGCCACACTATTGCTGATACAGGCCAGGATGCCACTGGCCTTCTTGGCCACCTGGACACAGCTGGCTCATGTTCAACCACTGCCACCAGCACTGCCAGGTCTCTTTCTCTCTCTTTGCTCAACTTGCTCCTTAACTAGGAGCCTACAGCTTTATTTCCTGTGCAGAGTTTCACTCTACTCCTTCTTAGAGAATTCCATCCCTTTGATACAGAAGTATGGTTTGTCTACTTGTGCATTACCTTTTCCTTATTGCTCCTTTCCTTTATTTATCTCTATGTTCCCTTCTACTTAGAGTATCATTAAAAAAAAAAATACCGTATAGGAAAGAAATATCTGTAATGTTGGTTACTTCATAATTTCCAATAAACCAACCTACAACAAAGAACCTTACTGTGGTTCTCCAAGATTTATTTAATATTTTCTGTTTTGACAGATGATTGACTGTCATATTAAATCAACTGTCACAGTATACAATTGGGATTTTTTTAGAACTCATATGCGGTGAAGAATGCAGTTCACCAACAATAATTACAATTTTTAAAAGCCTATAATCTGATCCTAAATAAGAAAAAAACTTAAAGGATAAGATATACTCAGCAAATGACGGTTTGGAACATATTCTTGAGTAGACTATAGAAATGTTACATTATAGAAAATAAATTTACTACTCTACCTGGCCTTTAACTTCTATAGATAGAAATTTAGGTTCCTGGGATCATATGAAGGATACATATTCATCAATACAAACAAACCTATTTCTTCAGAGTCACCAGGAAAACTCTACACACATCAGTAAGAACTAAATTATCCCTACCTTTGAAATAAAAAACATGGCTCTAACACAATTTTTTGGTTTTGAGTGAATACTCATTAGTATGGGAAATTATTTGTTAAGAAAGAAAATAGCCTGAATAAAACGCTTCTAAAAGCTAATTCTGAAATATTCTGCATTTTCTTTGCTTTTAATAGAGAGCTAAAAAGAGGGAATATGTTTTCAAGATGTTCTTGGATGATGTCTCAGCCTCTACCATCCACTTTCAAGGACATGAGCAAAAAGTAAACTAACCAATTTAAGCTTTATAAAATTGCACTGTTTTTTCCAGCTTTTCCTCACTGTGTTCAGGATAGAACAGCTCAGTTGGAAGAGACCTACAACAACTTTCTCATTTTAATGCTTGAGAACTTCAGGGCTGCCCAAGTTAAATCATATTGTTGAAGCCATTGTCCAAATGCTTCTTAAACACTGAGAGGCATGACTGTAGCTGTTATGGAAACTAGGGAAAAAAACCCATGACAATGGCTGTTATTAAAACTATGGTGTCTATAATTTTGATGGCAACAGCTTCATTTATGGGGACTTGGATAACCATCTGTGCTCTATTCTGTTGACCAGCACCATTAAATTTTTTCTCATATTCATTTTTGTGTCTTTTTAAACATTCAATAATGAGCCATCAATAGTTAATGTTGCAGTTGATGTACCTGGTTCAAGCTAAAATAATTGATATCAATGTTTATGAAGCAGATACAGAGTGAAATGGGAGTACATAGCCTTGTTGATTGCTTCAGGCATTCACCACATGTTCCTCCTCCTCTAAATATTTATGTTTCTGTCTTTTTTCCCCCATATCCCATTTTTTTCCTCTGCTTGTTTGCCACATCAGACTTCTTTAGTCATCAAGTATTTATTAAGAAGTCCAAAGTACTTAAGAGAAAACCTCCTGCTTATAATTATTTGCAATATGCTGCTGAGTACACAGAACTTCACAACAGCAAGGAAATAAACTCAAAAAGAATTTAAGTTGTTACTTGTATATATAATTATGCCTAAGACTGTGCTCTGTTGGGAATATGATGGTTTAAAAAAAAAAAGACAGTCAAGAGAGGACTCAGCTAAAGCACTTACTTAAACCACAGATAATGTCAATCTGTCTTTTATCAGGTAATATTAGTTAGGAGTCATCCACCAGAATATAATTGGTATTTAACACTATGAAAACAACTTTCATTCCATTTTATGTGGAAAAAAAAGAACTGCTATGTGCTGTTATGCTACATGTTCTGCTCTTGAGGATGGAAAACCTTAAATTTTTCCCAAGCATTTCTTAGGCTGGACACAACTAATACTTCAGCACTGTTGTTGCACTTAAACCATTGCAGCTTTATAATGTCAAGTTTTTTTTAAATTCCAGATTCTCTTCTCCCCTCTACATATTTAAATCCTGAAAAAACATGTATTTCCATATTTAATTTATGGTTAGTATCTGATTTTTTTCATATATCTCAATATGCTCCCCTCAAAATTAATATCTTGAGACAAATAGCTAAGATAATTAGCAAAAAAGCACCATTCCAATTTGTTTATGAAAGTATTTCTGTTATTTAGTAATCTAAACAGATTTTGGCAGTCACAAAGACTTGCTACTTGCTCTGATTTTAGCATCAACTGCATGAACACCTGAAAATTAACATGTTTATATTTAGTAACCTGCACAACTGTACTCTAAGACAGAGGAAATTCAGAGATAAACAACAAACACTGCATCAAGATTTCGTTTTTACACTTGAACACAGTGTGTGTCACTGGATTTTTGAGACAGAAAACTTGACACTTTCACCTCAAATGCATTTCACTCAGCTTTCCATTTTACTACTTGGAATTCTTTTAAAATTATTCCTTGGAAACTTGAGAAAAATGCATGATCTTGCAAGACAAAAAAAACCAAAACCAAACAAACAGATGAAGAACTTACAGAAGTCCTTCACACAAGAAGATGTTTTTAGAACGTCAGAAAAAGTACTGATTATTCATTCAAATATACCGGATGCCATTGGTACTCTATGTTCTTCAGCATAGCCAGAAAGAACTAAATAGTAAAAAAACCCCATCATTCCATCTTAATCAGGGGAACATGAGCTGTTTTGAGAACAATAATGTGGGTCAAGCTATTATTTTCACCCAAACAGCAAATGTCCAATCTTAAATAAACAAAATCTGTTTTAATTATTACTGTTTAAATATGTGTATTTATTTCTGTTGGGCTATTTTATTTTTGTATCTATGTATGTATCTGTACAACGCCAGTATTTTGTATCCATGTACTATATGCACACACATCTAAACAGAAAACACAACCTCAGAATGAGGCCCTGCTGACTTACTCTTGTCTCCCTATATCTTTCTTGTCTCTAGCAGTAAAAAATTCATTGTTCACTGTATTGGAAGAAACTGCAAGGCTATCAACAAAATTTTCTAATCACAATCCTATTAAAGGTTAACATTGATCAAATTACATAAACTGGTTCAATAAAACAAGGTCATTACATTTCCCTCTTTGGATTTTCCTTCTATCATACCTTCAGTAAGCATTTCTAAATGAGTGGTATCTTATTAGATCAAATAAAAATTTAATGATTACCACTATGTTTCTATTACTGATTTTATTACTGAGTTATTGTAGCTAACAATTACAATTTATTTGAAATCTATGGGGTACCAGAGGATATCAAAAGATTCATTTTAGTATTGCAGTTCCACACTCCAAACAATTCTAGTATCCAGAAAGAACAGATTTGCAAATAGTGCTGACAATAATACCTATTGCAGGGAAAAAAAAATAAATTTGTGAAATCCAAAATAATTTAAACTTAACTAGAACTAGGTGTTTAGATCTCACCAGAGAGATTCACTGGAATCGTGACACACTCAAACTTCCCAGAAATAAATAAAATAAGTTAAAAAAAAAAAAAAAGAAGAAGAAGAAAAAAAAGACAGAGCTCCAATGGTCTTTCTCAGTATAAATTATTCAGTGATCTCTACCAATGCTTTAGTTTTAAAAAGTCTCTTTTAAAGACAGGAGGTTTTATACCCACACATAGAAGAATTCAACTCCTGCAAGTTAAGCTCTTTAAAACCATGCAAACTAGGCATTGTGCCCCAGCCACACCATCCCGAGCTGCAGAAGGCAAAGGCACGGAATGGGGAAATGCAGAACCACTCACTGAAGAGCAGGTTTGAGATCATGTACATCTAAGGAATCTGAAGGTGCACAAGTCCATGGAATCGGATGCACAAGTCCACATGCCCTGATGAACTGGCAGATGAAGTGGCTAAGCCATTATCCCTCATATTTGAGGAGTTGTGTCAGCCTTGTGAAGCTCCCACTGACTGGAAAAGCAGAAACATAACCCTAACTTTTATGACAAGTAAAAAGGAAGATCTAGGGAACTGAAAGCCAATCAGTTTCACCACAGTGACCACCAAGATCATGGAGCAGATCCTTCTGGAAACTATGCCAAGGCATATGGAAAATAATGAGTTGACTGGTAGTACTAAAAAAGACCTATCATAGGTGCAGATTCCAATGATCAATACATGAAAAGATTTATAGCCATTAAAAAATAAAATCTGCTACCATAAATGTTCAGCAAAATCAGAACTTTCTGGTAATGTAGTATCAAAGAGACAATGAACACAAATGGAAACACAGAAGGTTCCTCCTGAACCTCAGGAAATATTTTTTACTTTTTACAGTAAGGGTGACTAAGCACTGGCACAGGTTGCCCAGAGAGGCTAAGTCTACCCTCAGAGATATTCAAAAGCCATCTGGACAGTCCTGGGCAGCCTGTTCTTAGTAACCCTGCTGCAGCAGACAAGCTAGACAAGGTGACCTCCTGAGGTCCCTTCTGACCACAACTATTCTGTGAATAATAATTTCTAAGTAAAACACTCAGCAAGTACATTACTAATGAACAAGATAAACTTGACTAGAAAGTGTTAACTCATTAACATCTTTATATAAATAATACCTTTCATACCTTGAAACTTATTCTTGAAAGGCTAAAAGAAACAATAAAACAACCAAAAAACAAGACTCATTTGGTATTGTTTATCAGAGTACATTTATAACTCCTATGATTCTATGTGTCAATCAAAGCCTTAAAATGACTTTGCTGTATTTTTCCAGTTGTTTACAAGGTAACTAGTCAAGGTGATATTTCTTAGGCAGCTTAGCTCAGAGAAGATTATGGTTAAAGTTGCTTGAGAAAGTTATTACTGAACATTTTCCTCTTTCTAGCACTCAAAAACAGAGTTAGAGTTCCTGACTTTTCTAGTAGAAACCTTTCTAATGCTATAGTAAAAGACCTAATTTTACTCCAATAAAATAAAAATGCACTGTTAAGTATTTAGATCTTATGCTTCCTCATGAAAGTGTAGTTTATTGTATTTAGCAATATTTTTTTTTTCTGGACTCAAGAGTCATGATCTAAATGCAATAAATTCCTGCTGTTGGGGAACATGCAGTGCAGACCCAGATACACTTTCCTTAGAGGCTTCCACTGTCAACTGGCAGCTTTGGGAACAATAAACAACACAACTTGTGAACTAGATTCTGAATATTTCCACAATAAAATCTGAAAGAATGTGAAGAGGTGTTCTGGGTTGAGTTCAGAGGTTAACCAAAGTATTATGACACATAACATCTTTTATACCAGCTTCATCTTGAAAACAGTTTGGGGTTTTCACCGTGTCTTTCTCTAAGAAAGATGCCATCCCTTCATAATTCAAGACCTTCTTTTGATGAATGATCTATCTTTATTCATGGTACCCTACAGTCATTTATTCCTTCATCAACATTATTTTTGGCTTAAAACATTTCTTTCATCTTCACCTGTTCATTCCATCTTCCTGTCTTTCCAGGAAAATCTATGAAATCACTCATAGTCCCTCTCGAGTCAGTTTTCCACAGAAATAAGAAAACTTCAATTAGTCTTTTCAGGCAGATGTTACTTCCTCTTTCCTCTAGCAGTGTTTTTCTGAATCTCTTCCAATTTGAGGTTGACTCTCAATCACTACTGAGCCAAAACTCAGATAAATAAAGTCCAAACCACCCCTTGGTTTAGCTGCATTAATATTTACATACTTTCAACATTAAGTCTCTTACATAACACACTTCAAAATGGAACTTTCCATTTTTCACACCCACCTCCCACTGGCTGCCTACTACCATTCTAATCCATATATTATCCATCCCTCTTTACTACTGCTACCTAGAAAGTCATAATTTTTTTTTATTACCTGCCAGATACAAGACCCTCACCCTCATACTACACAATATCATCCCACCTCTATTACTCTTGTTCTTGTGCATTATCATTCTCCGTTAGTTGATTATTCAACTCAATTTTGTGTTGTCCAAAATTTCCACTAGCATGCTTCTTCTTATGCTCAAATAGACAAAAATTGATCTTAAAACTACTAATACTCTCCTTCCATCCTGACAGTCTACTGTAAGTGAAAATTTTTCCTCTCTCTCTTTTATTACTTACCTTGCTTATTATTTTATTGCTTTTCCTTACACACCTCACATCTACTAGTAATTTAAATGAAGTGACTTCGAAATGCACCATTTTAGGGAGACTGTAGTTCCCTAATTTCAAAATTCTGGTACCAAAAAGTCATGTTGCGTTACTTTGTACAAAGATAATTTTAATAAACCCTTATATTTTTAAGTTAGCTTTTTGACGTATTATTAGATTTTCCTCCAAAACAAGTTTTGAAGTCTTCTCTGTTATTTTATTTAGACTAGGTGATCTGCAACTGTTGGCTCACTTTTTCCCTCCCTCCTTAAACACAGCTGTTCAGTTACACATAGATGTCCATAAAGTTAAGACTGCTAATCTAATAAATAAAATTTATTTCAGTGATAGCACTTCGCACAACTATATTTCTGTAACTCAAATCTGAAAGATGTAGTTAATTATACATTGTTCTGTAGCAGTGCAGACCAGTATAAAAACCTGAAGACATCTACAGTCATTGACTACAGCATTAACAGCTGTAACAGCATTAACTAATAACTCAAGCTTCCTATTTAATGTTATTTATGATTTCCTATTTCCCATGAGACAAGATTTTTCAATGGCTGAGTTTCCACACAGGCTCTTTCTGTTCAGGCTCTATTTATTACAAGTGTAATGATTTTTCCAGATCATATTTTTCACTGTAAACAGTTAAACAGACAATAAACAAAAACAAAAATGACCTAACAAAAATGCTTTGGGATATAACTGTATCAATACACAGTTTCTACGTACAAAGGACTATGTAAATACTAACACATAATTGAATTTTGAAAAAAAACTCAAGGGATCAACAGCTAAAAGAATATATTCCGATAAAGCAAGGCTCATTAGATGTCACACTATAACTAAATAATTATTATTGCATAGATACCTTTTATTTATGTATTCTCTGCCTACATTGAGTGAAGAGAGAATTCTTCCTCTCCACTAGATAATAAGTCCTGGGTAGTATTTTTTCATAAGGCTATTACAGGCAGCTAGCAAGTCAAGCTTGACATTCATAAAACCATAAACCAAAAAAATTGTCTATGTAGAATATCTGAAGTCCAGAAATGAAACTAAATAGTATGGCAGTGATATGAAAGTCATATTCTCAAAAGACTCTATTAACAGAATTTCATATTACTAAGCCAGTGTTCTGTACTTATAAGAACAGATTTCTACAGAACTTAATTACTTATACGGAGATCTAGATAATGTATTTGATGGAAAAAACCTTGATTCTGCTTTAAAGTGCAAGCAGTGTGTCACACAGTTTTTCACACAGAAAACCTACTTCTCTCTTAGATGTAAGGATGAATGCTATGTGAAACACAGATTCTTAATGGTACATGGTAGTCCAAAGTGTTCACCTGATAAATCAATTGCTTTTAGGAGGTGTATGGCTATCATTCAAAAACACATAACACAATATAATTTTGTTCTTTATTTCTTACTAGAAGAAATAAAGAATAAAATACCATTGTGATCCATTTCCTTAGAATTTATTTCCTTTAGGCTTTGTATGACATTTATGCTGAATATTATTTTCCTTAGCTAGTCCCCAGTATTTTAGCAGGAGTTCTGCAAATGTGAGACACAGAAAAATTAGGTGTTAGACACCTGCCAGTGCTCAATAAAAATACTTCACTATGGGCTCAGTGGAAAGTGCGTCTGCACACTGAACAGCACACTGAATGGGACTATACAGACGCAGAGTGTCTCCTCTTCTTTGGATTTCCAGCAGTAAATCTTTGAATAAAGGATTTATGCTGTCCTTCACTTACTCTTTTCCACTCTTCTATGGAGAGACACTTGTACAAAAGAAGCTCAACTGCTCACAAATAAAGAGAAAAATGAAAAAAATAAACCAACCTTGATTTTACAGTATATCAAGATCATTGCTACTCCTTTCTGTTTGTCCCAAGACAGCTGCAGGCATTCTTACTGTCTGGAGCTAATGCTCAAGTTGCTAGTGCTGTTCTTCAAATTATTACAGTCTCTCTCTCTTATTTAGTTCTATCCCAAGATATTTCAATAACCTGCTGAGGTTAGTCCTTAAACAACTGCTGTTTCCTATTCCAGAGGGTGCCAATCCTCTTCTACCCTTAAAGATTTTCTTACTCATTTCATTCATCCTTATTACCTCTTTATTCCAACCACACACTGTCCTAATATCTCCCTGGGATCTCACGGCTACAGTCACACTCCCTAGTAAGTGACAGCTGAGAGATACAAAAGAAAAAAAAAAAACCAAAACCATAGAGAAAACCTGAATTTGGAATCATGGAATCTTTCCAACCACTGGCTACATACACAGACTGAAGTAGGATCTTTCTTTGCTTTTAATTCTAGTATATTAGAAAACAATTATACTGACATATAATACTGAAATACAATATCACATTAGTATTTTAACTGAATAGTTAATTTTGAAGTTGCTAAAATAGACTGGGATAACTTTAGATAAAGAAATTTATATAAATATTTAAATTAAATAATTTAATTAAAATATTAAGGTCTCAGCTGATTTTTGTGAGTTTGTGAAGTACCTTATTTAACCTACATAAGTAAGTTTTATTTGTTATTAGAAACTCTTACCCAGAAAAGTCTCTAGAAAACATCCTCATTCTTTTTGCTTTATTTCTACCATTAGGTATTTTATTTAAATGATCCCTCACCTGTTGTAAATGCTAGAGCAACAGCCAAAAGAACCAGTAGCTACAGGCCTTCATCTTGCTCTCGTTCAAGTCAACAGCATCACTCCTACTTTTAAATATGAAAAGAGATCCAATAGAGGGCAAACCAGGTACTATTAATTCAATAGGAGTTCTGTAGCCGACATCAATGGGAGCAAAATTTGGACCTCAAGGGATACATACTGATTAGGGTTAAAGTGCTATTAAGCAAAAAAATTGGTGGATCTAAACAAATTAAAAAAAAAAAAGAGAAAAAAAAAGAAAAGAAAAGAACCTTTCTTAACTACATACCTGAGGCAGTGCTGAGTTCAGCTGTCGCTGGAGGGAATCTCTGTCGTAGATGACATCCTGTAGGCGTTGCTGAGCAAGTGACAAGCTTTCCTGTGTCTCCCGAAGGGTATCAAGGAGACGGTCCCTTTCATCCAGCATGTTCACCATCAGCTGCTCAAAATGAGAATCCGAGTCCGAGCCACTGCTTTGGGACCCCCGTTGGCTCATCGGGGTGTCCTCATTTATCGTTGGCATCACTTCACACATCATTTCTTTAAAAAAAACACAAACCAAGGAACAGCTCTTCAGTAGAGAAAACATTTTAGGATGTTTCAAAAGAGGAATAAACTCTGTCACATGGACACAGTTAGTAGATTATTGCATTGTTCCCACTTCCAAACTTGCGTGCAATGTTAATCAGATGGTCAATAAAGAGGGATTAAATACAGTGACTAATTCCATAGAGCAAAGACTTTGAATGGGCTTCCCAAAATGAAAGAACATTGACTGGAAGGAGATTCAGGATTAGACAATATTTCAAACTAATAGTTTATAACACAAAATACTTATTCTGCAATTGTAATCTCCCTTATCATTGCTTTTCTCCCTTCTCTTACTTCATTTTATTGTTGAATTGTTGGTATTGATGTCAATAGCTGCCACTAATTACCAGATTTTGTCCTCCTCTAGGCAATTCTACAGTACAGCTCAGGCTAACCATTGATCCAGTATCATGCTACCTTAACAATGCCAGGTTAATCTATTTTTCTATCTAGTTATTCCCATCCTCAGGGGAAATTATTCTCCAGTGTGCTTGTTCAGTAAGAGGTCAAGAACTAGAAACTCTGCTAATTACATCCCTATGATATCTTGTGCAAATTGAATTACCAGGAACAGAATCACTGTTGTTTGTTTCTTAAATCTGTCCTGAGCAGAGCAAATAACATCACCTAGTCCCATGCTTCAGTTTCAAAGCTTCTTATGTAAATCTCAAACCCCCAGTTCATGTATGGGGAGAAGCTTTGGGAATCCTTGGGAGAGCCTGCTGATGTTTACTGCTTTGTCCACTGTCCACAAGGACCTCGGGATGCCAGCCCAGGGAGCCCATCTTGCCTCCAGGAACATCTCACAACGTCATGTAAGTACCCTGCACTCAGCAAGGGGCCATTGCCAGTCTCCACTCAGCTCCCACCTTTGGCTGACCAGTTTGGGATGGTCAAGTTCACAGTGAGCAAAGGGATAATTAAAAAATTCCAAGGCCATCTGCCACTTGATAAGTTCAATCATACATTTTCAGTATGCAGTAGGTGGCCAGAGACCATGGTTTCTGCATGCCCATTCTTCAAGACCAAGTAAACAACTTGGATTGTCACTGAACAATTCCCGCCTTACAATCATCAGCATCTCATGGATCCCACTTCTTGTCCCAGGGGATTCTCATCAGTGAAGCTTTTCATTCAAGAAATTACACCCAATGTCCTACACATGCAGATCAAGTTTCTGGTGTGAAGGGCACATCATTTGCTGCACGCAAATGATGCAAATGCTGCACATTACCCCTGCACGCAGGCTGTAGCAGAGTGAGAGTGGTACAATTTTGCAGGAATGCTGGTGAGTGTGTGAGAACAGTGGGAACTGTGGGAAACCTCTGTGTGGACAGCTGTTGCTACCTCAGCACCTTGCATTCAAACTAGACAGGAAATCTCCTCTAGAAGTCATTATGGGGATGTAGGAAGCCATCTATGTGAGTCGCTGAGGGGTAGCAAGGGAATCCACGAGTTGGATGCTCATGGCACTATTACCACGTCTTGTCCCTCTCAGCTGTTGTGTTCAGGGAAGGCAGGGGGCCATGCATTGTTCATATTTTGAATGCCTGGACTGCATTGTTCTGACAGCACAAGTAACAAACTTGGGCTATGACTAATACAGCAGAGAAGGCAGGGAATGGGTGGGCAGCTTCTGGTGTAGGCAGTTGCTATTTCAAAGTTTTCTCCCACGGCTCTCAGCCCCAGGAGAATCTTTAAAAGGTACAGCAATTCTTGCAGTCAGCCTGGTGATGTACATCGCTTTCTGGAAGTTCGGAGATCAATGCCATTATTCCATTGGAGCCACATGCATCCTCTCCCTCCCCCACCCTGAGAGTGGAGAGAAATACAGCAAAGCAGTCTGTTAACCTGAGCCTGAGAGAAATGCTGGGAGGGTGTGACAGAAAGGGACTCTTTGACACTTGCAACAGGGAGGAGCAGGAGATATGGGAATCCTGGACCATGCCCTCACATCGGTAGTTTGTGGGGGGCCCATGAGGACCCCAAAGAACTCTGAAGGACACCTGGCTTCTCAGAGTGCTCCTGGGTCGCCAAGCGACAAAAAACGAACAAAATCTCAAGTAACTGCAAGTTTCCTGTGGGGCTTCCAAAGAAAAATTTCTTACAGCCTTTCATGAAAGACCTAGTACACCTTGCTGTTTGCTTTACTATGATGTGTGTCTTCTTGCCTTTTTTTGTCTTCCTTTTTTTAAACTTTTTTGGCATTTATCACTCTTACATGTGCCAACACATGGGATACTTTTAATGTCCTGAGGCAGCCCTCATTTAACACTACTCCCAAGCACATGCTGAAGAATAGAGCTACTTCCCCAGGACCTTATAACACCTTGTATGAATTTCCTGCTTTTTAGCAGAAAGGAATCAAAATACTGAGAATATTTGAAGAATTTTTAAATGAAGGGAAAAAAAAAGGAAAGAAGGCTTATCAAGAGGGGCTGCCACAAAATCTAGGGCAGGTAAAGCAGAGGAAGAACCTCAGAGAAACAGAGGTAGAGTGTGAGCAAACTGACTGATCACAGTCTAGTGGTGTAAGATTGGAAGCTGAGGACAAACAGAAGGGGACATATGCATTTGGATCTTTATATAGGAAGTGAATTATGTCACAGAGTTACAAGAGTTCTTGATGTTTCCTGAGTCTTCTGATGGTGTGTGCATGTATTAGTCAACCCTTGGCTAACCACAGGATGATGTGTTTCATACATAGGGTCAGGAGATTGAATTTAAGAGTATGCTCCCAGTTTAGTTATCACTGAAAGGAATTTACTTTGCATACATCGGAAGCACATAGAGGACCCTGACAACCACATGCAGACAGAAACAACTGAGGGAGTCACATTAAAACATAAAATAAAACAGTATTCCTACGATCAGTTTGGTCTGATTGCTAAAGTGGTGATACCCTGAGTTACCTGAACTATATTTTAAATTTTCCTGTAGGGGAAGGGGCTATTTCTGATTTTCCTTCTATGTAATTTGAATTTTAAACCTAAACTTGGTGATTAAAAACCTCCATCACCCCAACAATTTTTAGTTTGGTTTCATAATATAATCAGCTGAAGTATTTCATACAACAAAATTAGAAGGGATTACTCTACCTACATACCTACTCTTCCCCACTAATCACAGACCATAATCTGTTAAGATGAAGTATATTTTATACAGGAAGGATTTAAATCATTAAACACTGAAAGTGATCTCTCTAATAAATTAACCAGAATAAGTCATTCTTTCTGTGAAAAATATATGCCTTTTTCAATTGTATTTATAGGGGAGACACAGCCACATTCAATGTGAAGTTCTAAAAGGCTCAAAAATAAGGCTATTGGCAGGCGCAGTTCTACTATACTTCAGAACTACTGTGCCACACATACTTTTGTGGCTGATCTGTAAATTCACATAACTTTTGAAAATAATCAGATACCTTTAATGCATACCTATGTATGCATTAATCAAATTTCATATACACAGGTCAGACAGCTCAACAGATCCATGCATACATGGCAGGTACTTGTCTCAGGTACTTGGTTCTTCCTAAAGATGTAGATATCAATTCCACCCAGAACGGAACTGAACAAGATCAATAATGGACTGTCATTAAGCTTCCTTTTTGTTCTTTATTCTTACTGCTCCAGAAACTGGCTAGGCTCAAATTCTAAACCATAACTGCTGGATAGACCAAGCACATTCATAAACTGACATCTGGATATTCCATGTTTTCTAACTGTGTTTATCAGCCTGAGATATTATTGATAGGACACAACCATATACCCAGGAATGGCCCCAAAAGATCAACGGTCAGAACGAAGACTCCTAGCCCTCTAATCTTTTGAATTAGTTTTATACAGCCTAATATGCAGTTCCTCATTCAACTCTAAAGGCACACTGAAAATCAGATGCAAAAACATCTTCAAGTCTGTGCATGTATTTTAATGTCTCCACTTGGTCTGCACATGCCAGCTCCTGTGTTCAGATATTTGTTATCCCACTATAGTATCCCTTTCCCTTATCTATACATTCCTGTCAACTCCTACAAGGCAATTACAGTTACATTTCTTTGATGAGTACTGTCAGTGAAAAAGAGCTGACAGTGACAAAAAAGGGACAATAAGTAAAGACAAACAACAATGTACATGAAGCACTGTAATCCCATCTCTGAAGTTTTAAACAGAAACCTTGACTTGATTGCCACAACTCTAAATTGCAAACTATACTTCTCTTATAAATTTCAGGTAATGTGAGAAAAATCTAAGTGTGACAAAATTGGGGTGCATAAATATCTGCCTTAAACTTTTGAAATTTACAGTTAACACTGAATCTTCTTTTTATTTTCCATACCCGCAGTGAGAAAACTTATTTTGCACTTGGCCAGCACTGGGCAAGGGGTTGACACAAATGACTTCCAAAGGTCCCTTCCACACTGAATGATTCCATGGAATAGTAATCAAACAAATCAACAACCAAATGAAAGCAAGAACCAAAACCACAGAGTTTGCTTCTTTTCAAAGGAATGACGCATGGTGTTGAATTGAGTAAACTCAGGCATCTGTACCCAGCCATAAGGAGGCACCTTTGCAGAGACTGACTAAATTCCCACTGAAGTATTTTCCTAACGATTTTTTTACCAAGACTTGATACCTCAGATCCTACTTGGTTAAACCAGTAGTGCCTAAGCATGCATCTGGCAAGCTACTGCAGCTAATTGTGCCACTAGAGAACTGCAGGCTTTTGCCCCAGAAAACTGCAGAGAAGAAGTTGGGGGAGGGATGGAAGTAGAGGGGAAACAGTTAATTAAGACCTGAATTGACCATTGTGGTCATCAGGAGAAAGTGAGGAATAGGCCAGGTAACTACAGCAACCCACTTGGTGAGTGGACAGCCACCTTGCTCTGTCAGGATATGACAGAATCACTGAATCAGGTTGGAAGGAACCTCTGGAGATCATCTACTTCAGCCTGAAGGCATGTTGAGTGGAACACAGACGGCAAAGAATGAATTCTGAGGAAGCTGGAATTTCTTTCCAGTGGGTGTTAAGAACTGCAAGTGGTGGATTAAACACCTCTGTCCCGTATTTTCAATACTGTGGAAGTCCACGATAGTTGAATAAGCTCTCCTGTACAACATTCTGTGCACCACTTCCCATGCAACCAGGATTGCAAAGAAGAGGAAGGAAAGGGATAAACAAGGTGGCACATTCTTCAACTTAGTGAGGTGACATTAATAGCTGAAAGTGCACTATATACATCTTCATTCAAAGGAAAAGAAGAAAACCTTGTGTTCTTTGCCAGAAAAAGGCTGACTTACCCTGTAGTAATACAAGTTAACTAAAGTTATGCTTGACTGATCTCAGCCAACAAAAGTAAGACTTTTCAAATATGTTTCTCTTTCTTTAAATACAAAAATAAAAGCTCCATTGATGCTGAACTTAGTGCTTCTGAAGTACAAAGTTTATCACTTTACCCAGTATCCTGAATGTAAGTAAAGCAATCCCTCAATGAAAGATGCATTAAGTCACCAGCATTTTACTATGAATACATAATCACTGTTCTTTAGATCCATCCTGAGCCACAGAGCAGACATTATAATTCTCTTGGTCAGGGTGCCCACAAAGCATCTGAAACCTGCAAGGACTGCAACATGTAGTGAACTTGTGTAGCACCTGCAACTATCCCAAACCAACACAGGTTCTGAAGGGGGAGCAGGATACTGACAAATTCCTGCTTCCCTTGAAATCTATGTAGCACATAAAGACTTCCTAGAAACAGACTTTTAGGTAATGTAATAACTTTAGAACTCTTCTGATTCGAAACAAAACCTAGGCTCTTATTTTAGTAGTAGTTCTAGACTTGAGAGCTCAGGCATCACAGCCATTCACAATGGCAGCTTGAGAAGCAGCACACTGAAGTTCTCAAAACACATTACTTTTCTTGTCCATCGTGCATCTACTGCACCATCTACTACAAAGCCTTTTCCAAGCTGATCAGTTCCTAGTTCAGTGTTTTCTCCAGTTATTTGCATGAAATCTAATCCAACAAATGCTTGAATTCATGGAAATTCTATCATGGACTTCACTGGGTTTGGATCAGTACAGATGGTTGGAAAAGTCACAGACAAGCCAACAATCTCCTGTCATTTTACTCCTTCCAAAAAAAGGCATAAAGATCAAAAATTATTGTTATGTGATACCAGGTAGCATGCTGGATGTTATGTGACCATTGCCTACTATATTATCAGAAATCGTGGACAGGTTTCCCCTCTAAACACACAACATTCAACTGGCAAAAAGCAACGACTGCTTAAAGTAATCTGTGGTTCACTGTCATTACATTAAGACTTTTCAGGCAGTATGCAAAACTGTCACAGCGAATCTATAGCATTAGCAGCATTATGTCTCCATCAAGAGTGAACTCCGTAAGAGCTCAATTAGGAATTCTGCAGCTCAGTTTAAACATCCAGATAAGGGTAATGGACAAAAATTCCAACGCAGAGCACAGCATATGGACATCCTTGGTTAAAAGTTATATAAAGCTTCTTTTCAGGAGGGAACTCTATTAGCAAATTAATTTATAGCAACTCTCTTGTATTAACTCCCCTCTGATTATGCTGATAATCATGTATGGATCAGGTATCAAAGTCTGTCCTCAATACTGAATTTCTCTGAAACTACTTGAAATTTCTGTGGTAGGTATCCTAAAGAGGTGGAAAATGAAAAAGTTGTCTTCCTTCTTCTCACTGGACCCCACCCTATTTGGCATCTTCTGTTATCTCAATTGTCCAAGAATCTTGGAATTATTTCAGTGAATATTGTAACAAACACCTCTATAATCTCATTTAGCCTGGAAATAATTTACCAGATGGAGTTCTTTCACTTGGGAAGCTCTGGGAATAAGAAAGAAAGCTACTTGGCTTCTGCCTGACAAAGGCTCGTAGACAGGCATTCATTTTGCTCACCTTGAAGGCCACCACCTTAGATGTGAATCTAATTTCACTCCCTCCCCATCCTATCCCTAACCAGCTTTAAAAGCTTGTTTCTTGTTTACTCTGATGTTTGATTTGCACACCATGGTTAAGGAGGCATTTCAAGTTACTTGAAATTTTGCTGCAGGAAAAAGAAGTAGGAATCTAACTACCATACATTCCAGCCTGTCCACAGTGACATCAGCTTGAAAACTCATTTCATTGGATCGTTCCAGGTATTTTGCAATTGCAAGCTATTTTTTCCAAATCATTAAATAGATATAGTGACTGATAAAACCAGATCTTACTGTAATTATGTCTCTTTGGATGTCCTCAGCAGGATCGCTCTTAGGCAGCACAGTGTAATTCCAATAAGGAAAATCCTTCCTATTGTCTGAGTTGCATTACATGCATATTCCTCCTCCTAGTTAACTCCTTACCTGCCAGTCTCCACTAAACTATGATATCACCTTTAACAGAAGCATCCTGCACTCCTTCCACACAGGAGGGGTGGTCAACACAGTATCTTAGAAAAAGGACTCATTCCAACTATCCGTTCTTTATGTCATCCCTCTGACCTCCTACCTTCCTTAACCACGACCGAAAAAAGAAGTTGGTTTCACATTTTTTTTAGTCTGAAATCCCCCAACTCCCATTATAGAAATGCATTTAAATACCACACAAGTACTACAGCAAGAGGCAGACAGCTAGATTTCGCATTTGCACCTCATGCCCCGAGGGTATCGGGGCTAAGGAGAGAATGTCTAACTCAGAAATAGAAGGTTCAGTACCTAGTATCTTTTATTTCGGCGTCTGCTATTTCACTTGATCAATAACAACCGCAGTCTCCACCGGCTTCGAGCGGGGACTCACACAGCCGAGCACTCCTGGACCATCTTCCTAGCAATGGTGACACAGGCGTTGCTCCGAGGAACCCCAAGCCCCCGCACCCGTCCTCCGGCAAGTCTCGCTGCTTGGCACCTCAACATTTTCTTCGGTCACTTCGTCAGCAGCCAAGAGGAGAAGCATCCATGGGAAAAATGGCATATTACAAATTTTGCTTTGGGAAGCAGAGCTCGGTTCAGACCATTGTCGGGAGCAGGAGGGGGGAGCGGCTCTTAAAGCTCCAGCAGCCCCTTTTGAGCAACAGCATCTTTGCAGCTGGAGGCAAACGATCACAGGGGGAGGGGGCAGGGCCAGAGCATCTTTCTTTTATCGCTTATCTTTTGTTAAACTTAACTAAGCGTTATCTGCCTTCCCCGCTTCTTCGATACCTCCCAGGCTAATCATGTCTCTGTGCGTGACTGAAGTCCACACGCACGCACGACTGCCTGCATGATCAAAAAAACCAACGCGGTTTTCTGCTTTACAGAGAGAAATCCCCTGCCCACGGCTCGTCGCTGCCTGGCTGGCACATCGCTGCCTGGCTGGCACCGCACCGAGCCCGCTGGCAGCCGCAGGGAGCAGCCGGGAGCGGG